>CM050398.1:68430263-68833392 GCA_027562975.1 Rhynchospora breviuscula
AATCAATATTGTGTTTCTATTAATCAGGGCAATGAGAAAGTGTTGAAATAAAGCTGGGCAAATTAATGTAGTTAGCTAATTAAGTTTTTTAGGGAAGTGAAAGTTCCTGGAATCCATCTTTTTGTTTCCGCAAAGATGAGCTTTTGGATTAATTAATTAAATTCATTGTTGACGTACTTTTTGGTAGAACAGAACAACATTGCTTCAACAAAACCAGAAAAACATAAAAAAATGAGCTTTTATTGAAGTAAAAAGTACACATTTTTTAGAATAACCATTAAAGTCCAAAAAGCCCTGGAGTTTCAAATTCAGCGACATGCATGTGGCTAAAAGTCATCTCCTCTTGGTTGTTGTTAATCATATCTTGAATATTTTACCTGTATAGGATAATCCAACACTCAGGGGTTTACCCGAGTTACGTCCAAGAGGCATCAGACCTGGCAGCAGGCCACCCTAATGTGAAAAATGTCACTTTGTTACTTAGCAAATGGTGGGGCACTGGTATTGTTCATTGCAAAGTTTGGATTTCTGATAACAAGGATATTTATATTGGCTCTGCTAATAATGATTGGAAGTCTCTCACGCAGGTATGGTATTTTACTGCCACCAGAGCTGACTAATTGATATGGTACATAAATTGCCTCAATTTGAGCAATAAATACCATACATAAAATGGTACAGTATCTGAAAAAATCTTTCACCCCAAGCACATCTCCAGTAGAAGGTACCAGCTCTAATTGGTACTTTCCGGTGTGTCAATTTCACACAGTTCTGGAAACATTAAATATATATGGATTTGCTTAATTAATCTTATTTTTGGCTTAGTTTCAATATTCAGAAATCAGAACAAAAAATTCCTTCAGTAACGCATTCCTCAGGTCATGTCCTGAACAGTATGCTTTGCCAACTTCTGAATGTTATTATTTTGTTTGTTCAAACTTTGATGATAGGTAAAGGAGCTGGGAATCTATCTTGTGGGTTGTCCCAAGATGGCCGATGCTGTAGAGAATTATTTTAACAACTTATGGACACTTTCGACCCTTAATTCCACAGATTATACCAGAACCATTGTTGATAGCCAGTGGCAGGCTTCCAGAGTGGTCCCTTGCTGGTCCAATTTCATCCCCAAAGAGGAACGATGCAGGTACTTCCTGTTTGTAGCACCAGTATAATACACTTCTAATACAGTTTGTGTGCATAGAATGCCAAAGTTGTTGTTGTAGAAACAATATTGGCAATTCTGTATCAGTTTTAAGCAGTTAAGGCTCACAAATAAATAAATCGAGATCTGGACAACCTATGTTTGAAAATCTTACTACTCCAACCCTGCCTACTTGAATCCTTGTTGACCAGTGTTTTGACAGAGATGAACCCAAACTGAAATGAAATACAATAGACCTGTTGTGCGACTGATTTATACCCTAAATCTGATAGAATGCTGAAACCTTAATTCAACTTTGACATGTATCAAATCAAATGATATGATCATATTCGACTCAAACCTAGAAATCTAGCTGGCAGTGAAATGCTCTTTTTGATTATTAATTTGCAAGTCAATTACCATGTGTACCCTGCAACATTAAAGTAATGTGTGAACACGTTTGTTTGCAAAGGCACTGAGATATTTCACTCACACTAGTCCATCAAATGTGTATATTTTTCTTTTTGTTATTCCATGAATACCCTGTATGCAGAAACCATTCATCTCTTACTTCCGCCTTCCCCACACCCACCCCTTTTTCTCTTCCTTTTTTATTTCCCTACCAAATGTATATCCTACAGGAGCAACCTTATCCGACCTGAACAATCTGATCCCTAGACCCAATTTGACCCAAGCCACATTAACTTGGAAGTATAAATTCATGGTCAGGTTGAGGGTTGCAGTTGGGGCCATACCTGATCTCACGTGGTGCAACTCCTTTTATATATTGAGACTTATTAACGTTTTGCTTTTGACGTCAAAAACAGCTCACCTCTCCCTCCAGCTATTGATATACCGCATGTCAATGGCTACCCAATCATAGAAGACCCATCTACATTTGATGTATCGATTGAGACCCCTGGAGTGGATGCTTCAACTGCTACAAGTGACTCAAGCTATCTTTCTTTTGCACCTCCCGAGGTAAGTATAAATAATACTATGGTTTCCTATTGTATGCTTATAGGTCTGGTCAAATGTTCGTATGGAAGTTAAAAGAAGTTGAAAGGAAAAAATCTTCTTGGTTGACTTGAGTATTTATGAGTAAATATGTGGTCACCATGGTATTAGCTGCTAACTATTAGTTAGGTCAGGCCCCAATACTCAAAATACCATTACTGGTGCCATACTAACATTTGCTGGCTGGGATGTAACAACTAACAAATATCAATATTATACTAGTACCATTTCTTGTACAATTAACAGTACCTTACTATGTAACTTGAGACGTATATGAAGTAGAAAAAAAGATTATACCATGGACTAACTACTGTTTGTTTGTACTTTGTAGCTTCTTTTTGACAAGTTTCAGTCTGATGAACAAGGATGGATTGAAACAATTAAATCAGTTAAAGTTGGTGGGACCGTGCGTATTAATACTATGGATTGGCTCGGCCAATCACAATTTGCCAACCCCATGATCTTTTGGGATTCTCTCACTACTGCTATTTCAGAGGTACGAGTTATTTTCTACTTGAATCCTTGGTTAAAAAAAAATATTTCTCAGCTGTGAGTAAATAGATAGTGTGTTACGAGCCTTTGTTTGCTGTAGGTTATAAGGGGTAGTAAGGGGCTGGTTTGGTTCTGCCGTGATGAACAGATAAAAGGGTAGAGAGAGAGAGAGAGAAGAGAAGAGAAAGATAGAAGGAAATATCTTATTAATTTCTGCTTGACCCTAATACAATTCTAAGCTCATCTTATATAGAGCTTTCTTTAATATAGCAATATATCAAATCATAATAATTTCCATCTTTCTAGCAGCTTAACTAAGGAAATAAAAAGATACTAAAATATTTGAAAATAAACATAATTGATATGTCTAATTTGTTGCAGAATTTAATATACGTAGCATATCTAATCAGATCTCTTACAAGATCTGTAACATAGTGGATTTAAGAAAATCGAGTCACATATGGAACAATAAGATTGTGGAAAATTTGGACTAAATTTAAACCTAATCAGTCATTTTATCTACTGGTGCTGTACCAGTCAACCTGGAGTTTCCCCTATAACTGTCAAGACCTCAAACCTTGGATGTACTTTACCTGCTTGAATCTGTCTAGCAAGTTGGATTTACATAAGGTGCTATTTCCATGATTGTTCTGGTACCAATATTTACCTGGTTGCTCTATGATGAGTAAATAAGACATTCCTAGAGGTGATCTGACCAGCTCATAATCTTAACATCTCAGTTAGGCTATCTAATAATATAATTTGACATCACCAGGTTGTATTTGCAAAAAATGCCACGGTTCATCTTCTGGTGGCATACTGGGCCCACTCACTAGACAATGCCGACAAATACCTCAAAAACCTTCTCTATACAAATGTCCTATGTTCCTCCTCAAAATATAACCACTGTGGGGGCAAAGTTGAAATTCGCTACTACATCATTCCAGGCTATAATAAGACAGGCCCTGCCATTGCTAATGGGGCAGCAACGGGTAATCTTTACCCAGACTACTCACGAGTCAACCACGGGAAATATGCTGTGAGTGATGTGAGGGCCCACATTGGTACCAGTAATTTGATCTGGGACTATTTTTACTCTACTGCAGGGGTCAGTTTTGGTACATACAACCCCTCCATTGTAAAGCAAGTGCAACAAGTGTTTGATGCGGATTGGGATTCACCTTATGCACAACCTGTTCAACCATTGAGTTCTTAATCATGAGAAGGAATATACCGAAATGTGTATTTTGATTTGATATGGAGAGTAAATGATCGCTTGTCTCAGCTGGTTGTTCTCGAGGAAGTTTTGTTGCTCTATTCATATATTTTTTTTCAAGGAGTGCTAAGAAAATTTTTTGCGGTAATTTGATTATCTTCCCTAATTTGTAAGGGGTCGTTTGGATGGGCTAGGAATAGCCAATTCCTAGGAATTTCATATTCCTAGGAATTTCATCTCTCTCACAAAGTTACACACTTCCCAACGAAAATCCTTATTCCTTCCTAGGAATTGGCTATTCCTAGCCCATCCAAACGACCCCTAAATGTATTAATTTTTTATACTGAGTTGTACCTGACTTGTTCAATTTTGAAAATTGATGTAAATTTGATCTCTTATTGATGTCAACTCTTTGCGAGTGTACCAGACTACCAGTATTAGCAGAGTCTCTAAGACTTGACTCTTCATCTTTTCATTGTTGCATCTTTGCTGACCTTTCTGAATAGTCCAACTGTAACTGTGTAAATCAAAAACTAAATAAAGTGTACCAGTACCAGCAAAGTCTTTATCCTTCAAGGTGATATTTCATTGTTTCATCTTTTCTGAGCTTTGTAGCCCCAACTTGAAACTGTGCAAAGCAAAAAGCCTAGTAGTCATTTTTGTGTTCTCAAATGCTCCCACAAGGTTGTAATAGGCTGGAAGCATCTTCAGAACAACCTGATTGAAGATTTATTGTGAAAATCTTAAATCAATATTGATGTTGTCAAAAAAGAGCAAATAAAACAATTTTGCATACTGTAACAGGTGCACAGAAGAAGAAAAAAACTGCATTGAAAAATCTACCTTGTCTGATTTTTTTTCATTGTTTTTTATCAAATACTGATCATTATTAATCACATAGAAAAAATTTCGGCTCTTCCCCAATGAAGATAGTTCTCTAAATTCAAGTAGAAAGTATTCAGTCCTGTAAAAGAAGTTGATTTAAAGAATCAACCTTCAAGTAGAAAGTTCTCATGTGTTCATTTATGTACTATTAATATATTCAAGTTTTTCTCAGCATAGGGTTCTTTTTTTTTTTTTTTTTGCTGTTTATCCGAAACGCTTCATCAGAAGCATCGTTTGATTTCTCATAATGTGATCAACTGGAGTGCCTATACAGTAAATTTATCATATTTTCGTATCTTCAATTATCTCCCAAGTCCCAAATAAAATCAATTTAAACCCAATTTCCCTCTCTCGCTTGATCCATCCTTCACTTGTGCCCGATTATATATATTCCATTTCATTCCGAGGAATCTCAACTTTCGTCTCTCTTGCCACTGTGTACTCCCGCACACATTATTTATCATAAATCTCTCCTCGCTAGCCGAGTCTACTTCGAAGGGTCTGATGTCTATGGAAGAAATTAGTGGAGTCGGAAGGGATGAAGATATGTTTCGTTTCTCTGGGGCATTTTGACGAACAGGTGGCAGGCGACAGACAGAGGGCTGCAAAGTGTTACCAGATAGCGGTTCATTCAATCTTAGATGATGCCGAACCAGGAGTGAGTGCTTAATTTAATTGTTCTATTCTTAGATTTTGATCTATTTTTTACTGTATGTAATGTATATGACTTGGCCACATAATTGAATTGTGTCAAAGTTATTCCAGAATCAGGATTTGTTACTTCTATACAGACCTGTAAATCTGTAAGGTTATAATTTAGTGAGTACAATATTTGACTGGGTAATAATACAACGTTCTGTCAATTATGGAGGCATATGGACATCTGAGCAGACGACAAATAGCCTGTGCAGCAGAACTCATCTAACAAAATATCAGAAGTTACAATTTTCTGTCATACATTAATTTTTTTTTTGAAGGCCATACATTAGAATTTAGTTATTTATTAATTGTTGACTGTGTGACAGTTTCAATTTAATTAACTAGATTTTATTGGATATTATCGAGTCTTTTTTTTTTAGACAGACTTGGCAGAGTAATTATTGGATACTTCCTAGATTTTAGGGTTTAGAGTAATTATAATTATATTTATTTTATGAAAAAATTAAGAAAATCTTTTCGTAGTTGGTACATACTATTTTTCAATCTTGTCAACTTGATATTAGATATGCTGTGATTAAAATAGAGACTATATTTATAATGAGAAGATATAAAGCTTGTGAATCCAAATAGGTTTGGTTCTTTAGCCATTTTGCAGATCAAAATTTGGTGCAATTTACGTAACAATAATAGCTAAGCTTAGAATAGTGGCAAATTGGAGGATAGCAACTGATCCACAAACACCTAATTTCAATTTTTGTAAGCAAATATAGCTAGCTTGTATCTCTATTTCCAATTTTTTGTGTTATTATTTGGCAGCGACAATATTAACCGGATGCAACTACTCTCTTGGGGGTTAGAGTTGCCAAACAAAGATCGATTTTTTTGTAATATATTACTATTTGTTCATTCATAGCTCTATGTGAAAATCCCTGTTTAGAGCCCACCTTCTGCAGAGTTTCCTGATAACTCACCATGGCTCTCCCTCGTTCTTCTCCTTTCTTTCACCTTCTTCTAGCATTTTTTTTTCTATGGCATCTACCATTGGGTTTTTCTGACCAGTCAAATTGCCAAGCATGGCTTGTTCAGTCTATCCCTACTGATATGCCAGATCTTCAACTCGTGCCTGGTGTACTCTCAACTGGTAAATACCTTCACATGTGTGGATTAAACATTACAAAAAGTGGAGTGGCCAGATTTTATTTGCTCGATGCCTTAATAAGTTGTTGGAAAACTCTGTATTTAAATATTTGCTCATGTTTTCCGTAAAAATTAGCTAAATTTTCAAGTGAAGAATTGAGAAGTCAGTTTTGCCTGTTCCTGTTGTCAGATTATCGTGGTTTGGATGGGCTCCTATATAAATGCCTGATCAGTATTTGAAGAAATATAGGGCAAATGGCAATACACGTACTCAACAATTTCATTGTAATTTAACCTAGTTTGGATTATCCTGCAGACATACTTAATTAAGAATTTCTGTTGATCTGGTAATGTTAAGCTATACAATATTAGGTTTTTCTACTGACATTAACTTGCAATATTCTCTTCTGTTTTCAATTTTGTTAGGTGACGTGCTTCAATGGCTAGCTGGCAATGCAACAAAGAGCTTGGATCTGACGGTACAGTATTGGGAGCTCTTGGCTGGGCCGAATGATTCCAATTCAGGTGATTATGGCTACTCTGAAGCTGAGATGAAGAAATTTGGTGCTGATGTTGGCAGAGAAGTGTACAAATCCTTGGTCAATGCAGCTGACCGAAATGTGGACATTAGGTATGTAGTGAGCTGATTTTGGTTTGGTATTGGTTGATCACAGATAGAGTAGTCATAGTGCTATGCTTGTGTGCTGACACTGGTACGGTACAGTGCCATATCCATAGGCCGGGGCTGATGTCAAATTCCTTTTCAGTTGTCGACCTTTTCTGTTAAAATTCGCTGTAAACTGTTTATGGCAGGTGTTGTGATTAGGTCATGTACCTTTAGTTAACCGACTTTGGTTTGATGACCCGCCTTACATTTCTTGCTTATTTCCATCAGTTAAGATTTGACTTTAATTTTAAACTAATTAGGTGGACTGAGGTTCTATTGTGCCCTTACTTAGTCTGGTTTTAAGGTGGATTAAGTCTGCCTTTTAAATAATCAATTATTTATGGGGCATTCGAGTCCTTTTGCACTAGTTATATTTTATGAGAAGGTTCAATATACTCTCATAAAATATTACATATTTATCCCCCAGGAATAATAAACCAGATAGTGAATACCTTCTTGAATTACCTTCTATAGTCCAAAAATAATATTTTTCAAACAAATATAGAGATTCTAAAAATGTAGAGATTCTAAAAATGTCTATGGAGTAAAAAGGTGGGCAAAGGACAATTTCTTTATTTTTATTTTTCTGAAAACGTTTTGTTTTGTAGGATAATCCAACACTCAGGTCTTTACCCTAATTATGTTCAAGAGGCATCAGATTTGGCAGCAGGCCACACCAATGTGAAAAACATTACCTTGTTACTAAGAAATTGGTGGGGCACTGGTATTGTGCATTCCAAAGTTTGGGTTTCTGATAACAAGGATATTTATATCGGGTCTGCTAATAATGACTGGAAATCTCTTACCCAGGTACAGTATTCTACAGCTACCAGAGCTGACTGGTTTAGTGTCTGGTTTTCCTCAATTTAAGTAATTAAGGCTTGTTTTCAGGATACCACAGCTAAACTGATACTGTAATTAAAATTTGTTATTCTCAAGTATGTTTTAGGCAATAAGGGTTTATCTAAATCACTTTATTTATTTTGGTCTTAATTTAAAAAATGGGAACAATAACTTCCCAGTCAAGTACTGTTGCGATTAATTTTGCCTTTTTTCTTTTTCTTTTACTTGTATCAGTCCAAGTGGAGTAATTAACAATGCAGGCTTCATTTTAAGCTAGGTAAAGCTACCTTAACATTCTGTAACCATACTGCTCCGGGTTGGCGACCTTATGATTGAGTAAAATTAAGGCCTATTGGACAAATGGTATATACTTGTTGACAGAAGCTATCATATTGTTATTTATCTGTTTATTTGCTTTTATACTTTAGGTGAAAGAGCTGGGGATATATCTTGTTGGTTGTACCAAGATAGCCCATTCTCTAAGGCATTACATCAACAATTTATGGATGCTTTCTACTCTTAACTCTACGGATTATACCAGAACAATTTTTGATAGCCAGTGGCAGGCTTCTAGAAAGGTCCCTTGCTGGTCCAACTTCATTCCCAAAGACGAACATTGCAGGTACTTCTTGTATACATGTCAAGCTCCTGTACTTCTACATACGGGTGGAACTTTTTTAACACTCGTATTGTAAAAATGATATTCCACAAGGATCATCATACCACCGAGATTCAGACCTACCTAGATACCATACCAGTTATGTTTTATTGGACATTGCATGTAATGTTGCCTGGAATGATGTCTAGTCAGTTTAAGCAGCTTGACAGAAAGCTCAAAAACCTCAAACAAATAGTTGAATTTAGGGCTGAAAATAATCTGACAGTTATGTGCCTTAACTGACCTAAATTAATCAACTGGATATACAAATGAACCTACTCAGCAGCAACTGACCTGAATGATCTGATCAGAAATGATCTGGAACCTGACTCAGAGCAATTGGACCAACCCTAACCCAGAGTGGTTGACCTTTTGCGTCTTAAATAAATCAGCCGGATATACAAACTATCAAATTATGATCAGGTTCATCTGCATCAGACAATAGAATGAAACCAAACCTGATATGGTATCGCTGCTGTGAAAATTTTAAAATGTGAACGTTTTCTTGTTGGACATTGATAAGCAGATCGCCTCTCCATCCAGCAAGGCATGTACCACATGTTAATGGTTACCCTATAATAGAAGACCCAGCTACATTTGACATATCCATTGAGACCCCTGGAATGAATGCTTCTACTGCTTCAAGTGACTTGAGCTACCTTTCTTTTTCACCCCCTGAGGTGATGTACATAATAATAATCCCAAAATTTTGTGATATTAGACTGTGTGTTTTACAATAGATCTAGTTCAAAGCTTCTAGTGCAATTTCCAAAATATAGTATATGCTGTTAACTTGATATTTTAACATAAATTTTTGGTCAACAAGATAGCAACTCATTACATGCCCGTTGGGTCAGGTAAACTACTTCCAATACCATTACTGGTGCTATTCTAACATGTATTTGCTGGGGTAGCACACATCTTTTTTGTATGCAGTAATGGATCTTGTACAATTTACAGTACCATACTTACTCTGTAACTAAAAACATTTAAAATAGTACCATACTTATTGGAAAAAGTTGATTATGCTGTGGGCTAATTAGTTTCTTTAATTTGCAGCTTTTATTTCACAATTTCCAGTCTGATGAACAAGGATGGATAGAGACAATTAAATCAGTTGAGAATGGCGGGACTGTGCGTATTAGCACAATGGATTGGCTTGGCCAGTCACAATTCACCAATTCCATGATCTTTTGGGATTCTCTCTCTGCTGCTGTTTCAGAGGTATACCTGGTTTACCTAAAAACATTTGATGCTCTCAATTCACTGCATCTACCTTAACAGGTCAAATTTTCAGACGGTGTTATGGCTTGTACAATGATTTGCATGATTGGTACCATACCAGTATACCTGGCTGCTGAGGCTACTAGAAATACATACTTGTACATGACCTGACCAATACATAAGCAACTTTTTGTACTTTTAGCATCTAAATTGGCATCCATCGCAAATTGTTTTGAATAAAATTCAAATTTGATGACTTCACCAGGTTGTATTTGCAAAAAATGCAACGGTGCATCTTCTGGCAGCAAACTGGACCCACTCACCAGACAATTCTGACAAGTACTTAAAGAACCTTCTATACACAAACGTCCTCTGTTCCTCATCAAAATACAACGAATGTGGTGGCAATATTGAAATTCGCTACTACATCATTCCGGGCTATAACGAGACTGGCCCTGCCATTGATAATGGGTCAGCGACGGGTAACTTTTACCCAGGCTACTCGCGAGTCAACCATGGGAAATATGCTGTGAGTGACGCGAGGGCCCACATCGGTACCAGTAATTTGATCTGGGACTATTTTTATACAACTGCGGGGGTTAGTTTTGGTACATATAACCCCTCTATTGTGAAGCAACTGCAAGAGGTGTTTGATGCGGATTGGAATTCACCTTATGCACAACCTGTTCAACCCTTAAGTGCTTAAGCATGATAGGTGAAATACAAAAGTGTGTATTACCCTTTTTTCCAGGGTATGTAGAAAAAAATGCTTGTTCGTCTCCTGTTTGATTGAACAGGAATTTATCTTTTTTTTTTTTTTTTTTATGAGTGCTGAGAAAAATGTTTTATGGTTTACTTGTATACCCACATTTGTGCTCTCATCAATTCCCAAGTCGCTCAGATTAATCTCCAGATTACTTTTTTCCCCTAAAGGTTAACTGGTGATATGTCTATTAAGAATTTCAATCAAAAGTATAGATTTAAGTGTTCAGTTAACAAAGCAAAGGAAATTGCACCTCTATGGATTTACTTGATAACCCACTTTGGTAGTTTGAGAGCTACTCAAGATTTAACTTTTTACCAGTGTCATAACAGTAAAAGTTAACATTTTGAATTAGTTTTGCCTAGCCAACGGAATGATCCTTAATTGCTTGAGAATAAAATGAACATGAAAGGGGAAAGCAAGATGACTTCCCAGTTCCCATCCTTGTCACATTCTATTTCTATAATAAATAAAAACAGCGTAATAGCATCGAAACTTCACATTAATGCTAGCAGAATCCTAGATTGCAATTAATTAGAATTGCTTGAAAAAAGGATATGCAATTGCAGTTCTAATTTCTGAAGATAGCTAGAGATGAAATTGGATTTTCTATCATTATTCCTTTACTTTTAGACTTTAATCATATAAGGCTGCTGTGTTGTCCCTCTCAAAGGAACAGTAAAGGTTCAGTGACTAATGCCTTCTTAAAAAAGAAATAATTCAGGACCAAGAAATAATCAGAGTATAAGCTTCCCCAACAACCAAAAAGACGAAAACTTTTGGTTTCATTTATTCACAAGGCAAATTCAAAACTAGAATATTTGCAAGATTGCGAAAGGGAAAGACAACTGCTTTCTGTTTCAAGTCTTACAATAAACAACAAATACCACTCTCTAAATCTCCCCCTTTCATGTATACTGTTTTACATCATTTATGCACTTGTTTACAAAATTATGACTGTCCTTATCAACCAAAAAAAAGGCAAAGATAAATATCCTATTGGATTTTTTCTTATAACAATGGACTTAAAAAATATCTCAGAATAAAATTTTTTTGAAGGTTCTCCGAATATATATATATTTTTATTAATACTTTTTCTTTCATATCGTTTATTCTTTATTTTTATTTTTTTTTTCCTTTTGACTCTTGAACCGTGTTCAGGTGAGATGTCAAATGTCAGTACGAATTGATTTTTATTACTCACCTCTCAACAAATAATCATTTATTAGAAAGGAAATGTTGCTCTGCATCAAAGGGTTGAAAAATGATTATTCTATTACTCAATTCAGAGAGTTAGCTTTTACAAGGAGAGCTGCTATCAGACCTAGAGTTGAAAAAAAGTACAGGATCATATATAAAAACTACGTAACTTTTCAACGGCCTCATCATAACATAAAAGAGTTTCACTTAGCTAATTGTTAATAAAGTTTATAATTATTGACTAGATTGTTGAACGGTTGATTCCACTTTTTTTTTTTTTTTTTTTTTTTTTTTGAAATAAGTGGATAACTCCACCACTTGGTTGATTCCACTTTTGCAAAAAACTTTGACACCTTAACAAATTCTATTAGTCATACTTACGTAGATAACTTATTTCCTAGAAAAAAAAGATGGCATTTGGTTTAATGGCGTTTCAATTATTTTTATGATCAGATAAATAAGTAAAAACTATTATCTATGATTACTCTTATTATAGAATAAAACTTAAGTAAAAGTGAGGGAAAGACTACCAAAATTTAATAAAAGAAGATTATTAATTTTATTTTTTTTAATCTTCTAATAGTCTATTGTGCATGAATTTTTTTACTGTTTGACTAGCAAAATCTATTTATGAGTAAATAAAACTAATAAAAAATAATCATCTATTATTACTCTGATTATAAATTAAATCAAAGTTAAAATGAGGGTCAAACTATCAAATTTCATTAAAAAAAATACTAAAATTGGGTACCAAAATTGTCCATTGGGTACAATGGGATGATCAATCTGATTTTGACTAAAGACCACTCGCGCCTCTCACACGCGCGCACACGAACACTCGCCACAGCACGCAAACACCCAACTCAACCAACCACCTCTCTCTCACCTCTTTGGCTCTTTCGTTAAGAAGACTCAAAATTGGCGTCACTAGCGTACTACAACACTATCCATCCGAACCCATCATCTCCTCCTTTTCCTTTTCACCTCTCCCTTCTCTTTCTCTTTATTTCCTTTTCTCCCAACTACTACTACTACTATTCAGATTCCCATTTTCTCCCTTCAAACCTCGTTTTGGAATTTGGAGCTCCTTCTGATGTCGGCTTTGGCCACACTTGGTTCAATTTTCTAACGCGGAGACAATAAAAGTGAGCTCGTCCTAGCTAGTGTCTATTTCAGTTCTGGTGGAATTTGAGTCACTGATAAGTTTTGCTTGCTTATATTTGATTGTATGAGTTTGCGAGGGTTTATTTTGTGCGGATTTGGGTTTAGAACTTTGAATTAGCTCGAGGTTTGATGAGTTACCTGGATTTGGTCTTAGATGATTGGAGATCTGACAATCTGTGGTGATTTTATTTAAGAATTGGTTCTGATGCTTTTGAGGAGGAGACTAATCATTTGGTCTCAGTTTGGGGGTCACTTCAGTCTAGCATGAAAGTTGGATTTCTTAATGAATACTGTTCAATTAAGAATTAGGGGATAGGGTTTGAACTAATTGCAATGTCTGGTGCACCAAGAGTACGTTCTCTCAACATAACCGAACCGAATTTAGAGGATGAAGCTAGACCAGTTTTGGTACCGGGTGGCAACAAGAAACCCTTAGGCCCGCCCCGCAAACCGACACTCAAACCTACTACCCTGAAACCAGCTCCAACCAAACCTGATAACACTTCATCCAATGGGGGGAAGAAAGAACCAAAAACTCGGGTACCTTCTTCTGAGGGGTACTCAAAAAAGGTGCTTCTGAAAAAGCATGAATTGCTTCACTCCAATTTGTCCCTCAATGCATCTTGTTCATCTGATATATCGACAGAATCATTTTCTACCCGGGCCTCGACGGGTCGGATTCGGAGACAGGTTGGGTCCACAACCCGGCCAAGAGTTGGTTTGGTTAAGAGAGACAAGAGTGTGGTCAAGTTAGAGAAAGCTGTTGGTTGTGAATTAAGTGGTGAACTTAGTATTCCAAAGGAGAACACTGGAGACAGAAGGAGATGTGCATGGATAACTGCTAATAGTGGTTTGTCTCTCTCTCTCCCTCTCTCTCTCTCTCTCTCCCTCCTTTCCCTGCCTCCGTGTAAGTGTGCGAGTGCATATCTGTTTTCTGTCTCTCTTGTGTCTCTCTCGTACATAATTACGCACTTTCTACTCCATAAGAACTAATCGCTAAGTTTAGCCAGAAATTAGGAGATAATGCTAATCTATTAGGCAACATGAAAATGCTACAACATTGCTGTCTTTTAAGGATGCCTTTTCATTGGTTATTCAATTTTTATTATTTTAAGTGTCCTTTAAGGTACTTTGATGGTCTTAACTCCAATGTTGTTGTTATTCATAAACATTAGCAAATTTGAATTATGCTGTTTACATAAACATTAGCATAAAAATTTATGTAAACAGAATAATAAAAATTGAAGTTGGTCGAAAATGGTCTCTTTCCTATCCATTACTGACCTTCCATGCAACAGCTAATGATGAGCCTAATTACATTTTATATTGTATAATAGGGTGTTTCCATTTATATGCCATTTAGAACTTAGGGTTGGTAAAAAATAACCATAACCTTGAACTACCTTCTCCAAAATATATGCATAGATTATTATGTACATAGAGGAAAAAATAGGAACAAGGGTAGTTTTGGAATCATTTGACATTAGTGGCCCATTAAGGGCCCCTAATGGCATATGTTTGTTCCTAGTACAAATGTAATAAAAGTGATAAAAATTTAGGTTCAAAGGCCTACATTGCTTTAAGATTTCATTAATCTATGAACTCATTGATTAAAGGGACTTGCTCTTAAAATATTGAATTGTTGTTGATTCAATTTAGTGGAGATTAGTTGTGTTGGGCAATATCTCCTAAACCTTTCTTGTTATAGGGCATTGCTGTAAAGTTTCCTTTTTTACTTTTTTTCTTTTCTTTTTATTGCATTCTCACACACATTCAACATATTTTGTGGGGAGTAGTTGCACTAAAGCCCACTCAATATTTTCCACCTTCTTGTATTTACCTGAAGTTTCACATTGTTTCGAGAAAATACTGCTAACTGGTTTTTGGTGCTGTGAATGTCACAATTTCTCTTTAGAATATCTAGAAGTTTTTAGATCATAAATAAAATCTGAACTTGTCATCTTGTGTTGCATCACCAGAAAAGCTGTGCATTTAAAGGATATACCCTTAATGTGAAAACTTTCATATTTGGGACTAAATGCTAAATTAGAGTAGTCTGGATTTCTATTTTGTTATCCTCTGTTTCTCTTTCCCTAATTTATTTATGGTTGGAATTTTTGTTGTCTGTGCTCCATTAAATTTTCTGTAACATAACAGAATTCCTGTGTGATTTTAGGTATTTGAAACTTTGGCATGTAGTATGTTATTAAAACAATGTGTGTTGTCACTATCAAATTTTATATCTAAAATTTTGTATTGCTGTCCCATGTTGACTTAATTCTACTGGATTTTAAATTTTTTAGACTTTTCCACATTCATTTCTAGTAGTTATTAGCTAACTGATCTTTTTGTATTGCTGTCCCTTTTGCACAGTTTAGATGCTTGTGCCCTATTTCTTTTTGTTTTGCTTCATTAAATGTGTCACCATAGGGAGGATGGGTAGGTTTTAATCAAATAGCCTTGTAGCTCGTCTCTCTCATACATTGTTTCTATGTTACTGTGTTACTTCATTATTTTTAGATTAGGTTATTACTAGTACCAATTTGTCTTATACGGCCAGTAGATACCTGACTAGTATGGCACCGTGAACGAAATAAAGGTGCTTGCTTTACATTAGACCTAGATGGAAAAACACAACCTCAACCTTTTCTTATATGAAAATTTTATTGAGAAGACAGTGCAAAGCAAAGAAGATTTGGGACTTAATGAGTTCCTCATTCAACTTAGGCCGTTACAATAATTTAGTAACCAAGAAAATATTTTCTTTCAAAAATAATATAAATATATATATTTTTTTACTCTTTATTATTTTATTCTGATATATTTTTTTTCTTTTATTTATTAGAATCTTCATACGCTGCTTTTCATGATGAAGAATGGGGAGTTCCTGTGCATGATGACAAGTATGCATATGACCTTCTGTGACTTAGGATTTCTTTTTATACATGTAAACCTAGTGATGTCAAATTTACCCCTGGCAATGTTAAAAAGGATATCATGCATGAACCAAATCCCAGAAAATCCCTAGTATCTAGTCTTGACAGCTGGGTTGCTGCCAATGGCCATTTTATCCCTGCAGCTTTATTGTGTTAAATAAGACCAAGCCAACAAAATCCATAAACTTGATAAATATATATATTTTTCCACATATTAAACTTAATACTTCTTATAACCTTATGTTCTCAGGAGGCTTTTTGAACTATTGGTACTATGTGGTGCATTGGCTGAACTCACTTGGCCTGAGATTCTTAGTAAAAGGCAAACTTTTAGGTAATGCTTTTTTTTAGTATTAATTTGAGTAATTTTAAAGACATTAAAAAAATCAATGGTGGCTGCAATTTGGCTGGAATGGGTATATGCTGGCACATTTCTGATGTAGATTCTTATTTTTCCTGGGCATATTGGTTCGTACTTGATTAAAACACTAAATGAAACCTCAGTTTGAGCAAAACCAAAGCAACGAATTCCAAGAATCAAGAGTAAAAAAGGAAAAAAAAAGCAGATTCAACTGAGACCTGCCTAGATTGTTGGTGCCAATAACAGAGGCAGAAAACTTATACAAAAGGGGCCAATTTTGTAATATATTGCTAAGTATTGAATTAAATGAATTAACTCTTAGTGCCTAACACTTTTGAAACTTATCATTGTGAATTATAGCAACACTCCGAGAAGCTGAGTTTTCCTCTAAATTTTCCTACTGTCATTTTTATAGGTCTATAATTTTTATCTAGGATCTAATAATTTGCATAAAAAAGTGGAAAACATGTTATGTACTCAAGTATGTTGATAAATTTTCATCAGATGATTGTTGAAATTAGATAGAACCGAAATATACTTATTGTGAGCAGATCTAAGACTGAAAAATCATAACCAACACTGTTGGAGATTTCTAAAATTCTGAAAATAAAAATATAGAAGATAGCTGAATTATTTGATTAGCAGAAGCAAATTTTATTCTTACATATCAGAGTTGAGATGCTTTATATGGTAGGACTCCTAAGTGTTATTGTGTTATTTGACATGTATTATATTAAAGATTTTTTTTTAATAATGGAATCTCCATTTGTATTTTTATACAGATTTGTATTTTTGTATAAAAAAATAATGCAGATTACAATATAAAGGAAAAGCTTTTCTTGTACATAGGAAATAATTGGTTGTGCGTGCCAATATCCTGCATTTACTTTTTTTATTTTTATAGAAATGAAACTCATGTTATTGCATTCCAACCCATCTAATGTCTTGAGGCTAAAACTTAGGAGGGTAAAAGCAGTGTTTTCTACCGTGTTTATAACAGGAACTTTTGCTAATTATGGGGGTCATGACCCCTTCTTACTCCTGTTCCCTTGGTCCCTCTGGTCGGTATTAACAACATACAGTGACCAGTAAATGTTCATTGTTCTTCAGGGAAGTGTTCATGGGATTTGATCCACTTGCTGTATCAAATTTAAATGAAAAAGTGTTGCTAGTGCCAAGCAATACTGCCACCTCTCTTCTTTCTGAGCCCAAGATTCGTGCAATTATTGAAAATTCTCGACATATTCTCAAGGTTTGTCCTTTCTGTTTACTAGCTTCCCTACTAAAAATGTGCATTAAGTTGGTTTGTTTAATCCAACCAATTTGGAAATGTTGTTATCTACCAAAAATAGGCATCACCAAGCTGCCTCTACCAAAAATGTGCATTAAGTTGGTTTGTTTAATATAAGATGCTTCTGAAAATCTACCTTTTCTGACCAAGATGTGCCCCTTATGAAAATCTTTGATCATGAGTGGCACTTTTATATTTTTTTAGAGTTTGGAATACTTTGCATGACTTTTCTTTTTCTGTTTTTGTGGTCATGGTTCTTTTTTTACAGCATGCTTTTTAGCACAGTTGTGAGTTCTGACCTCTGACCAAAAACCAGGAAAAATTGATTTTTGTTTCACTTTTTTAAAACTGCAAGTGAACATTATAATGAACCTAATGTATTGGTCCGTTCAGTTTAATTTTACTAATTTCTTTAGAAATGGCTATTTGCGCATAACAATTAGCTTTATGTCCCAAGTAGGCTGAGTTCTTATGATAAATGATGCCATATATTATCTTCACAACGCAACACAAAAGCTAACAAGAATTAAAATTTTACTCTTTGTTACAGATAATAGAAGAATTTGGATCATTTGATCAATATTGTTGGAATTTTGTAAATCAGAAACCTGTTGTAAACAAATTCAAATACCCTCGTCAGGTACCGGTTAAAAGTCCGAAAGCTGATCTCATGAGCAAGGACTTGATCAAAAGAGGCTGTAGAAGTGTGGGGCCCTCAGTTGTGTATTCCTTCATGCAGGTTGCTGGTTTAACAAACGACCATATCATGAGTTGTTTCCGTTTTGAGGAGTGTACAGCCATTGGCATGGCACCTAATACAGATCCCAAGGGGGGGATCAAGACTAATGAGGAAATGCCACGTACCAATTTGATGACCATATCATAGGATATCACCACACTGGCCTGATTACCAGTAGAGAGAATCTGTCATTCCGATGCACAAGTTCATGTTGGTTTGTATTGTGTGATTTTAATTGATTTAATTCTTAGTTATTTATTAACCCCTAGGATATTAATAAGGATGCTCTGTACATAAAAGTTTGTTGAGTGATTATGTATTTTATGTAGATGAGTGTGTGATATCATGACTGATTGTGACAAGTACAGATACATGGGTCTGTCTGTGCGCACCCTTGTTGTATACTTTGGATATGCTCAGCTGTAAATTTTTATTCACTGCCACGATATGCTCGTCTCAGACCATGTAAAACGTCCGTTTAAGGGTTGGTTGTAATTCGAATAAATTATCCGATGCTTCTCGAGAAACGAAAAATAATTTGAAAAGTTTCTCTAGAAATGATAGTCCGAACTTTACACCGAGAAACAAAAAATGTTTCGAACATTATGCCTAGAAACAAAGATAATCGGAACATTATGCCTGAAAACAAAATAATCTTAATTACATATCTTAGAAACGAAAACTATTAAATTTTTAGGAATGCATTACAGAAACTATGTGAAAGATACAAATTTTCTAGAAACAAAAAAAAAAAATCGAAATTAACGTCTAGAAATAAAAGTAACACAAATTTTATGACTAGAAACAAAATTAGTCGAAATTATTTAGAAACAAAAAGAATTCTGAATTGTTAATTAATGAACATGAAAATGACATAGTATTTGTGTCCGGTTAAGCCTGATTATTTTCCTAACTTCTGTCATTTTCACGTTCATTTTACATCATTTTTTTCATTTTGCACGAAAGATAGAGATACTGCCGATTTGTTGTTTTTGTTGCATTTCAGGTTTAAGGGTGCACCCGCATCCCAGGGTGCATCCTAACGCTTTCAGATTTGATAATGCACCTGCATTCGCAAGGTTGCATCATGGCGCAGATTTGGAAACAGATCTAGCTCTTCACGTGACAGCTAGCTAAAATCTTTCAAATTTCACCCTTTATTCTTGCATGGCTGAAAGAAGGAAAGTCCAGCTCTCTCCCTCCTGTGGTTTATGGCAAGGAAATTAATTATTGAGGGGAGAAAATGAGAAAACCAGCATAAAAGACAGCTAGGGACTGCTGTCCAAATCTATCATCTCTCAATTCTAGAATTCCAGATCTGATTTTCCTCTCCCTCTCTCTCTGGTCGAATTTTGACCTAGGGCTTCGGCCCTGGTCTCTCTTGGGATAGCAACTACCTCTCTCTTGGTGACAGCAAGAAAAAAAGGGTGCAGCACTTGAGCCTAGAGATGAAAGTCAAGGAGATTGGTTGCATTTTTATCTCTTTATCTCTTGTGATGTTTGTGTTCAAACTTGTTGTTTTTGTTTTATTTGTGTTTCATGAGTAGCTAAAATAATTTAGGATTATGATGTAGCTCTTACTCTTGTTTGGATTAATGTAGCATTTATTTTAGTTATTATGGGTGGTTGTTATTAATTCTGTCTATTGTGTTGTGCGATTTATTTGATCACTTGCACGCTTGGTATAAATCTATTTGGATTTATCTTTGAGTAGCTAGAGACAAAGGTGTGGTTGATTCTCTTAACTTTCTAGCAACCCACTTAGACCATTTGGTTGTGGTTTAGGTAGACAGATTCAATGGGAGGTTAAAATAGACTATTACCAAACGGTCCGCTCGAGTTAATGGATTTCGGATTTAGACAAGTAGACATGCACAAAAGTACTTATAAACCACTTATAAACACTTTTCTTTTATTTTCATTACATTTGTTTTTATCCAATTCTTGCCCGCTTGAGATTTGTTTGTAAGAACTTAGTATGAGTAGCTAGACACAAGGGTGTAGTCGATTTTCCTATTTTCAAAAGGAGATTATGATAGATTATTACCAAACGGTCCACTTGTATTAATGGATTACAAACTTAAATCAAGTAACCAGGCACAAAAGGATTGCATAAAGTACTTGTGATGAAACCCCATAACTCTAAGTAAATTGTTGCGTTAACTCAAGTAGAGTATAGTGGCGAAATCATAATCCTAACAAAAAATATAATTGTTTTCTGTTAAGAGTGCACTTGCATCGTAGACTGCATCCTGTTTCAACACTTCAACTGCATCCCTGGTTGCACTTAGTCCAGTGCGACTGCATCCTGCACTGTCATTTAATTTAGTTCTTTACTTTCCTGTTTTACCCCTGTAGTTTAATTACAAATCTAACTACTTGCCAGGTCTAGATTACCCAAAGTTGTTAGTCCAGTAATTCTAAACCGCCTCCCTGTGGGATCGACCCCTAAGTACTACACGGTAGGATAGTGCGCTTGCATTCCGACCAAATAGGGTTAGGATTTTTATTAGCCTTGTATACCCAAAAAGCACACATCATTAATGTCAAGAAAAAAAAAATAAACGCAACTTAAATCAACAAATAGAAATAATAAAAAAGTTCATGGCTAGGGAATAAATAACCTGAAATTAATAAATATATAAACACATAACCGGACTTGATTTCTATTAGTAAACATTATCACAAATTTATGCCTAAAAACAAAAAGTTCGAAACACTACACCTAGAAATAAAATAATTTATGCCTTAAAATTTTGACAGTTCCAGTCTACCAAAATATAGGGTGGCTATTGTCAATTAGAAAAAAAAAATAAAGAATGGTATTATAGTAATATAAAACTATAAAACAAGGCTGGCAAAAGAAATTAATTTATAATAAATAATAAAATTATAAAACGAGCCTGGAAAAAGAAATTAATATTTACACGATGTTTTTGGTCATGTGAAGCCGTTTAACACAAAATTCGATCTTTCCTTTCCTAGGTAAAAGAATCTATCCATTGAATATATATCGACCCAACAAGGCCACTTATGGAACCAAAAATTGTACAGATATACAATCAATGCACCTCCAAAATACATCATATTAACTTAAAAGAAAGAAGGGGGAAAAAAACTTCCTATTGTGCAAAATCTATATCATCTGGTTAGAGGTTCTAGTTGTACTTCCATTACAACAGAAGAAGAATCCAACTCTGATTTGCTACGCATCGCATGATTTGTTCCCAACAGATCTGCTGAATCATCCTCTTCTTCACTACTATTACCCAAAACCCAATTTCCAGATAAAGAACTCCTGTTTGCTCTCCTCTGTTTGTGCTCATTGAACTCCAAATAAATAACCAAACCGACACCAGCCAAGATCCAACAAATTAACGCCCAAGTCAACCCTTTGACATTGTCATCCCCGTACCTGTGGCCGAGATGCTTCATGCCAGTAAAGAGTGCCACAGTACCAGCCACAATTGCACCTCTGCCTGTGTAAATATGCAAATATTCCCAAATGACCCTTTTTGATGACGGCACCTCTCCTGTCTCAGGCTTCTTGGGTCGCATGTATGCATTCAATGGTTGTAGAGATGCCAGCATGAGAGCCGTCACACCAAACTTCACATGCACTGAACTGAGATAAAACCCTTTCAATTCAGCAGCTGCAAAAAGAAGACCTAACATCATAATAGCTATACCAGAGTATTGCAAATAAACATGTGTCTGGAACCAGCCATCCCCTTTCAAGTGTTTCAAGTACCGGGCAGCTAGTACGCCACCTGGCAATAGAAACCCCCATGCAACAAACATCATAAAGCCATGAACTGCGAGTACGGGTCTCAAATCCTGTTCGGCCTCAGCTGACCCACGAAGCAACAAGACCCTAACAAGTCGGCTACTTGTCACAGAGTGCATGTTTCTTACAGTCAAACCCTCGCCTGACCACTGGGCGCCCATGGCCCACACAACCTTTAAAGGAGTAGTAGGATCAATTATATTTTTACACTCTACCCTGCCCTTGCATAAAGGATTTAATGGCCTTGTGAATTCAAATGTAATTATTCCACCCTCAGAGCTACACCTTACATAAGTCAAATTTTCAGCCGTGGGATGAATGCTCATTGCATCCTTACTGTCAATCCAATAAGTGTTGACTCGACCCGTACCATTTTTGTCAACCCAGCCCACATAGGCATAGCTATTGATCATACCGGGTCCAAATCCAATTGCTATGTAACCACTTTTCTTCTCCCCTCTAGCTGCAAAAGATATCGAGTCTTCCGACAGGGTCCAAAATAGGGTCACTTGTTGATCATCTAACAGGACACTATTGTTGTACATGTCACTTAAGCCACCATCCACAACACTAATTCTCCACCCCATTTTCTGTTCATACAGGGAGTGATAGTAAACTTGGTCAGGGGTGTTCCTGTCTGGGAGCCAAGTTAATTCATAAGGGTTTGCTACCACACCATGGGCATCAGGCCCACCAGCATATATTACCTCAGACTTGTTACGCAACGTGGCATTACCACCTATTGTGTCAGATGTAATATAAAGTGACACATCATGACCAGCTTGGACAGAGAATGTTACTGGTACGCCTCTTTCAACTTGTACAAAAGGGGCTTCTTTTTTGTTTATGTAGAGTACCTTCGATGGGTTTGGTGGGTTCGGGTAATGGAATGCAGGTCCCGATGTGACGACCAATGGTGTGTTTCTTTCAGCTATAACCTTATCTTGGTCCTCTTTATCATCAGCGTCTAATGGACCTGGGCACAAGGCAATTGGTTCTGAGACGTTTAGAGTTAAAAATCCATAAGTAGTCTGTTTTGCACCGCCGTGATTTTGTGGAAGATAATATGGGCGTAAAGTGTCAGGTGGTCGCATTAAACCCAGGGCCCATATCACAGTCATGTTTTTATTCACATCTACCTCCACATCATACTTTTTGTCAACTGAAACCAATGGTTTCTGATACCGAATAAAAGAGACTCCATCCCTTCGATGCCCGTATACCAATTTAGAATTGTTCACAAACCCTACTGGGTCTGAGCCTTCGTAAATTGTATCCGGGCATACACCAGAAACTGTACCATCCTTGTTCAATAGGCACTCACTGTATTTGGTTATGAAGTAGTCTTCAGCAAATGGCATGCCTTCCTCAGTGAAGCCAGTCACTGACACATCAGCATGGAGCATGGGGTGTTCTGTCATGGTGGGGTCTGCCCAGCCAAATGCCATGTAGAATTCTGACCCAATTGCTGCTTCTAGACCTATGTCTATTGAATTGGAATTTGTATTTAAAGTCCAACGAAGTCGATACCTGAAATAAGATATGATTTTTTTTTGTTCTATTTGATTAATTGCATGTTACCATTGATTGGTAGTCAACATCTATGCATGGAATGACTTGGTTTCTTACTTTCCTTCCTTTTCTCTTTTTTTTTTTTTGTTTTGATATTTTTTTGTGGATCATCTAACAACTTCAGCACTAAATTATACATAAGAAAGTAAGTTCTATACCATATTGCCATAGACGTGTACCCAGGAATTATACTGGTAAATACTCGAACTATACCACTGTCTTCATTTTCTGCACCCTAAACAAACTACATTCTATGTTCAGTTGTAGCCATGGCACCAAACAGGTAAACAAGCAACTAACACCAGTAGCACATCTATATGTCAAAAAAATAAGTACCTGTCTGATATTGGAAGGCAGTTAGCAAACATGGTCGGTTGAACCGTCCGATTAGCGTCAACAAGATCTGAATTTGAATCTGGATCTGATTGGTTAATTGACTGAGAAAGCACAACATGGCCAAAATCAGATGCTGTCACTGGGTCCCACACTGCCAGCACTCCAATATCATCCCAAGTTTCATTGGGAAAAAGGTTAGCTGTCAAAGTAGCATTAGAGAAGGTGTCGTTGAGAGAAAAAGAGGAGATTGTACGGCCAAGCGTGGTCATGTTGTCTAGGTCCGGTGCAGGTGCGCCATAGAAAGACACGGATTCGGATCCAGGAAGCATGTCGAATCGAGAAATAGAGAAAGAGCATCCGTCGATGATTTCCAAAGTTCCTCTGAGTTGGTGCTGGATCATGAAGAAATCAGCGACGAAACCAGAGAAAGAGGTGTTCTTTGTACACGGAGATGAAGAGATGGCATATGGGAGGAGGAAGAGGAAGAAGAGAAGAAGAGAGAAAATGGGTTTCGCCATTAGAGGCGAAAGGTGAGGTTGGAGATCTGGATCTGGCAATTAGGGTTAGAATCTGAGGTTCCCTTCCCTTCTTTGTTGGTTCTATTTCTTACTTTGCATTTGGTAGAGAGAAAGAGAAGTTTAGAAGCAGCGAAGGATTCAAGGAAGGTGCTTTCTTTAAATTTTTTGTTTTTTTTCTAACGAAAAAGAAAAGAGAACAGTGCGTAGTTATTACTTCATTTATTTATTTCTTCGTCGGAATCGTAGAAGAAGGTTTTGTTTTATTATTGTTATTATTATTATTATTTTTGTTGGGCCTTATAGTGATGGCGCCGCATTCTAACGAGATTATTGGTCCGTGTCGAGTTGAAGGTTAAAAAGTTAGTCCAATACGACACGCCTGAAAAGTCGGCATAAGTGGACTTTGTGTTGAATAACGATTTGAGTTGAATTCTGTTGACGTGTAATCCAGGAATAAAATGTTATGCAATATTAGAAAAATTCTGCATTGCATTCCACTGTGTCGTTCTTCCAATGTTTTATTAGATAACGGTTTTAGCTCAGTCGCGGTGATATTTAGGGAAAAAATATATATAAGAAATAACAACAGTTATTGATAACTATAATATTTAGAAGCTTTTAATTAAAAATTTAAAACGATATAATTTATAGTACTATAACAACTTTATCTAAACAAGTACTATTTTTAATATTACCTAAAGTCTGTCCAATAATTGAATCCAAAGCAAGAGAAAAAAATAATTATAGGGTAAGTTTGGAATTTTGGATACATGAAAATAGCATTTTTTTTTTTTCAAAAATAGCGGCCCGAGATTGGGTAAAAATAACCGTTTTTTAAATAGAAGTTTAGAATAGTAAAAAATTAAATTTGGACAAAAGCAGTGCACTTTTCGAAATTGAAATTGTTAGGCCATGGACCTGTTTTTGCTCTGTCCAATAAATTTCTTACAATCGCATAGAGCAAAATATTTAGAGAAAAAGAAAAAAAAAAAAAAAAAAAACTGATATCTCACACCTCCGGAGCAGTCGATGTCCGGAGTCGACCGGATAAGCGCTCTTCCTGAAGAACTCAAAGTCTCTATCTTGTCCCTCCTCACGATCACCGATGCCGTACGCACCTCTGTTCTATCCCGCTCATGGTGCCGTCTCTGGACCTTCCTCCCAGGTTTGCGTATAGATCGAGCATTCCTCGATAGCTTGCGTTTTTCTAAAGGCCCAGATGTGGACCTTGAGAGTGGAACTCCTCCATGGATTGGGATCGTCGAGCATCTTCTCTCCTCCTTCTGTGGCCCCATTCGCTACTTCACACTATCAAACTATTATCATTTCGACGAGCTGCATCTCAACGGTTTTGTCGATTTAATCTTCCAAAAATGTGGTCTGCAGAAACTCTCAATTACTAAAAGAGACTTGCCTCAACTCGCTTGCTACAGCTCTCTCAAAGATCTCTGTCTTGACTGTGTCCGTGTTTCCATACCCACTGATTTTCAAGGCTTTGATCAGCTCACAACTCTGAAGCTGTACAGGGTTTTCATCTCGCAACGTGATATCAATGTACTGGTCAACCAATCGAAGAAGCTTACATCCTTCCTGCAGGGTGAGGGTTTCAGGTCTTTAGATTTTGATAAAAAGCTGTCAGTGACCTTCAATTGTCCGCTACTTAAATCTATAAGCTTTCAATTTGAGATCTTTCAATTTCAGAGGTTTCGAGTAGATGCAAGGATAGTTTCTGCTCCTTGCCTAGAGAGTGTATGTGTTAGTATAAAAAATAATGCTTCCTCTCCAAAAAAGTTGGCCTTTTTGGTTGAACCTATTATGAAATTTATGGCAGACATTGCGCATGTTTGTGATCTCTATTTAGATCCCCTTGTCATCGAGGCAAGTTTTTTTTTCTCTTCCAAATTATCTGACATCAAATTCAATTCGATAAATTATTAATGTTTTTATATTTAATCTGCACCTTTTCTTATGTTTTGTCACAGTGTTTGTCTGTACTTTACGTGGTTGATGAGCTTCATACTTTTCGGGTACATTTTCATCAGCTGAGATGTTTAAAGTTGGATGCCCAAAGATTTTGGACAGAGAGAAGGATGTTTGAAATATTTTGTCACCTCCTCAGGAGTATGCCTTGCCTTAATCAACTACAAATAATGGTCTTTCTGTCCTACTCTATTAATTTATTTTGATTTGTAAGGTCTTGCTATTTTAATTGAACGGATGTCAAATTTACGGTTTTTGACTCAACTTTCTCTTAATTTTCAACAAGCACACTTATCATACGGCTGTCAATGAAACCCGTTTACCCATTTATCCTACATGTACCGCATTCAATAAGACGGATATGGATAAGATTTTATTTTCGTTAGACTAACGGGTATGGGTATGGGTAAAAAAAAAATTTTGTTAACTTAACGGGTACGGGTACGGATACGGGTAAGGACTATTTCGTACCCATTATCTAACGGGTAAAATTTTACAAACATATATGTAATATATAATCATGTAATTAGCGTATTTCATAAGATATGGTATTGATTTTGATCTTCATTAAAATTTGTTTATGTTGATGGAAAAATTAATTTGCACTCTATTATATTATAATTTATAATTAGTTATATAGATTTATTTTAATGTCAATTGACATGAGAATAAATTTCCTAATTTTTGTTATATGTAAAGTATTATCTAAATATTGTACTTTATTTGTATATTTATTTAGCACATTATATAATTTTTATTAATTAATAATATTATCATTACCAATTATGTATCGTTACCCTACCCTTACCGTTAATTCTTAACGGGTACGGATAGGATATGGGTAAAGTCATTTTTTAACGGGTACGGATAGGATATGGGTAAAGAAAATTTTAACAGGTGCGAGTATGAAAATACCTTCTACCGTACCATACCCGTACCCATGGACAGTCCTAACTTATCAATCTGAATTGCAAATGGTACAAAGCCACCTGACCGCCTCCAAAACCTTGTGTATAATTCATGGTTTCTCAAATTTGTCTTTATCAAATAAATCAAACTATTGCAGGATTATGATCCGGTGAAAGATGTCGAATTATTAGTAGATCCTATCCCCCCGAATAAGTACATGAAGAAGCAAGATGGCTTCCATTGTCTTGATCAAACCTTAACAAGAGTTGAAGTGTATATGGACAAATTGACCAACCTTAACCACATCATGTGGATGATGTATTTATTTTTGTTTAGCGCAAAAGTGCTTGAACTCCTCAAGATTACATTTTCAGAGGGTGATCCTCGGGTGATATCACGCATAACGTCTGAGGAACTGTTTGCAGTTGAGAAAGCTTCATTGAACGCAAAGGTTGTTGAAGAGGATTGGGAGACTGGATAAGTCGTTGGATCGATAGAGCATACTTGAGCTTAGCTAGATACAATTTCTGACATATGGAAAGATTGGGAATGTAATGGTCTCAATTTTTATTAATAAAAATTCTACTTAGAAACTCAAGCGTCCAATTTCTTTGGTCCCCAAGCAGACAAGTCCCTTCTCAAGTATTTAAATTTCTGAATTTTAAATCCGCCCATGAGACTGATACAGCGATGCCTTTAGGTTTAATGCTGATTTTATATTAGATTTTTTTTTTATATAAAAGTAGTCAACTAGAATATTCGTTCAAAGCAAATGTTGCTCATGTTCTCAAGTGTATTCTCATTTCTCAAGGATTTTAGGGTTCCTTAATTCCTTTGTAATTCATGCATGCAGAATACTTTCAGTACATGAATTTAGATTTAATGAGTAATTTTTTTTTAGGCAAAGAATACTATCTCTAATTCTCTATCCTTTGCCAAAAATCCTGATTGACCAAAAAAAAAAAAAAAAAGAAATACAAAACACTAAAATCCGCCCCTGGAGCAAATGCAGGGAGAACAGGGACGCTTAGATATCTTGAAAGTAGGAGCACTACGCTTAAACAAATCTCTCTGATTTTTGAAACTCGAGAGGGATCACTAAAACCAAGTATGAGAATCCTCTTTGACAGTTTGACTATCTGTCTGGGTCTAATACTTCTTGCAGATCAAGTACGAGTTGGGTGGGTTGTCTTGTTTCATCACCAGTTAGTGTTTTACTAACGGGTGTGATATACACCATCCAAAAAAAAACATCCAAGCATCCAATCACTCCAGCGATATTTTAATGGGCTTACTGGACGCTCAGGCCCAGATTTTTCGCGCGCTGACGTCATTCACGTGTTGAGCGCTCATCTACCGCGTGCTGACGTCAGCATTTAGTGTTATGTTTGATGTCTTTAGGGATGCGATTAATGTTCAATAGTTTTTTGAACTAAATACAACAAGGGATGAGTTAATTTGCGTTAAGTGTTTAGTTTGATATATTTATAAAGTGACATAGTAATGATTTTATATCATTTTTTCGCGTATTCAGCCGACAAATTTGGAGACACTATATCAATTTAAGATTCATTTTGTTAACACAAGGGATGATTTAACATGTGTTATATGTTCGATTTGATAGCTTTGTAATATAACAAAAAAAAACAGCAATTAGTACTAAAATAAAACATTAATATGATCCATAAAAAAAGAACAATAATATGATCCCTAAAACAACATGATCAGTTTTAACAATCCAAAACAATACAAATTTTAACCAATCCAGAAGATAATAACAACACAATTCATACAAATATTAGAACACATATTCAGTTTGCTAAAAATCTGAATGTTGGTGAAGAACGAACACACAATGCCATACAAACTCAATTGAACTGCAGCCCAAACTTGCGTAAGATGAATACAAATACATATATAAAGTGTTAACAACATGATCCATTAATTTGACAAATAGATCACAATTTAATACTAAATAATCATATCAGGCAATTTTATGCAGAAACAGTTTCTAACAATGAAACATAAGATGATCACTTATGTCATTTAACTTAACATTTGCAGTATCTAATACATCATTTATGCAAAACTTGAAGTAAATAAACATTTGCACAAGTAATCCCTAGATGAATGTAATATATCAAATGAATCAACTAACAGAACACTTGTATGAATACACATGAATTAGAGTGTGACAGCAATACTAAACATGTCCAATTAATATAATCTCATCCATAGATGCATTTAACATAACATATAAAAAAACTAACTGAACACTTGTAGAAATACATACGAATAACAGTGTGCCAGCAATGCGAATAATCTAATCCCTAGATGCATGTAATGTAACATGTAAAGCAACTAACTGAACACTTATAGAAATACACATGAAGAACAGTGTGTCAGCAATACTAAACCTGGGTGATTTATATAATCTGATCCATAGATTCATTTAACATAACATAAAAAGAAACTAACTGAACATTTGTAGAAATACACATGAATAATAGTGTGCCAGCAATGAAAATAATCTAATCCTTCGATGCATTTAACACAACATGTAAAGCAACTAACATAACACTTTCATAAAACAACTAACTGAACACTTGTAGAAATAAACATGAATAACAGTGTGCCAGCAATGATAATAATCTAATCCCTAGATGCATTTAACATAACATGTAAAGCAACTAACTGAACACTTAGAAAGCAAGATATTCATGCTACTTGTACCAGTAAAAACCAAACACTTAGAAAGCAAGAACTTCATGCTACTTGTACCAGTAAATACCAGTATATATCAAAACTCAAAACTACACCAAGATAGAACAAGAATATACATATATGTAAATGCACTAATTATTCAAATCATCAATAAACACAATCATGTTGAAACAAAAATTAGATACTCACTTAGATTCAATGAAATCTCTGTCAATCGCAGAATTCTATCTGAATTTCTTGGAATTGCGCCATCTGTTCTCTTTTCTTCCCTCTTCTCTGCATAGATCTCCTTCTTCTCTCGGCATTCATAAAAAATAGAGGATTTTTTTTATCAATCGAACATCATAAATCGCTGTAGATCTCGATTGATCAAGTTTCTTAAAATCCTTTTTCAAGGTTTTTTTGAGAAAGAAACCCGATGTCGTACCATGGCGGCGCTTGTTGGAGGGTTAGGGTCTAATCAGAATCGGAGAAACGCAGAAAAATGCCTTTTTCGGCTAGAGATGAGGCAGAGGCGAAAACCCTAGCCTTTTTCGTCATCGCGTTGAAGAGGAGCTCGTCGATCGGATTGGAAGGACAGAACGAAGGAGAAGAGGAGGAGAAGAGAGAGTAGAGAGAGGGAAGGATCCATGGTCAGATCTAGGGTTTTGTATGTTAGAGGAGAGAGAAAAAAATGAGAGAGAAATGAAATGGAGAAGGGATGCATCTGTTGGATTCGTGCCTATCACGTGACTATCATGTGCGGCTCTATTGGATGCGCTGGATGCTTTATTGCTGGATGGTCAATAGTAATTACCTTTTACTAATGACTCCTTAACTAACTTACACAGGGCCCTAGAAAAGGGATAAAAAAAAAGGCTACGGGCTTCATATGCAAAAATAAAATAACAATAAATAATAATAATAATTATAATAATTATATTATTATTATTATTATAAAAATAATAAAAAATAAAAATAGGGGATTAAAAGGGATTTAATTGGTGATGTTTCCGGGCGCCAACAGATTAATTGCCTCGATGAGGTTTTCTAAGTTAAACAACAAACATTTCAGAATCAGTTGAAGTTAACAAAATAGGCAACATGGTAATAAACACATTTATTTTTATTCAGTTTTGAAAAAAAAATCCGTACAGCATATATAGTTCCCTTGTCAATACTGAGATTAAGTATTATTTTATATTTGTAACAAGCCGGTCGGATTACATCATCATGCAGATTAATTGCCTCATCTAATTGAATTAACCGTCACCTTTTAAATTAGACAGCTATCTGTTGAACAAAAATCAAATTATATTTGTTTCAGATGAAAATGAGCTTACGTGGAGTCAAATGTAGATGAATAAATTAGGTCAAAAGATGTAGAATCAAACAAGAACCCTGCTCTATTTGAATTAAACCAGATCAACGGTATGGATTCAGTATTTGAATTTTCAAACTTTGAAATTTTTAATAAATTTTGTAGGACAGACCTCTGCTGTCCTTTGCGACACCCGAGAATTTCAGTCCGGAAAGTATCCTCTGCCAACTTTTTAAGATTGGTAGAGTGCCAACATTTGATCTGGACCGTTCGATCGAATCTTGACGGTTAAAATTTTTCGGACCTATCAATCTGATATTATGCACGGGGCTCTTATTAACCGTTGAGATTAGATCTAACTATTCAGATCAAAAGTTGGCACTAGGCCAATCTTGAGATGTGATTCCAGGTGGGGTGGGGTTTTGAATCTCTGTAAAACCTCCCTCACACCATTCTTCTTTTTCGTTCGTGCACCAAAAGAAAACCTAATTTCTATTTTTTTTTTTAATAAAAAGTGTTATCGGAGCGGCCGATGGGCGATGGCCAGAGTCGATCGTATCAGCGCGTTTCCCGAAGAAATCAAAGTCTCCATCTTGTCCCTCCTCTCCATCCCGACGCCGTACGCACCTCTGTTCTCTCCCGCTCATGGTGCCGTCTCTGGATCTTCCTCCGTGGTTTGCACATAGAACAAGCATTGGTCGATACCTTGCGTTTCTCAGAGGACCCATTCATAAACGCTGAGGAAAGATTATCCCGCTGGATCAAGATTGTTGAGTGTCTTCTATCCTCCCTCTGCAGCCCCATTTGCTACTTCACGATCTTAACCTTACCCGTTCCAACAGGCCGCATCTCAACAGACGTCTTGATTTGATCTTCCAAAAGGGTGGTTTGGAGAAACTGTCAATTACTAATGCAGGCTTGTTTCAATTCCCTTGCTACAGCTCGCTCAAATATCTTCATCTTCACTGGGTTCGCATTTCCTTACCTACTAATTTTCAAGGCCTTGATCAGCTTACATCTCTGAAGTACAGTGTTGTCATCCCGCGACATGATATCAATTTACTGGTCAATTCATCCAAAAAGCTTACATCCTTCCAGGGTGCGGATTTAAGGTCCTTAAATATTGATGAAAAGCTTCTGTTGACTTTCAATTGTCTGCTACTTAAATCTATACACTTTCAATTTGAGAGAATTTAGGGCACAGGTAGACGTAAGGGTATCTTATGCTTCTTGTCTAGAGAGCGTATATGTTGGTATCAAAGATAATGTTTACTTTCCAGAAGAGTTGGCCTTGTTGGCTGAACCTGTTATGAAATTTATGGCAGACATTTGGTCATGTTTGTTATCTCTATTTAGACTCCCTTATCCTTGAGGTATAAATCTTTTTCTCTCTTCCAAATTAACTGACATCAAATTCAATTCAATAAATTATAAATGTTGTCTGAACTTAAATGTCTGAAATTAATTTTTTCTCCCTTGTTATTGAGGTATAAATGTTTAATTTAATATATGCAATTACTCTTTTCATTCTTTTTCAGTGTTTGTCCACTTTTCGGATACATTTTCATCAGCTGAGATGTTTAAAGTTGGATGTCCAAGGGATTTGCACAGATAGAAGGATGTATGAAATGTTTTGTCACCTCCTCAGGAGTATGCCTTGCCTTGATCAACTGCAAATAAAGGTCACATTCTGACCTACTCTATTAATTTATTTTTGTTTTGTAAGGTCTTGCTATTTTAAATGACCGACAGATGTCAAATTTATGGGTTTTTTTACTCACTTTGTCTTAATTTTCAACTAGAGCACATATCAATCTAAATGGGAAATGGCACTAGCTGCCTGACTGCCGACAACACCTTATGTATAATTCATGGTTTTTCACATTTATCTTTATAACAAACTAAACTATAGCAGGATTATGATCCGGTGAAATTGAAAGGTCTCGAGTTAATAGATCCCATCCCCCCGAATAAGTACATGAAGAAGCAAGACGGCTTCCATTGTCTTGACAAAACTTTAACAAGAGTTGAAATCTATGTGGACAAATTGGACGACCTTTGCCACATCATGTGGATGATGTATTTATTTTTGTTGAACGCAAAAGTGCTTGAAGTCCTCAAGATTGCATTTTCAGAGGGTGATCCTCAGGTGACATGATCACGCATAACTAAAAAACTTTGTGCAGTTGAGAAAGCTTCGTTGGATGCAAAGGTGGTGTTTGTGGCAGCTGGCAGGAGACTTGAATTAGAAAGGTAATAAATGTAGTGTTAGTATTGTTTGTTTGTCATCTCTAGCTTCAGGTTATTAATTAGTTATTATATGAGTTTAGTTAAGCTTGAATTTCGTTATTCTTAATTTCTTATGCTTGGCTGAAAGATATAATTTAGGTTGAATCACTCATCCTAATATATTGTCTCATTTTTGCTTCTCTGCAGTTCAATCCTCCAAGCCAACTGATAGGTCAGTATTGCTAAATGCTAAGTTAAATTGGTTTTCACTTTTTAAATTTTGATAGTCTTTTCAAGTTGTTATTAAAGCTCCAAGTCCCCGGCTTTGATTCATTACAAGAATTTTGAAAATTTGATCTTATTTAGAAAAACCACTTGCTTTTTTTTTTTTTCCGGAAATATATGGTACTTCATTATTTTGCACTAAATAGTTGTTCGATGAAATGATTAAGAGAAATCTTCTATGCTTCAGCCTATCTACTAGTAACTTTGTAGTTAGGAATATACATACCATGTTTTGTGCCTTTCTTTAGCAACTCCTTGAATCCATGTTTCCAACTGTTTGCATAGCTAAACAAATATTTTGATTTCGGATGAATTCGCCAATGATGCTGCTCAATTCACTTCTTACCATGTGATTCTTTGAACATTTTCTCGCCATGATTAACTCGAATTTGGAAAACATCATTGAATTGTATCTTTTTATTTTTGTCTGAAAATTTTATTTTGGAAATATTCATAAGATCCATTACGACTTAAATCTCATGGATTTGTAAGAACATTATGGGCTAAGTATGGAAAAGGATGTACTGTAAAAAAAATATGTGTTCATTTTGCATTATGGACTATGGTATACCTGCTTGCTCCTAGTGCTTCATTTATGGTGCACAGGCACCGCCTCTAGGAAACCACCGGTGGTTGTTACTACTTGATTTAGTGTTAATATATAAGAAACTCATTTGTATATTCCTTGTTTTTCAGTCATGGATGGATGTTCAGAAAGCTGGAATAGAGAAGGCTGTTTAAAAGGCATGGATGGCAATTAATTTTTGTTTTTTGATCAAGATGACAACTAATATATATATCATCTTTTTAAGTGTTTCATAATGCTTTCCTCAAAAAAAGTGTTTCATAATGTGTATATATATTGCTTCTTTTGTTGAAGAGGATTGGGTGACTGGATAAGTCGTTGTTGGATCGATAGAGCATACTTGAGCTAAGCTAGATACATTTTTAATTTCTGACATATGGAAAGATTGGGATGTAATGATCTCAATTTTTATTCTACTTAGAAACTCAAGCGTCCAATTTAACTTTGGTCCCCAAGAAAGACAAGTCCCTTCTCAAGTATTTAAATTTCTGTTTTTAAACACTTTGACAAGTCCCTTTGACTGAGGGTTCCCACCTGTCAGAATTGATTCGAGGATTTTAGGTTTAATGCTGATTTTATATTTTATAAATGTAGTCAACTAGAATTATATTCTTTCAAAGTTTATGTTGCTCATATACATAATAATATTCTTTCAAAGTAATTTAGTCTCAAGGATTTTGGGAATCCTTTGTAATACATGCAGAATATTTTAGTGCACGCGTTTAGATTTACTACGTAATTTTACTAGTTCTTGGGAAGTTGAGAGCTATGTTGCTTCGGATCAGATTAAACACTTACAAATCTCTCTGATTTCTGAAATTTCAGAGGAATCACTAAAACCAAGTATGAGAATCCACTTTCACTACCTGTCTGGGTCTAATACTTTTTTGCAGATCAACAGATTAATTGCCTCGATACGCCGGGTTTTCTAATTAAGTTAAACAACAAACATTTCAAGAATTAGTTGAAGTTAACAAAACAGATAACATGGCAATAGAACATATTATTTTCATTCAATTTTGAAAATGTCCGTACAAGATTCCTTGTCGATACTGAGATAAAATATTATTATATTGGGAACAAGTCGGTCGAATTACATCATCAATCCAGATTAACTGCCTCATCTAATTGAACTAGACGGCACCGTTTTAATTAGATGGCCATCTGTTGAATAAAAAGCCAACTATATATATATTTGATCCATATGTGATTGCTTATATGGTCCTTGATTCGATTCACGGAGAGAGTATTTATTTTCAATTTTCTTATAATAAAATCGTTAGTTTCAAACCAACCTTAAAAAAAAAAATGAGCTCAAGTGGAGTCAAATGTAGAGGAATAAATTAGGTCAAAGATGTAGAATCAAACAAGAACCCATAAAATAATGTTCGTTTAAAGGCCTGACTCATGAAAATAAAAGAAAAATTAAACAATTTCTAGAGGCAAAAAGTGGGCTTCAGACTTGTTTTTCTACTAATGCGCACAAGAGAGGAAAAGAAAGACGCACAAGTTGAATTTGAAGACCCAGCTATTGCTCTTCTAAATGGGCATATACTGATTAAATTGGTCACTCCGCATAAGAAAGAGGTTTATATGCTAGCAAAAAAGTAAACATCGACTTCGATACTGGTGGTCCATATAAGCAATCACATATATATATTTGTATCATAATTGGTGTTTGTTTGTTATTTTAACTTTTTTTTTTGTATTATGTAAAAAAATTAAGATCATATAATTTTCTGTAATGACGCAAAAGGTACATTTTAGGTCGTTTACTGCTTTAAAATTGCTAATTTCTCATAATTGTAACTTGCAAAGGCCCGATATGTCCCGTAATTCAACATAGAAGAACAGCGCTGATAAGTGCAATCAGCGGCTAAGACAATCAAGCAATCAGATTCCGAAAATGGTAACTGTGCGCTGCCCAAAAAGAAAGGCACACCCTCTCCTCACCCGCGTCCCCTCCGTTCCCCTTACTCGCGTCGCATCATCCCTGCTTCCTCACCGCGCCTCTCTCTCTCCTTTTTCGCTCTCCTCATCTCCTCTCGCATCTCTCCCTCATTGATGAGAGGATTTTATACATATATTTTGGTTGGATTTTGTCTCCAAACTAAAGCAATTTGACTTGAGTTAGGTTAATTAGGGTTATTTTAATTAGGATTTCGTGTCAAGAATGAGTTACTACCGTAGTTCCTATTTTAATGCAGATTTTGGACAAAAACATAACTTGGATAAATCTATAATGATGTAGAGGTCGTTGTAAGCTTTCCAACGATTCTTGAATCACCTCAATCGGAGTCCGGATGAAAGAGATATGGGCAAAATACTGACAGGACGCAGTGCTGAAATTTTTAGAACGGACCGTTCCAAATCAGAACGGTCCGCCCCAACTAAAATTGCCAGAAACAGCAGGATTGTCCGTTTTAGAAGCTTGGGACGATCCGTCCCGGATTAGAACGGTCCGCCCCGACAGAAACCGCCAGAATTCCCAGAAATAGTCCAGAGTTGCCAAATTTAGAGTTTTATTATGTCATGACGGTTCCAATCTGTTTCTAGTACTTCCAGAACGTGTTTTCTGCTATTTCCATCATCTCTACATATTTCTAATGCCTATAAAAACATAGTTTGAGGGAATTTTGAGATATACAAGAGAGGAGTTCAATTCTAGATCCAAGTTGAGGTTAGATATAGTTCTATTTGAGAGAATAGTCTCAGGTCAGGATCGTGGCAGCGCCGAATCGACCGGTTTGTGGCAGAAACAGGACGTTTCGATAGGAGGCTTCGACATACAAGAGGAAGCAAGGACATATTGGGTTTTATTCTTCCTTTATTTTCTATTTCTCTTTGTTTTTCGTGATGCCTTTTAGTTGTTGAGTTGATTGTTCTAGAACTATGGTTGTAAACTTTTCTACTTAGTTGATTGTTTTGATTTGAATATTTAGTTAATTAATTAAGTTAAGTTATGTTTTATCTCTTGTGATTCGATTGCTTTATTCTATTTCTATGCTTGATTTGAATTGTTAATTGATATACCTGTTAAGCGATGGCCACGTTTGATAGTAGGTAGCAATATTGATTAACCTGAATTATAGTGTGGTAATGAAACTATTTGGTAGGTGAGATTCGGAAGGATGAACCAGACCTTAAGAAATTAGGGTTTTACTTGAGATCGGAAGATTAAAAGTGTACCAAGACCCAAGAGATAGACTAGAACATCTAAACCAAGAAACGGAAGTTGAAATTTAGGCGTTTTACCAAGATTAAAAGTGTACCAAGATTAAAACGCCTAAATTTCAACTTCCGTTTCTTGGTTTAGATGTTCTAGTCTATCTCATGGGTCTTGGTACACTTTTAATCTTCCGATCTCAAGTAAAATCCTAATTTCTTAAGGTCTGGTTCATCCTTCCGAATCTCACCTATCTCATCCTCTCATCACTCATCTCCTTTGTCCCGTCTCCTCTCTCCCTCATCTCTCCACGAGCCTCTCCTCTGCCCCATTTACTTGATCTCCCTCTCTTCTTCATCTAGGCAACTCACCTCCTTCATCTCCCTATCTCCTCTCTTCTTCTCCTGTAACATACTTATAAATGAACTCCCTTATTAAAATATAAATACTTCCTTAATATAAATTAAATACTCCCTTATGACTTACAACTATGTAATTTATATAAAATACTCTCTTATGAAAATATATATACTCCCTGAATCTAATTAAAATACTCCCTTGAACCTATTAATTACTATCTTATATTGTTTACTTACTCACATAAATAATTGCTCATTTTAACTTATTATATACTCCTTTAAACTTATTAGTTACTCCCTTACTACAAGTTATATATTTCCATAACATAACATAAATGTTATTTCTTAAGTCATAAATATTAGGTACTCCCTTACATGTATTAAATACTCTCTTTCAACTTATTAATTACTCTCTTACTACAAATTATATATTTCCATAACAGAACATAAATGTTCTTTCTTAAGACAAATATTAGATACTCCCGAGAAATTATTAGATGCTCCTTTCAAACTTATTAGCTACTCCCTTAATACAAATTATATACTTCCATAATAGAATATAAATGTTCTTTCTTAAGACATAAATATTAGACACTCCCTTACATTTATTAGATATTCTCTTAAAATCTATTAGTTACTCCCTTATATATATTACATAATTAATAAGATTATGTATATTAGATACTCCAATGAACATGTTTAATTACTCTCTTATAATTGTTCAGTTACTCCCAAACCATAGTAGAACCAGATCTAAAATGTCTTTTTTAATCTCACCCTTCTTGATCTCTACTTCTTGATCTGAATCATAGTAGACGATTGGAGCAGGAAGGGATGGAGAAGTTGAGCCAGAGCAGAGACAAAGGGAGACAAAGGGAGATCACGATAGCCGGAGTTAATTCTATTTTGGTGGAGAAAGGGAGACAGAGGAGGTGGAGCCGTAGATCGAGAGGGGCAGAAGCTGAGGAGGAGGAGAGGGTGAGGAGAGTAGAAACGGAGGAGGTGGAGGTGTAGATCGATGTGAAGAGAAGGTGCGGAGGCTGGTAGATAGGATGCGGTGAGAGTGAGGGTGAGAGCGATAACGCTCTGATTGTTTGATTGCACGGAGCGTTGATTGCTCTAATGAATTCACATAGAAAAAATGAACTAAGTTATTATCCGTTTTAAGTTTCCATCCGCCGAACATTTCCGGACTATTTTAAGGCCACCTGTTATATTAAAAACAGAAAACAATTTGTGATGTTATTTTATGTAATAACTAAATATACATTATGTAATGATTAAATGGGCATTATAAGATAGCCAAAGTGGTTTTGTAAGATTTTTTTAGGATGATTGGTATGGAAGTACAACATAGCAAAGTGCATTTTACTATTTTGGATAATAACTAGATGCTTCGGTCGTCACGTACCTATATTTCTTGATATGGCGCTGCGTTTTGTTATATCGTATTTATGTTGGTGTATGCAAATCTCGGAATTATAGATGAAATGTTCTACTTTGCATCTATAATGAAATGTAGATAAACCAAAGTTAGCAGATTGAGGTTCGTAATTTTTAACATTTTTTCTTCTTATAACTTTATTTGGTCATATTACAGATGGCGATTTGATCCTTTTATTCAATACATTTACCTATTTTATTATTACCAAACATCAATGCTTTAAAATAATTAAATATCTAATTTTAATTTCAGTTGTCAAACGCCTCTCAAGTACTTAGCCTTGCCCAAGCCAACTCTCAAAATGGAATTACTAATTGATCTCAAATTATTTACTGCAAAACTATGCATTGCTTGTGTACCTAGACAAAACTTAAAATCTTTCTTTTGTACTTCATGATGTACCTAGCCTTTAAAGAAAATTTAGACCCAAAATTGATCAAAAGGACCACGACACACACAAATATGCCATTTGAGGAATCCTCTTAATTTATTTCTTTTTATTTGTGGCGTATTTTCAATTTTCTATTACAAATCAAAGTATTAGACTTCTGTCGAGACAAAGTGACGTAAAAAAGTTAAATAGGCCACTCCAAGAATTCTCCCTTTTTTTTGTTTATCCTATAAATATATTTTTCATTATTTAAGTAGTGTACGTAGTAGATATGGAGCAATAAATTTCTAATATGTATTATTGTTGTTGCATGTTTAAAGAAGCATTCTAAAAAATCATAATTAAATGGAAACTGATCAATTAATTGATAATGTCATGGTTGATATTTCACCATCATAACAATGCCAATAGAAGGATTTTATTCGTTTTGCATCTACCAGAAATGCGCTTAATTAAATAGAAAAAAAAAATTTGAAGCTTAAATAAAATATTAAAAAATGGTTGGTATTACGGTTTCTAATGAGTAATATTAACATACAGATTTTACCACCACTGATCCACTATGATAGTTCAAATTTTCAGAACTTTATTATGTGTATAAGGTTCATCAGCTGGGGTCCACTTCATTCTTTTACTCTCTGACCGAAGAGACCGGGTTAGGATAATATTGATGTTCATTTCCTCTGGCTCTATGCATAGGACAGGAACAGTTTTCTTTCACAACAATACAAAGTGGGAGGAACCACGTGGCATAAAAATGGGTGGGAAAGAAACTTATAAGCAGAGAAATAATGCGTAGAACATGTCTATCAGTAGAAGGGAAGTAGTAGGCAAATCTATGGGCGAGACTCCTTGGCGCAATATGTGACGGATCAGATTAATAATAAAAATCGACTTATAGTCATTGGGATAGACACAAATAGATTTTGCACAGAAAAACCACCTATTCAACAACACATAAGGCATAGACCAAGATTTGCATTGTATTTCATGAACCATTAGTATAGTGGGCCCATGGTAAAGAAAAGGAAGATTCGGTGTGGGGTTATACCAAGGGAATAGGCCTTCCAATAAACAACAGAAAACCTGCCCTGCCCACTCTAGATCGTCTGAGGCGCACACCCTTGTAGGTTTTGTGTAACATACGAATTCAGAACTTAATTAAAAGAAAATATAGCTCACTACACTAACAAACAAACAGAAGAGACAACCAAAAACAAAGCCGCTCACTGTTCATCCTTCATTCAGGATATATGGTTTTTTCAATATGGAAATTGTATATTGCTTCTGATAGAGGTTAGAACGTTTCTTTTTTATACTTAGTTAAAACACTTTACACGTTACCGATATCACATTTTGAGTAAAATAAAATGAGAAAGTGTGCCATTTTATTGTACTCGAGTGTAAATTCTGTAATATCCGTGTAAATATTGTAAGATGTTGATCAATTTATAGGGAAAATATAAAAGCCAGTTCATGTGTGTTCAAATGGCCATTGGTATAAAGGTAAGATATTATACATGCTAAAAAGTTCATTGTTAATCCAGAGAGAAACTAAGAGGTATTACTTGTATGGTTAAGATATATATGCCTTCATTTAAAGCCGATCGTTTTAGCTTTTCTTATTTTTCCCCAATAGAACAATTTTCAATTACAATGAAAATATGAACAGAATATTTTTCCATTGACTATATTGTAACAATGCCCCACCAAATACTATCGAAGAAATTTAATCAAATTCTCCTTTTAGTTTTCAAAGAAAAACTTCCAATCTGATACTGTCATATATATATATATATGAACAACCATCTCCTGACCTCTTGGCAATAGGCCTTTCTTATTTACACCAAATAAACCTTTTGAACCAAAACATGTACTACTAATGAGAGTGGCTTTTTAGAAACACAGCCCTTCCACAATAGAAGCTCTCAACGCACAGAGATAAAACAGAGTGTATTAAGATAAAACAGACCATCTTTCTGCCTAGAGGAGTGGTATTAAAGAACACGAGGTATACATAGGCAACACTTGCGAAAATACCTGCCGGTAACGACACAGCCATGAGAAGTCTATTATTTGTGCCATATATTCTATCTTTCAGGGAGAAAGAAAAAACTATCATGTTAAGTACTATAGCCGCCAAAAGAGGGGCTTTCAATTTCATTATTGCTTTAGCATCTTGTTCTTCCTGGGAAACCAAAAAAAAAAAAAAAAAAAAAAAGGAAAAAAATCAAAATAAAATTAGTATCTTTTGGTTTATTCAGAACTTCATTATCGAGGACAAACAAAACAAAAAAGTGAAATTTTTTCTCTTGGTATAGACATACATTAAGTGATGCAATAACCTACAAAAATTTTAAAAGAAAAATAAACTACTTACCTCCGTATTAGCCATTCTTTTCTCTGATTCATGCATTCGATCGTAGTTGTTGAAAGTATTAGCAATGTTGTTGGCATGTAAATTGTGTGAACTAAGAGAATTCACAACCACCACAAAAGCATGCATGATATATGAATGAAGCTGCTTAAAGCAATGCAATCACGAACAAGGAAACCGTAAAAATAGTTGTCATTTCCGAAGGGAATCATTATTCTGCCATAATTTAGTATTCCTTTCATACAAAAAGTTGCCCAGAAGAAATTTAATCAGTCTTAAGAATGTTTCGGAGATGCAAATTTGGCATTTTTAAATCTTAAATAATAAATAGACAAAAATAACGAAAGAGAACATCTCCAGTCAAAATTGAATGCTAAATTCTGATATATAATATTGAACAATAATTTAATTAATTAAATTATAATCGAGTAGAAACTAACCAATCTAGCTAGATAAACATAGTTTCTAATAATAAAGTTTTAATTGTACGAAGAGATATAAAGAATCAGTATAAATTTTACAAAATGGGAAAGAGAGAAATGATGCGTTGAAGATAACTAAAGATTCAAACAAAGAACATAACTTGAAACGAAACTACAACATGGGCATAAATATTCTAAAGTATTTCAAATTTTACCCACCATTCCAGATACTGTCTTAAATGAGCAACTTTTTGGATCCAATATAACTGAAAGAGAAACAGTAACTCAGATGCTTTGATCAAGTAAAACAACAATTACAGTATTTACAAGGAGAAAAGAAAAACAAAGTAATAGCATACAATTCTATTCAACGAGAAAATCCCGGTGCAGAAAATCCTCAATGTTGAAGAAGGCTCTAACAACCTCTTTCAATTTCTCTCACTCACACACATACACTCTGTTTCTGTGGGTAAATGCAATTTGCAAGAAGAGAGAAGGCATTTGTCCCTTGCAACATCAGCACAAGCCCCAACCGGGCTAGGATTAAGGTCAGACCATATTGGGCCTAATATGATAGCAAACAGCAACGAGACCAAGAGTAGACACAACAGGAAAAAAAAAATACTGCTAATTTCTATCTCAAAGATATAAGGTTTTCATTTCAGAATAATCTACAGAAGAATTTAAAAATTAAGTACATGGAAGAAGTTCTTCCCACACAAATCAATGGTCAGTGCATACGCGTCCTTTAATTATCTCAAATTACACACATAACATTAAGAATAATAAAAATTAACTAAGGCGAAGAAGGAGATACTCAACTTCTACAACTTTAGTCAAAGGCATCACCCACTTGTCATAAAGATGTGAGACAACCAAAGGATTGATCTTATACTGAGTCTTACCAGAATCATTTTCATCTAAAGTTACATTTTGAGAAAACAACCTTGCTTTCTTCTCTACCCTTTTTTTGACTGCCTCTTCAACGGCCACAAATGTCAGCAAATCCATCAATTTGTCTCGATCCTTTGATAAACAGAAGATTTGATGCCCATTATCAGAAATCCACAAACTCATTTATCTAATTGAGGAAAAATGTAAATAAAACTAACCTTAGAACTTATTGCGGGGCTATAATCTTGAGGTGCATCTGTGAATTTCACTTCTGCTACATATTTGCCATAGTGAATTCTTCTGGATATAGCCTGCACGAAGATAAAAAATACATATTTCTTTCACTGATAACTTATTCAGAGTTCTAAAACCACTACATTTCTGCTACAACCGGAACTACTTGCAAAGTTAATGCTTCCTTTATACACTCTACTTTCTGAACTTCATGGTTCACTCTGCTGACACTTATTTTTTTGGGTTCTAGTCATTAGTGTTAACTAAACTTAGGTTTAAACAAGGAGCAATTAGGGCCCTGAGGCAAACCAACAAAAATCTGTTTGAAAGCACAATTTAATACTAAGTAAGAATAACATCATCATACCATACAGGCCAGGGTCAGTACCTCTATTGACTACAAACTGGTACAGCATAGTAACCCCCTTTTTTTTCCCCCTTATATCATGTATATGCATTATGCAAGAACTGTATCTACCACTACCAGATCGAATACCAATATAGTCCATCACAAGTTGATAGAAAAATAGTGGTATACATAGCATCACTGTATTTGTGAATATACAATAACTGAAGTGATCAGATCAATTTATCAATGTGTTCTAAACTTCAAATACAGGATGATAGAAAACGACTGGTATACATACCTGGAGACAAACGAAATCAGATGCAACGGTTGATGCATAATTACCATCATCGCCTTTTGTAGTAAACAAAGGAAGTAACTCAGTAAAATAAAATTTCCATATGGCCTTGTTCACAGTAACAGATGCCGAAGCTGGATGTAACAAGACCTGAAGACGATAAAATTATACCAATTAATTATAATCAACACCAAAAGGTTTTCTATAAAACCTTTTCAATTTTCCCAAGACCCAAGAAAATCCTGATTTCACAATTTCGATTCGGTCAAAATTAGGGGATGCAAAAGGAAACAAGGCTATAATTCCCTATTTGCAGAAATATATAGTTCAAAAGCAAGATGAACAAGTTATTTTTTGCATTAAATTTCTTTAAATCATGTAAGAATGTAACATAAAATTAGCAGTATATCACAAATTAACCTGTGACTGTGAGTCCTTGGTAGGTGGAAGAGGCGAGGGTAAATCATTTGGGAAGAAAGGAACGTCTTCAGGCTTTTGATATCTCCCAATCTAATCAAAATGCAGAACTCAATTAAAATAATCACGAGTTGCTTTAGTTGACCCGGTGCTTAGACTATAGTGTAAGACCCATGTCACTCATCAAATTATAATCAGAATCAAACAAACAGAAATTTAAAGCGTTAATCAAACCAAAAAAAGAAAAAACAAAATAACGAAAAATCGAGAGGAATCAAACCTTCGCTTGGAGGGACTCCGTTCCTCTGACGTAGAATTCAGCAATGGAGAATCCATTTCCGAGAAATGAAGGATCATAGGCTGGAGAGTTGTATGGGAACCTCGCTCGTTCAATTAAACTAAACACGATCGAATCCTCTTCCCTGATTAAAGCATCTCTCACCGAATCCAGTGTAAACCTTGAACAAACACACGAAAGAAAGGCATATAACATACAAAAGAGAGAGAATAGAGAATTGACAAGAGAGAGAGAGAGAGAGAGAGGTTGTACTTGTTATTGCAGGCCATGGAGATAGGGAGTTGAGAGGAGAGATAGTGGTAGAGGAACAAGTGTTGGATCAAGAGGGGAAAAAATGCTTTTAGTTTTATCTCCAACATTGCAGCTGGCAAAAAAAGATTTACTTAATTTTTTATTATTTACTTACTTTTTGCCATGTTTCCTTTTATTATTGTTTGTCCGGCGCCGAAAGACATATCTCGTCCGCCAATTTCTTTTCTATTTTTTATTTTTTCCGCACAAGTTTAATAACCATAAGGTTTTGCATGTTTTTTTTTTTTCTTTTTATTACAGCATAAGGTTATTTTCAAGCACGGTTCGTAACAAAAATTGTATAATAGCATGGTTTCACGCGCGACGGCGCGAGCCGGATATTTGTTCATAATTGAATGATTTGGATTTAAATTGATTTGCTATTTAATTATATAATAATAAGGGTTATGTTTAGGGATGTATACGAGCTGAGTTTGAGCGAGTTGATGACAATTCAAACTCAGCTCGGCTATAACTCGAGTTTAGTTAAGCCGAGTTAGAAATATTTTTGAGCTTTTTAACATGGCTCAAACTCGGCTCGTTCTCAACTCGAGCTAACTCGTGGGCTCACGAGCTAGCTTGAAATAAACGTATATCCTTCAAATTTTTATTTATTTACTTCATATGTTATTCTAGTATTAAAATTTATTGACATATACAATATTATAAACAATAAAATTATTGTCTTTTATATTATTTCTATTGATTTGAAACAAAATATGTTTTGAAACTCAATCAATCATATGTAATATAATATAAAATTGAAATATATAAATAGAAAATTATTATAATTAATTTATAAATTTTTAATACTCATAAATTATGTTGATAATACATATCTAAAATATAAATTTATTATCTCACGAGTCGGCACACGAGTTGCAAGCTGAGTTGACCTCAACTCAAACTTGACTCATCAGATAACCGAGTTAGTTCAGCTCGAGTTATGTCAACTTGAGTTCCGTTGGCTCGAGTTACAACTGAGCTTTTCTGAGTCGAGTTTGAATTAGCTCGGGGAGTTGCGAGTTTTTTTGCTCACCCCTAGTTATGTTACTGTGGACAGAAAAAAAAAATTCAGCAATGAATCACAACCATACAAGGTTAGAGGGGTAAAATCGGTATATCATATATTCATTACTCTCTCTGAATCTGAGAAGGCAATAAAGCTATACGCGTTTTTATTTTTTCGTTGGTCCAAGAAAATTCGAGAACTTTACTTCCGACTCTAAGGACTCTTCACCTGCCCTTCTCGTTTGTCTTCGGAAGAGAAACATGATGTATGTGTAACCATTGGCCGGTAACCTTCACCGTTTGTTTAATTTGTTGCCTCTTCTTGAGTACCAAAATAGGATTTGTAGGAACAACCAATAGAATGGGCTAAGTGATTGTAAGTTTCTTTTTTGATATCAGCCTCGTGTGATTGTATGGGTAATAAATTGGAAAAGTTTAGTGAGGCCAGAAAAGTATATGGGATACTAAGTCGAATATTGCACTAGTGATTTAGCGCACACCTTGGGTTTTTGCTGGTTTTGCTCTTATCTGGTGAAGAAAACCCTAAAAGAAGATTAATGTTGGCTCTTAAGATATTATTTAACAATTCCATATCAAGGATAAGTTTTGTTGCTATGGTTGAGCATTTAGATAAGTTGTGAAGCTTTTGGTACACCCAATAGTCGATGGTACCGGTCTCTGGTGCAGTAGAACCTATACTAGTACGGTGTTTGACACGAGCCTTGAACCCAGGGGTTTGTTGTAAAGTCAAAAAATGTTTCAGATTTCTTTAGTTGATCCGGTTGTGAATCTGTTCAATTCCTGTCGAACTCGTTCGGATTTTCAATTACAAGCCATACACATGCTTAATCATCATGTTACTAACTACAATTAAATTTTCGCAATTAAGTCGATCAGTAAAGATGTACTTTCTAAATTACAATCAATTTAGATATATTAATTATGGTCATATTGCAACAACACTGTAATAGAAAATCAGTAATAAATTCATATAAGCGTATGACTTGTAATAGCAAATAGGTAATTTCTCTAAACATATATTATCTTATTCTTAGTGTCGCACCTCGGAAGGTAGGCATGACGGTTCTCTTGCCACAAGTGAGGGTAACCACTGTTGTAAGGCTAATAGAAATAGATATGTTTTTTTTTCCCTTAAATATCTATTCTATTTTTTTTTATTTCTACTAAATGAGATAACAGAATCAGAATAATACCGTCAACACCAGATGAAATGGTCCTACAAACGACATGCTACAAATATACAATGTGCAGCAAAAAAATTTCAAGCATAACCACATAACAGTCATTTTAGAATAACTTACACTCAAGCTCTCCAGGCCAGACAGATTTAAAGAGAACTTTTTCCGAAACCATAAGTTTGTATGGTACAAAATAGACAGAGAGAATACCCAGTAATAATATCGATAGTACCCTAACCCGAGTTGGTGGCGAAACCAATCACCGGAGAGTGATCGTTACAATAATTCATAGCTTATGCCATGCAGATTGAATTTGAATGGTCTCTTATCTCCAGTTAAATTCTTCTATCACAAAATAAAGTCATGTGATAGAATTTCTTTTGTTAGAAACCATTTCAGTCTTTTTTAGATGTGACCTTTCAATTCATCAGTCAAACAGAGGCTACTTTAAAATTAAGAAGGAAAAAATGCACTAGTCATTATTATATTTTCAAAAACAAAAAACTTGAAATCAATCTATATCATTTTTTCTTATAAGAATAAAATACAGGAATGATAACTGTCATCTGCAGTTTTGCCATCCCTGCCATCGCTAAACACAAAGTGAATACTTACAACCAAATAAGTGTTGTCATCTCTTGTTTAGATTTTTATATGCATATTCAATTTATTTTTATTGAACTTATTTGTTTGTATGTATTCACTTTGATCATTATAAATGTTCATCTTGTCTATTTTATGTGTTCACTTTCTGTTTATCAATAGCAAATGATGGCAAAACTACAGATGGTAGTAATCAATTTCCAATAAAATATACTATGGGGTGTTTGGATTGTCTAAGAATAAAATGAAGATTAGTTATTCGGGGTAAGAAATATTATTTCTAAATGATCAAGAATAAATATTTCGTGATCTAAAGTGTTATTCTAAGTGATCCAACATCAAGAATAAATTTTTATTCTTAGGATGTTTGAATCATTTTCTTTATTTCGATTAAAAAGTGGTCCCAACAAATTCTTAATTCTCATTAACAAGATGATCCAAACACAATAGGAATAAAAATTTATTTCGGATGTTGAACCACTTAAATATAATACTCAAGATCTAAAAATTTTTCATTCATGACCATTTAGGAATAATATTTTTACTCCAAATAACTAATTCTAATTTTTATTCTTAAATGATCCAAACCAGGGGCGGATCCATTACATGGCACCCATGACAAGTGCCTGGATTAAAGTTTCAAAAATTAAGGTTTATGATATCTCTTATTTATATATATATTTTTACCGCACTTAGCACCCAAATACTATCCAAACCAATGATACTCAATGTGCTTTTATGTTTTATTTTGCAAGATTGGGTACTGCTGTGGAATTTGACTTGTTTTGTAGGAACGTGGTGGATTTGACACAATAATTGCATAAAAGGGAGAACTTTTGGGAAGAAAATGACTAAATGGAATCCATAGCACTGTAGAGCTCATCCTAAGCTTTCCAACGATCTTTGAATCACCTCAATCGGAGTCCGGATGAAGAAATTATGGTCAAAATACTATCGGTGCGCAATACTGGAAAACCATTTCGGTCCGAAATCCACTATTTCGGTCCGAAATCGCGTGAAAAAATCGGTTTTGGCAAGTTTTGTAGATGAAAACTTTATTTTATGGCATGATCTTGTGAACCCTTGCCCTAACCTGCCTCCCAAGCCTCCTCTCTGGCCATATATGCACGAAAATACAGAGAGGAAAGTATCCAACCTTACATAGCACTTTTTCCACCTTTTACACCACCGTTCTCACGCCGAAAGGCGTGAGACTCCATCTCTCGCAGCAGAGCACGACCATGGCAGCAACCTTGGAGCGATTCTGGACGCGACAACAGTAAAACCAATCCAACCACAGCTCTAGACTATCGATATCTCGAGTTAGAAGCGATATTTGGTTTATTCCTTCCTTTTCTCTTGATATTTTGATCAAATGGAGTATGTATCTTATTTTACTTGCATGTTATGATAGATTAATTATGTTTTAGAACTAAGTAGTAATTTTGTTTAGTATTTGTGATGACTTGATGGATTGATTGCTATGTTATGTGATTTATCGTGTTGAGAACTATTGATATGCTTAGTTATATTATTTGTTTGCTTGATGTTTACCTATTGTTGAATCGCGACGTCTTTAGGGCATTAAACTAGACTAAACACATGATTGATTAAGTAGTTGAGGTAAGCCAAATACTCGAAAGAGGAGGTTAGTTCACAACCGAAAGGTGTAGCTTTTACTGATCCGACATGACTTTAAATACCTCTGGAAATCCAACATGATAAACTTAAGTGACTAAAATCCGACACGAAAGTTTATGATTAGTCATTTACGAGGTAAAAATTGAGTTCCAAACCAAGTCTAAAACCAAAATTGCGACGGCTGAGGCTAGGATTTAGGTCTGGTCGACAAGTAACCTTCACAAAAGGTGGTATTAAATTATCAAGTCAGAACAGAGAATTTGGAGCATATTTCGGAGCGACTTATATAGATTTCGGTCCGAATTCCTTACTGCCCGTGTGAAAACACGTGTAAAGAGCTTCAAAGCTAAACTAAATGAACTCTAAATCCTAGGACATCTCTTGCATTTATTTAGAGTCCAGAAAACACCAAAAAAAATTTAGTTACTTGCATCTTTAGATTTAATCATCCAAAATCCTATAAAAATTGTCTTGTCTAGCTTTTGTGAGAAAGTAAAGTCTAGTAATCAATTGTACCGTCCCTTGGGTTCGACCTTTAGCTTTACCAGAACGACTAGTGAGGTAAAACAATGTATATAAATTTATTTGATACCGGGTTTAAAGCCTTCATCAGTTTAGTATATTTAATTTCAGAATGTGCCTGGGCTAAAAAAATAATGGTGCCTGGGCTTTTTGATGGAGATACAAAAATTCAGTGCCTCAGGTTTAGTTTGAAAAGTTTTTTTCTCGCTTCATTCACTCGATTCCGTCGTATACGCCAACATCATCCGCTTTTGCAGAATCCGCTATCCGTCTGTGCCTAGGCTAAGAAAATTTCTAAATCCCCCCTGATTAGGCCTGTCAAACGTTGAAAAAATCACGGAACAACCCCTATCGTTTACCATTTCGTTTAGAAAAATGGTACGAGATACCATTCCGTTAACTGTTTCGTTTCATATTTAACACTGATTTTGGTTGAGAACAAGATGAAACGGTTTGAAAAGGCACAATACTGTGTTTCGTTTGCCGTTTCGTTATTGGAACGGAACAAAAAAGGGTGCCGTTATTCGTTCCGTTTCGTATAAACGAAACGGCATCACGTGCTATACTCTGCCGTTGACAGGCCTACCCCTGATCCAAACGCACCTATATAATTATAGTATCTCTCTTAGAATCTTTCATAAATAACAATCATGATAAAGCAAAAAGTAAAGTTTTTTTTAATCGAAAACGAAATTAGCAAAGATTAATAAAACCTTGAATCGTTGATCGGAAAACAATCATAGGTCTATTTCAGAATTCCTTCATTTAAAAAAAAAAAAACGGAAAAGACAAAAATTGACTGGAAATGTCAAATGTGTACCCCAAAATCGAAAAGTACAACGAAGAAAAGTTTACCTTCCACAAATTCCATAAAACAACGGCGGCGGCGCTGTGGCAAAAGAGTGAGTTGGTAATGGCGGCGCCTCCTCTTTTCCCATCGAAGCAATAAAGCCTTCAGTCGGCAGAGGCCGAGAACGGGAAGAGTGCCGAATCAGAACCGGGGCTGGGGCTGGGTCCGCGGGGACTGGGACTGATAGCAGATGAACCAAACAAAGACGAACTCTCTGTGGAGAAAACCAATTAAGAGACGTCTGGACCCCAAGGTACTTCTCAAGAAAATCAAATTCTTTCTTGCAAGTCCTCTGTTCTTTCTCTCTCCTTGTCTCTCTCTTGCTCTCTTCAGTTCTCACATGACTTGATTCACTCATCTCTTCTTGTTTTGTTTTATATCTTTGTAGAAGAACCAAGGACATGACAAGCTTGCCACTAAAATCAGGTCCAATTTAGACTTTCAGGACAAGCTCTCTCTTGAGTTGCAGAGCTCGTTCAGAAAAAAAAAAAAGATTGGCACTTCAATATCTCTAAGACTTTAACCCTGTTGGTGGGACCAATGACGACTACAAGCTTCTCTGTCATGGGTTGCGGGTATGGAACATGCATGACCTCTGTTTCATTACTTTAATCACTATTCTATTCTAATTCTAGCATAAATAAATGCACTTGCGCAAATTAAGCCTCATGGTTACCTTGTTGGGTTCATAGTATCCTGCCACAAAACACTTTTATTGTTATTTTAGTGGATTATTAATATTATTATTGAAGCTCCTTACATATTCACAAAGTACCATCCTTACCTGCTCCTTTATCTGATTGAACATAAACCTCAATGGAAACAAACTACACCTGTGTTTGTTTATTTTTCTCTTCTTATCTGATATTTATAGAGGATTTTTCTCCCCACCTTACTTGTATCTGAGGATTTTTCCTGTTCAAAGTCATCCCAGGACGAGGACGATGATCCTATTGCGGATGTTTACAATAGAGTTGGCATTAGTCTCTCTTCAGACCTAATGTATGTGTATTTTTGTACGATGATCTTTCGGCAGCTTCTGGCATCCTCTTCTCACAATGATCAAACTAGCAAGTGAAGCATATTAAATCAAATGATTGGCCTAACAACTTAGTATTCTCTGTTTTTTTTCCCCACTCAATCTTTAGTGGGATGCTACATAGTACGACAGCTTCAAGAAAGCATTTGAGGTTAAGTGTTGTTTTTTTCCCAAAATGAGCGACCTTGTCATTCCTTGGGTCCTTGATGTATGTATCCTTTCGATATTAAGTTTGGTAACTCCTTGTTTTCTTACTGCAGGACATGAGATTAAATGAACTACCTATCAAAATGAACTATGTAGATATGAAAAACTAATTCAACTCCATTGCGAGCTGTGGGATAAAGTTAAAGAAGGGGTTAGATAATTTTTTCTTTGCTTGTGTTCTTTTAATTTTGCAATGTCGGCTGTGTGTCATTCGATAATTCTTCTGCAAATTTGTTGTAGGACATGTTTTATGAATTGTTATCGGGAATCATCAACCGCAAAGAGTATACTGGCATAGATCTTGATGCAGTAGAAATGATGTAAGTTTTTTCACTGTCTGCCATTAATAGCAGTATTTAAAATTATTTTACTCATTTTTTAAAAAAATTATTACGCCTGACATGAGTATATGACAATTCAAAAATATTACGATATTAATTTGTTGATCGGACGGTCTATATTTAAGGAAATTGATTATATAGGTTTTTTTTTTATCAATGCACAACTATTCTAAAAGGAGCTTTGGGACATCAAAATTTTAATTTAGCATTTTTACTAAATAATTTTTGAGGTAATTTCAAACTTTTATTCTATGGTAAGCGCAAAATTTTTTAGATTACTAGTTTTGAATGTGACAAGAGTTCTAAAATTTTAGTATATCAATTTATTAAAATTAATTCAAATTTGTTAGAACATATTTGTACCAAACTTGTGCTTTTTGTGTTTCGGACCATGTCATGTTTTTCCTTGCAACTTATATGGCACAATATAATTAAATAAGAAAATAATACTAGAAAAATATTCTAAGCACGCCAACTTTCAACCGCTTATGCTACATGTTAAGGGGGAAAAATGAAAAGAGGCAACATACATAATACTTAATATATAATACATATTTAACATTTAGAGAAAATTTAATATGCACCATAGTGCATAGGGCTTTCTATGCACCGCAGACTTTTTAGGGGTATTTTGGTAAATTGACAAATCTAATTTAACCAATCTAATCTACATATTGAAATCTCATAGCAAACCAAATTTTACAATTTTTAAGATTTTATTATTATTTTTTTAAATTTTTTAAAACATGCTATTATTAGAAACAAACTACTATTTACAACATTCCAAAAATGACAGGTTTTAAAAAATTCGAAAAAAATAGTAATAAAATCTCAAAAATTGTAAAATTTGATTTGCTATGAGATTTCAACATGTATATTAGATTGGTTAAATTAGATTTACAAAAATACCCCCGAAAAAATCCGCGGTGCATAGAAAGCCCTATGCATTATAGTGCATATTAAACTTTCTCTAACATTCAACATATATAGATAGTAATTTGAAACTATATCACACACAACGACATTTTCCTTTATTCCCTTTATTCAGTTGATAAACGATAACATTAATATATATATTTATTTGGTTGATAAGCTATAACATTAATATATGATCAACCAATATGTGACCAGTCTTGCTAATTGCTGGCACCCCTGTTTGTGCTAGAGCCGGTTCCAAACTGATAGTGGAACATCTTTGAAATCCGCAATAATATTTAGCACAAAATAATTAACTGAATTTCAAAGATAAGTTGTATATATAATTTGTATGGAGTACAGATAATATCAATTACGTACCACGAGAGTATGGCTCTTGGAAAGACTCGCTGTCACAACATGCTTGCACTTGGGACAACCATCAAGTCCTTGTGCTTCATGTCCTTATGTGAATCCTTGTGACGAGAGTTGAGCCTATTCGTTGTGGTAATTTTCTTTTTGCACTAAACACATAGTTTGCTCAAGAAATTGGCAAGCAAATGATTTAGGTTCACCTTGTCCTGACATAAACTGACCATGCTAGCTCAATGTCAGAGAGAGGGTGTTCTTTTTTATCTTCTTCATCACATGTGAGCGATAGACTTTGCCAACGTGATCGATAGTCTTTGCCAACGTGTAACGGTCACAACATGATTGCCTTTGTGATCCATTACACGTTGGCCATCATGTTGTGACCCATTACACGTTTGCAAGGGCTATCGCTCACATGTGATTATCTTCTAGCCTTTGTGACCCGTTGCACGTCGGCAAAGGTTATCGCTCACATGTGATGATGAAATAAACAAGCACCCTCTCTCTAGCATTGACCCGGCTCAGCTAGTTTGTGCCATGCCAAGGTGAACCTGAACTGTTCACTTGTAAATTCTTGAGCAAGCTACGTGTTGGTGCAAAAAAAAATTTGCCACAACGAATGGGCTTGACTCCCATCACAAGGATTCACACAAGAAGGAAAGAAACACAAGAACTTGATGGTCTATCCCAGGTGCAAGCATGTGGTGTCAGTGAGTCTTTCCAAGGACCATACTCTCGTGGTACGTAATTGATATTATATGTACTCCTTACAAATTATAAATTTATCTTTGCCATGTTGTTAATTAGTTTTTGCTAAATATTATTGTAGATTCCAAAGATATTCCACAATCAGTTTGAAGCTGGCTCTAGTAGTAGCAAGGACGCTAGCAATTAGCAAGAATGATCATATATTAATGTTATCCCTTATCAGTGGAATAAATATAATGTTATCGCTTATCAGCTAAATAAAGGAAAATGTCGTTGGGTATGATATAGTTTCAAATTACTACCTATATATGTTGAATATTTAATATATATTATAAAGTATTATGTATGTTGCCTTTTCTCATTTTTTTCCCCTCTTGACATGTAGCATAAGCGATTGAAAGTTGTTGTGCTTAGAATATTTTTTTATGTTATTTTTTATTTAATTATCTTGAGCCATATAGCTATATAAGTTGCAAGGAAAAACATAACAGGGTTCAAAACACAAAAAGCACAAATTTGGTACAAATGTATTCTAAAAAATTTGAAGTAATTTTAATAAATTGATGTAGTAAAAATTTTAGAACCCTTGTCACATTCAAAACAAGTATTTTGTGCTTACCATAGAATAAAAGTTTGAAATTATCTCAAATATTATTTAGTAAAAATGCTAAATTAAAATTTTGAAGTCCCAAAACTCTTTTTTAGAATAGTTGTGCATTGATCAAAAACCTATATGATCAGTTCCTTAAATACAAACCGTCCGATCAACAAATTAATATCATAATTTTTTTGAACCATCGGATCAGACGCAAACTTTCTCAATTTGTCTCTTCCCTTTAATTTCCTTAAAAAAGGAAGTTATAACACACCATTTTGTGCAAAATGGAATTCCCGGAGCAGGAAAATGCTGACTGTAATTGTTTATGCCACTATTTGTCTTGTTGGCAACAGTTTTATGCCGCTATTGTTGTGCACCAGAAAAAGATAGCTCGCATTCTCTGTGTTTTTTTATAAAGAAAAGGGCATCCTGTCAAGATTACCCCTTTCACTGTTGTTGTTTGTTGTTGATTAATGATTATTCTTCTAATCCCTTCTCTTCTCTCTCTCTCTCTCACGCGCGCACACAGCCTAAAGGTCCTAAACTGTTTTGGAGGAACTGGCGAACTGCAGAAAAATAGGGAATCACGCCGACCTTTTAAGGTTGGCAGAGTGTCAACCCTTGATTCTGACCGTTAGATCTAATCTCAACGGCTATGGGAGTCTCGTGCATAATACCAGATTGATAGGCCCGAAAAATTTTAACCGTCTAGATTAGATCGAACAGTCCGAATCAAAATTTGGCACTCTAAGGTTGGCAGAGGATACGCTCCAAAAAATAGAGTATGCATTTTTCTCTCTCAGCATCGAGACAAAGCCCAAACTGGGCTACGATTTAGGTCCGGGCCACGATGGCCCACATAAAATGGGGAACAAAAACTGACAAACATGCAAAAGGGAGAGAGAGAAAACTACTTCTAAAATAATCTGAAAGACACTTTAAAAAATAATATTAAGTCCAAGAGAAGGTTCATCAAGCACAATTCAAATGGTCAGTGCATACACTTCCTTTAATTATCTCAAATTACACTAATATCATTAATAATAATAAAAATTAACTAAGGCAAAGAAGGAGATACTCAACCTCTAATACAATTTTAGTCAAGAGGCATGACCACTTGTCATAGAGATGTGGGACAACCAAAGGATCTATTCTGAGTCTTATCAGGAATCATTTCCATCAAAAGTCAAATTTGGAGAAAACAACCTCGCCCTTGTCTCAACCGTCTTTTTAGTCGCCTCTTTGAACGGCCCCAAATGTCAGCAAACTCATCAAACTTGATGCTTTAATAAACAAAAGAATCAAAGCCGATTATCAGAAATTTACAAACTTAATTGTGTAATGGAAAACAAATATTATCATGCTAAACTTAGACCTTATTACAGTCCTGAGGTGCATCAGTGATTTCAGTTCTGCAGTTATGGTACATAGTTGCCATAGTGAATTCTTCTAGAGATAGCCTGCAAGAAGATAACAAAATATATATTTCTTTAACTAATAACTTAGATGTGAATTTCGTTATTATTAATTTATTACATTTCTGGAACTTCTACAGATACTTCCAGAGTTAAACACCTTCACATTTCACAAACTTTATTATTAACTTCAGAATTCGTTCTATTTAACTGATAATGTTTCTTTCTTTGTTTTGGGTCCTCGATGTTAGTGTTATTTAACTAAATCAGATCTTAAGGAGGCCTATAGGGGCCCTGAGAAAACCAACCAAAAGCAGTATGAATGTATGATATAACAATTTAGTATCACCATATATAGAATAACACGATACCAAACTAGTCAGGATCAGTGCTGCTATTGATTACAAATTGGTATGGCATAGTTCTCGTTTGAATGTATATGCAAGAAATGAATCTATCACATTGAATTATTGATTACCGATATGTTCAAGTACAGCTTTTGAAAACTTATTTCAACACTTGTCTTTCTCCCATTTTACCTGGATTTGTGTGCCTTTGAGGGCGATATACACATACCCCTTTTTCATGCACAAGCAAGAACTGCATCTGTGAGATAATTTATCAATATGTTCCAGTACAGGTTTGATAGAAAAAGGATGATATACATACCTAAAGGCACACAAAATCAGATCCAAGCGTAGATAATTTATCAATATGTTCCAGTACCTAAAGGCACACAAAATCAGATCCAAGCGTTGATGCATAATTACCGTCATCTCCTTTTTTTGTAAACAAATGGAGAAACTCAGTAAAATAAAATTTCATAGGGCCTTGTTCTTACTAGCAGATGCCGAAGCTGGAGGCAATAAGTCCTGAAAAAATAAAATTATGTCAGTTAACTCCAATTTTTTTTCTACAGAACCTTGTCAGTTTACACGAGAACTAAGAAAATCCTTGTTTTGCTCTTTCAGGTTGGAATAACATAGGGGATGGAAGATGATATATACAAGGCTATAATTCAGATAATTTTTCTAAATAATGATAAAATAATAAGTGAGCACGATATTCAGGATTGTCAGGCTGCTTTTTTGAAATGTAGGAGCGGGTTACATCCACCGGAAATAGTGGTACGGTACCTACCAGTATATTTTTGGCAGTGGCAAATAACTGGCAATACTCACCTGTCATGAAGGTCTTATATATCCCTCCAATAGATAGGAACAATATTATGATTGACCAGTATATATATATACACTTGTTTTTATGGAAAAGGAAGTATCAATACAGATATGCATCAACTATATCAAAATCTTACAAACCATATTTTGTCTGCATCAATTAAGCCAGGACATTTTGTTATATGACTCGGTAAAGCTTATTAGGTTATATGCCCTTTTTATAAAAAAAATTTTTGGTCGGACCTAACCCACCACCACAAAATAACGAAATTCTAATTTTTCATCTGATCCATAGGCTTACTTGAGCATACAAGTCCTAAAAAATATGGAAAAGCAGGTTTTAAGGTGATGCCTTAAATAATCTTCAAATTGTATACCCTCCTTATTTAAGTTAGATATTCAAGTGCTCATACCAGATGATTCATGTCATTAAAATTCACATATTATAAGTTATGTTTGTTCTATTAAAAATTGAATTTAGATATTATCACCAGTTAGATGCTTAAAATCCATAGAAAGATTCTACTAGAAAGATACTGTTTTCATCAGGTTAAGTACTTCAAATTCATATTATAAATCTCAGTTTCCATACCTTTGTGTGTTCAGAATTTATTTAAGATAGGTCCGTGTGCTGGATTAGCCGTTAAAAAAAATCAGGTTAAAAATGTACAAGCGAGTACACATGAATTTTCGCTGTGAAACCATTTTCTTTGTTTCTTTATTTGAATAATATCTCCTAAAAAGAACAGAGAGACTGCGAACTAAAATTAATACAACTGGGGACTGCCACTTGCAGCTTTGGCACCCGTTCCTACATTTCGAAAACAATATTCTGAAAATCCTGAATCTCACGCTTTCTATTTTTTTATTGTTTAAAATGTTTACAGCTGTAATATCCTATTTGCAAAAATATACAAGTAAAAGGCAAGGAAAAGGCATTTAGTTTAAAAAATAAGTTCGGAGGCCTTGACCCCCAATTTATCTTCAAAAAAAAAAGGCAAGGAAAAGGGTTTTTTTTATGTATTTAATTTCTTTAAATCATGTAATGAAAAATAATTAATTGCAAATAACCTGTGAGTTCATGTGAGGTGCAAGAGGCAAAGATAATTTCTGAGGAAGAAAGGAGTTTTCATGCTGTTAAGAGCATATATTACAAGTTTATTTAGTGGAGCCAGTGTTTAAGAGTATATAGTGTAAGACCCAACTTTCTCATTACTCATAAAACAATATTAAAAACATAAAGGAACAAATCTAACATATTAAAAAGGCCGAATGATGTTATACTGTAGATCTATGGTACTACAGTAAATAACTGATCTGGGCCGATTATCATTCAGCAAATTTGGATCTGAGCTGTTCATCTAGAGCTCCTTTTTTCGCTTCCAATCTTCATTGCCTTTTCGCCTCGTGATTTCTCCCCAACCGTTCATTACTGAGGGGGTAGAGAGAGCGAGAGAGAGAGCTAAACCCTAAACCTTTAAAAATTCGTTTGTAAACCCCAAATGTGCTAAGAGAAGTGTTGAGGTCACAACCCTGATCTGTCGCACTTCTTCCCTTTACAATGTTCTGATAATTAGCACATCAACACCTAGAAAAGAGATTTTGAAATTGCTAAAAGTTCAAGCTATGCACATTAATTCAAAAACCCATATCTTAATATCTAATTCCAGGCCATGTATGATGGTGTTCAACTAGTAAGACCAAATTCAAGTGACTAGTTTTAGTTTGTTAAAAATCCTCAAATTCATATCTATGCATCAAAAGAGCTTACTTTTCAAATTTTAGCAATCAATCCAAGTAAAGATTCCAAGCTATAGCAAATTTATATGTTCTAATTGTTAATTTCTTTTAATGAGTTTAGGTACTGCCATTCTGCAAAGCCATAAAGATAAATGCAAAAAGAAACTAGCAATACTCTGATTATTCTTAAGGTAATTAAAAATGCACGTTAATACCTGCTATATCAACAATATGTTGGCTAATTGATCGATTGAAGAAGAAAGAGAAAGAACAATTAATGATATATGATATATACTGTCAAGAGGCATAAGTGGTCATGAGGTAGCTCATAATGGATTTGTTGGGTCCAGAATGCTAATTGCAGCTGTTTTATGAGATACCTTTGCCTCACCACCAGTTGACTCCATATTAATGATATATTTCTTAGGAAAATGCAAAAACCCAAGCCATTTTTGCTGATGCAAGACGATTCATGTAAGTGTTATATTGCTTTTGAATTCTAAAACTCTATTAAATCCTTATTTCCTATACATCTTCGGAAAACGTCTGTAGCATAATCATTACTAATTTTTTTCGATACTTACAAGGAACTATAAAGAGGTTATATTATTTTTTTAGACATGCTTGACAGTGGCTGCCAGTAAGAGGTTAAATTATTGACAGGCCAATAAAGCTAGAACTTGGTCCAAGGAATGTGTTTCTAACTATAACTATACTTGCAGATATATCTTTGTGCAATTTACTGTGGAGAAAGGATTTGATTAAATTAATGAAAATACCTTACTGCATATAGTTAAGTAGTCGCTTTACTCACATAACCTGTATGTTAATAAAGTAATTATGTAGAAAAATATGATGAATTTTTAAAATTAGTCAAAATTCATTCAAACTTTTGTTGTTTAAAAAGAAATTCACTTATTGTACGTATGGCTTTAAGTTTAGAGCAAACCTCTATGTTTAAACTTTTAAAGTCAATAAATAGGCCTATAAGTCTATAACCAAATGTCTACCCATTGCTTTAGCAAATGATGAATGTTTGCTTAAACAAATAACCCTATAACAATTTTACAGATAGGCATTGTTGAATTTGTTCAGTTCATCAGAGTTAATATTACAAATTTGGCAGTGTCTGACAATGAGTAGAGAGGTTTTGATTCTCAAACTACATCTTTAAGTTATTTTTTCCATATTAAGACAGATTTGTGTCATTTATACTACCTGAGATTACATGTTCTAATAAGATTGATGAACTTCTCCTCCTTTTCCTTTCTTAATTTTCACCATCAAAGCTTCTTATAATTGTGCTTGTATTAAACCTTCATAATCCTTTCTATACAGCATAAGTCCTTTCTGCTATATTTTGCTCTTCTAATATTAAATAGAATGGTTCAGATATTTGCAATCCTATTTCCTTACAGATGCTAAAGTGTGGAGCCTACTGAAATCAAGAAAGGAAGGGATCTATTCTAAAATTGCTCCTCCTACAGTCCTATTGCTTCTTTATTTTATAATTTTGGAAAACTAGAAAGGCTACAAGTGAGTTCAATTCAGTTATTATTTTTATATTATATATACTTCAAATTATGCATTATTTTGCCATACAAAATTATTATTGGGACAGAATGAGATATGTTTACTGTAATAATGAATATGTTCTACTACAATGATAAGTATCCTATTTTACATTAAATGTGCTTGATCATCTCTATCTCTATCTCTACTACTATTTTACATTAATGAATATGTTCTGCCGTTCGATCAATTTGATATGTGATTGGATATAAATCGCCAGACGAAGCAACAAAATATTTTGGTTTTCCATCTAATAAAGAAACAAATTGAATAGCATATCTATTTGTATCACTAGTAGATTAAGAAATATATTTTTATTATCTAACATTATTTTGTTTCTTTATTTACCCACATATGAGGGCATCTTATGCTAGTATTATTTTAAGAATGATGATCTCTTATTACATTTTGTGTCAGAGAGTTTCCTTTTATGACATGATTGAATGAAATTGAGACCAATAGTCTAACAGTAGATTGTAGTTGGTTTCAGATACTTTGCTTAAAAGTATACCCAAAAATGATTGAGCCTAGGGAGCTATATATATACTAATTAGCAAAGGTTTAAATAGCGGCCGTAGCGATCGCTATAGCGGCGAGATAGCGGATCAAGGTGGTGGAACGCTACAGCGCGACAGATTTAGCGGGTTGTCCGATAGCGCGCATCGTAGCGGGATGTAGCGGGCATATAGCGGGAAATTAGCGGCGATATAGCGGGAAATTAGCGGAAATAGCGATGCAGTTTATAATTTGTTGATTTAACAGTAGTATTTTGGGCATATCTTTCACATACGAACTCCGATTGAGGCGATTCAAAGTTCTATGGAAAGATTATAAAATAAGCTACAACTTTTATGCTTTGAGTTTTTTCAAATTCTAAAAATTTTGTGGTCAAACATGCATAGACAATTAATATAATTTTAGTTGGCATTAATTAGCTGCATGAAAATATTTTAATTTTTTATTTTAGGCTATACTAGACCTTCAAAATACACTTGTGTGTGCAAATCCGCTATGGTCCGATATCGGCCGCGAAATAACCGCTATCCGCTATCCGCTATGACATTAGCATGTCCGCTACGAGTCCGCTATCCGCTATTTAAACCTTTGCTAATTAGTAAAATGTTGTAATGAGCTACAAGCCTACAAGTTCGCCAGAACAAATAAACAGCATAAATTAAAGAAATTTGGAAAATAAAATGGTCTGATTGTTAGAAGGCCTTATTTAAATATATTTATTTAATAAAGAAAACAGTAAAATAATACTAACTTCTACATACAAGTAACGAGCATCAGCAGAACAAAAAACATCGCCACATTTAACAGATCAGTTCAGAACAGTTCAGTTATCCAAAAACAGGTCATCACAACATGATTAAAAAAACGAATGCAAGTATGCAACAGACAAATTAAAAAAAAAAGACTTTTTCTAGTAAAAGAAAGGAGAGAGGAATACAACCTGCGATTAGAGGGACACCGTTCCTCTAACATAGAACTGAGCAACAGAGAGTCCATTTCCGAGAAAAGAAGAGTCGTAGACTCGTTGGCTGGAGCCTTGTGTGGGAATCTCGCTTGCTTTGTTTAAACTAGACACGATTGAATCCCCTAACCTGATTAAAGCATCTGTCAGCAGATCCACTGTCAAGTGTCAACCTTGAACAAATTAAGAAGAAAAGCATGTCAAATATAAGAGGGAGAAAGCAGAGAGGGAGAGGGGGAGAGATAGGGAGGGCGGGGGGAGGGAGGGAGAGAGAGGGAGAGGGAGACTGTACTCGTTACTTGGGAGGCCATAGAGATTGGGAGTTGAGAGCTGTGACTGTGAGTGCAGATAGTGGTAAAGCAAGGGACTGTTGGATTAAGTGGGGAGAAATATAATATGCCATTGTCTTTCCGAGCTCCAGCATTGCCCCTTATTTTTATTATTAGGCAAAAGTAGTAGACATATAACCCATTTTTTCTCCAATCACCCATTTATATTCTTCTATTGTTTAATATTAATCATTCCCTCAAATCATCCATATTACAAAGATTTACCCTTTCTATTAATTTAAATGATAAATTAATTCTTAAAATTCAATCTTTTAAAATTTAAGACAAAAACAACCTTGCCATTTTCTTCTTCAACTTTCCTTCATAATCCCTAGAGATGAATTTTTGTGTCGAAGATAAAAAAAGAATGTGTCGGTTAAAAAATGAGAAAGTAGTGTTGAATTCAATAATGCATTGATGCAAGGACAGGGAAATTTTTTATCAAAGACAAAAATACCCTAACAATTTTAAAAAAGACAAAGGAGCATAATTTTTTTAATAACAACACAGCTATAGCGGCACTAGCATTGTCGCTATAGCGCAGCTGGATTTTTTTCTTTTTTCATTTTACTTTGCCTATAGCGGCAATACTAATGCCGCTATAGGAATTTCCTTTTTTTTTTTTTGCCATTTTACCTTGCATTTTAATGTCGCCAGATTTTTTTTTCATTTTACTTTGTTTTTTACTCTACTTTTGTTTATTACATGAATAAATTTTAATGTAATTTTACATAATTTTTACATATATGTATAATTAATATTTTTAAAATTGTTCAATTTTACTTGTATGTAGGGTTCTCCAAAATGACACAACACGACATGCGTGTTGGCACGACACGACACGACACGATCGTATTATCGTGTCGCATTGGTAATCTTGAAAAATTAACACGATTTGACATGACACGACTAACACGCAACACAACACGAACACAATACGAATTTAATTTTTAACATTACCAAAAATAACAACATAAACATACTTTTTTTTTAAATTATTTTCCTAAAAAAATATTTAAATTAATTTTATATTAAAATTCAAATTATAACCGTACTTTCTTTTTTAACGTATATTTACTTTTTTAAAATATTTTATTTTTTTAATCTATTCAAACAATAAAGAAATGAGCTACCAAAAAAAATAAAATCATCAATTAATCTTTTAACAAAAATATTCTGGCAATTTTGTACTGATATATATACTGAATTTGTAGAATAGTCAAATAAATTGCAACAATATTTTTTTCTTCATTTTAATATTTTAACAGTTTTTAATAAATTATTATAAAAAATAAAGAAAAATTTCTGACGTGACGTGTCAACACGACACGACACGATCGTGTCAGTCGTGTCGTGTTAGAAATTTTTATGTGTCGTTTTGCGTGTTGGCACGACACAACACGACGCGAGTAGGAATTACCACGACACGTAACACGTAATCGTGTCGTGTTGGCAATATTGAAAAATTAACAAGATTTGACACGACAAGACTAACACGCAACACGACACGAACACGAACTAACACGACACGACAACACGTATTTAATTTTTAACATTATAAAAAATAGCATCATAAATATACTTCTTGTTTTAAATTATTTTTCTAAAAAAATATTTAAATTGATTTTATATTAAAATTCAAATTATAACTGTACTTTCTTTTTTAATGTCTATTTACTTTCTTAAAATATTTTGTTTTTTAATATGTTGAAACAATAAAGAAATGAGTTAGCAAAAAAAATTAACACAAAAAAATAAAAGAAAAGTTTCTAACACGATGTGTCAACACGACACGACACGACTGACAAATCGTGTTGCGTGTTAGTGTCATGTTGGTTCGTGTTCGTGTTGCGTGTTAGTCGTGTCGTGTCAAATCATGTTAGTTTTTCAAGGTTACCAACGCGACACGATAACACGATCGTGTCGTGCCAATTCCGTACTCGTGTCGTGTCGTGTCGTGCCAACATGCATGTCGTGTCGTGTCATTTTGGAGAACCCTACATACAAGTAAAATTGAACATTTTTAAAAATATTAATTATACATATATGTAAAAATTATGTAAAATTACATTATAATTTATTTATGTAATAAACAAAAGTAGAGCAAAAAACAAAGTAAAACGAAAAAAAAAATCTAGCGACATTAAAATGCAAAGTAAAATGGCAAAAAAAAAGGGAAAGTCCTATAGCGGCATTAGTATTGCCGCTATAGGCAAAGTAAAATGAAAAAAAAAAAAAAAATCCAGCTGCGCTATGTCGCTATAGCTGTGATGTTATTAAAAATATGGTGCTTCTTCGTCCTTTTTAAAATTGTTAGGGGTATTTTTATGTTTGATAAAAGTTTTCCCAAGGACAAAGATAAGCGTGCAACTGCTTATTTCAATATTCTTCGCCACCCCCTTTCAAAAATATGTATGATTATTAGCCTTCCATTTTCTAGAAAGATTTGGTTGATACTACTTGCCTCTTTATTTAATAAATATTCGTTTATTGACCTTAAATTGCATATATATCTGGAAGTGGGAATAAACAAGTCTCTCGTGATTCTGAAGGAAAGTTGAGAGAGAAAAGACCGGAATATTTAAGTCTTAAATTTAAAATACTCAATTTCCAAAATTAATATCTCATTTAAATTATTAGAAGGGTAAAACTCTATAATAAAGAAGATGATTTGAGAGGTAAATGGCTAATATTAAAGAATATGAGGATGTATGGTCTATCAGAGAAAATTTGAGGGGTATATGGCTAATTTTGTCTTTTTTAATTATGAGGAGGTCATAAATGCATTTTTGTTTTAAATTTTAAATTTTAAAATTGAAATATCCAATCCAAACCATTGATCATGTTAATATAATGATGGATGTGTTGTCATAAAATATTATAATTTTGAAAGTCCATTTGATTATTGATCCATATGTCAAAAAATGAACATATTAGAATTAATCTATCTTAGTTAACTAGATTCGTTCATTTTCGACCAATGGATCAAAGTATCAAATAGACACCAAAGTTATAAAATTTTATGACAATGCATCCGGCGTTAATATGAACAAGATCAACGATTTGAATTGAACATTTCAGTTTTAAAATTTAAAATAAAAATAAAAAAGAGAAGTTTGACAATTGCATCATCTATAAGTGTGGTACTATAACCCTGCTCTTTTATTTTTTACTTGTTGAGTATTGAATTTTTCTTTTTGATTTTTATAGCCTTTTGGAGACATTTTTTTTGCGAGTTCCTTTTTTATTTTTATTTTTTCCCTGCAAATTGTCTAACAATTGCGTAACAAAATAATTTAGTATGTTGCAAATAAGTTTCTTGTAATTCTCTGTAGCCAAAAATTAATTCGTTGCAAGAACTTTCATGTCCTACAACAATCGTAACAAGAATTTGCAAAAAAAGAAATCAATACATATAGTAAAGCGCAGTATTTAGATCCGATCCGAACATTATTCATAAGCACTGTTGAGGAATAGCGTAGCTGACATGTGGGGCCCACTCAGCAGAAAAATATTTTAAATTCAGTATGGATAGTTTGTCCGGATTTTCTATGATGGTCTGAACAAAATTCGAGCACAGCTAAAGAGTACTTGCCACAACAAATCGGGTCTGCAAAATCCAACCATGTGGGTGGGTCCATGTGCTTTGGGTGGTGGTGGGTTACCAGGATTTTCTATGGCGGTCAAAGTAAAATTCAATTGCAACTAAAAATAATTTTCACAGAAAATCCCACGTCCGAATCACATGTTTATTTTTTATGCCGGCCCATACACATTTATGGCCACACTGTTTTGCTCTCCATTTATTTTAAACGGTCGTCTCCATTTCCAATATTTGAGAAGAATATATGTTGCGTTTTTCAATTATTTGAAGCCCTTAGAATTTTGTTTTCTCCATGGAACTCTGTATGCATGCTCAAATAATATATATAATTAATAGATGTAATGATTTTCCATTATATACTTTTAAAATAATTAAAATAAATTTCCAAATCTCATCATATTTTATTTCTATGGTTTGATCTTTACTTTTTTTATTATTATTTTGGACATTCCAAAATATATTTCTGCATGAAATTTTACCGACATAATCACAAAATTAGAACAAATATACGATACAAATTTTTTTCCCAACTTTCAGAATATTTTATATTATTTTATAAAAACGGTAGATCGCGCAACGTGCGAAGGCCCGCTAGTTTTGTAAAGAGGGAGTAGCCTCGGTTTCACAAGAGGCAATGTATTGGTTTGGAACTTGCATCTGATACCTACTATTGAAACTACTGATGTTGAAGACAGAATGAGGCCCTTACATATATATTACAAATGAAGATTCCGCATTAACCAAGATACGACATTTGTGAAAAAAATGCATAAAGCACAGTCAATTATGAACCGGTACAGTACGGGAATTGATTCCTCCACTCTTCAAACTTAGAGATCCACTCCTCTTGGATGAAAATATCCTTGTTATTTTTAAATATTTTCAAACTGAGGTGAATTGAAGGACGTAAATTGAAGGAGTGAGAATGACATTTTCGTCCAAGTAAGAGTGAATCTCAAATTTTGAGAAGTGTAGGAAGCAATTCCCGCTCCCCTTTGAAAACAGCTCTACCATCCTATAGACCTTTTTTTTGTCCGAACAATACAGAAAAACAAATTAAAAATAGAATAATTATAAAAATGATAACAAAATTTAGACTTACCTTGTGCAAAAAAATTTCATCATTTTGTCCTTGTACAAAGTATCACGGTCAGACACGGTCTAAGCGACTTCAATTGCAACAATTGATCCATAACAACCAACCTCAAATGGTTATAAAGCTGTCCATTCACATTTTGTCATTGTGTATCCCACGGACCAAGATGCATCTTAGTGCCATAGATAATAACCTGAAGACCAAACTAAGGTAGATCAGTTCAAATCGGCAATGCAGAATATCACCAAATTATGCTAAGAAGATATAAAACAAATCTACAATAAATTTCAATAAATGAAGCTAGATCTTGGTAAACTTGCTGAAAGGAACCTTTAATTTTACCAGTAGCTCATTGTGTACAACCAAGAGACACATGAAGTCTTGAAAATAATAATATTAATAAAACATTATTAAATAGCACATAAAATCACAAAATATTATCTTTTTTGTCAGAGTGTATGAATGTAAACCGATGGGTTTTGCAGATTAAATCCAGGTTTTCCCTCCAATGAAGTTCAAAATAAATGTCGTTGCCCGAAAAGCTTAGAAGGTTCGCATAATTAATTGGGGAAACAAGATTTGGTTAAGGTTAAAACCTAGCCACTTGTTAACTTAAAATCAATAACAAAAAACTAGATTGTTGTTATGTCGAAAGCTTGCTACAAGGGTAAGGCAACAATTCCCTGTTACAGAGCTAAGGATCTCCATTTGATATTTTTTATCCCACAGTATCATGACATTTTCTTTAGTATCCAACAAATTAGTTGCATCCCAGGATCACTATTTCCAATTGCCATTTTGGTCTGAAGAAAATGTTATACAGGGAAAAGATCTTATGGTATGTTACAGCTCTCTCCATCTTTTGGTTGTATGAATAGGGAATAAGGCAAAGATAAGATGGGATGATGTTTAATAAAGTACAAATTTTAAAATGACCAAAAAGCCCTTCAAGATTAGTAGGGAATGAGAACTTTTAAATAATTTATTCAAACTGAGAGCATTTTACAATTGCAGCTAACTATTAAATATCATGATACGTGATTTTGCGTGCTTCAGGCATGAGAAAAATATACTGTATACTAGAACTATACTTCTGCATCAAAAAAGAATGAACACATAGGGGTCGTTTGGATGGGTTAGGAATAGCCAATTCCTAGGAAGGAATAAGGATTTTCGTTGGGAAGTGTGTAACTTTGTGAGAGAGATGAATTGTTTATATTAAAATTTATGCCCGGAATTGGAAAATCTCCAAATTCCGGCCCAATCCAAACGACCCCATAAGTAATAGAAATAATAAACAATGATATGCATTCTAAATTTCCAATTGAATGAATATAGCTAATAATGATAAAAAGACAATACTAATTCTTTGAAAAATTTGTTAGGAGACCACTGAACTTAATTTGGCCAAAGGCCAGCACTAATCAGTCACTAAGCTTTGATTCTCCCTTTAAGCCACAAAATTTATTTTGCTCAAATTTGGTCCTTTTGTCTTTTGCCATCCAATTTTATAAATAAAAAAACAAGAGAACAAGCTCCAGATCATCCTCCACACCAGATTCCATCTTGTATTCAATGAAAATTGTGACTAAGTATCAATTACGAGTAAAATAAAATCAGTGGCAACAATGCGGATTCTAGACAAAGTACATATCAATCTCTAAAAAAAATTACCCTTGATTTTCTATAATAGTTTTTAACTCCATCTTGATTGATAATTCTGTAAATAAAACATTAACACTCTAATGTGGTTTAAGTGGTAATTTGGTCCCAACCTAAATACACAAGAGGGACTTATAAAATGTAATTTATTCCGCAATGTATCCCTTATGCTCAGATAGTCAATGCATATTTATCATGTTCCTCAGCATAAGTGAGGAACAATGGACTCATATGACAAGCCAAGAGGTACATCGGCCCCTATCGCATTTTATAATAATTTCAGAACATTAAAAAGAAAACAACAAAATCCTAAAATTTGTTTATTTTGCTGAAATTTAAAAAGTGGCATTATTTTTGGACAAAATCACTATTGACAAAGGGAAATATGTTTGTAAAATTATTTTATCATAACTTTAGTTAATTTAATATAATGTGTTGACAAAGCCAAGGTTCAAGTTGTGGATCAAATATAGCTTAAAAGCAAATTAGGCCCTTTCATATAGGGAATATTGCCATGATCCACTCTCAAAATTTCGTAAGGCTCCTCTCTCAATGTACTCGTATCACAATTTTTTAGGAAATGTGTAGCAAACTCGACATATTTTAGATTGCCATAATACACAAACGTATCTATATGTAGATATCTGATAATAATTTAATATTTTCTCTCTTATCAGTTTATTTTCTAAAATTAATATATAAAAAATAGGAGCGATGTTTATTTGACATTTTACCAGAAAATTTTGTTTAATCCACATTATTTCGACAACCCATAGGAATTAATCCATTTGATTAAAGTTAACATTAAACAAATGGCTGATCCCCTTTCTATATTAATTCCTCAGTAGACATCACGAGAGCTAGTAAAAACAATTGTCATGTACTCAAGAATCCATATATCAATCTCCTAGTAGGATGATTAAAAGGAGATGTAGACAAATCCAAGCCATTTATATTGCCCTGTGTCCTATACACATGCGTGTTACATGCTTCTGAATATATATATATAGCACAACATAATTGTTTTACCAGTTTCTTGCACGCCAAGCGTACAAGAGCAAATGCCAAATACCAAATCTTAGCAGCTTCTAGGCACATCATGACAAGATTCTATATCCCAGGTCGTATTACTTAAATAAATTTCATGCTTTATTCCTAAGCCTAGAACCAACACACGCACACACAGATGTATACAAGTTTGTGTGATTTATTTATATATTTATTTTTCATGCTTCATTCCTAACCCTAGAATTAACACGCGCACACAGATATATACAATTGAGTGTGAGTGTGTGTGCGTTTGTTTGTTATTTATTTCTAGCAAAATATATAAATTCTCTAACTCAGATAATTTTAAGTTGTTATTGCTTACTTCCCTAATAAGCCTATAATGCCCTTTATTTGGGAGTTGGCATCAAGGGAAAAAATAAAAAAGACAAAAGAAAGAAATGTAGATTAGGTAAGCCAGCCTGTTAGCATAGTTACTTTCAGAAGAAAAGGAGTATATATAATATTTTCTGTCTAGATATGCAACCTGTTATTACTTTTGTCACTGTGGGACACTGTACAGTTTTGAACCAATCAGTTAATGCTTACTTTCTAGGGTTCTTGTATTGGAGCTAAGATGAAAACATAAGTCAAAATTGCAACTATCGTCTATATCTGATCGAGTTTGGCCTCATAACCATATACATGATGGGCTTACAAAAACTTTGGTTCTTGAAAGCATGAATAAATTGGAGTGTAATATGTGCCTGTATTATGATTTATCAAATATTTGCCTTCAATCACGATTCATGAATAGTTATTAGAGAATTGTTACCATATTAATAAACCCACTCAATGAGAGCTAAATAACCCTTTAATGCATGTTTTCCTATTCTATTATTGATCACATATTGACGTAGCAAGTAGCGTGAACTATTTTCACTTAGGAAAACAGAAACAAGAAAAGAAGTATTTAATAATTTTTATAACGTAATCTGCAGAGATACATCCAATTCCTTTTAAAAGAAAAGGGTTGGTTCAGTTTACACTAAAATAACTGCCACTAAAATAACTGAAAATAAAATAACTGCTAAATGAAAATAACTGCTACTGTCCAAAGGACTTAATCAGAATTTTCCTTCTATCTTATGCAAGTTTGCCTCAGCAATTTGCTCTACATCAGTCTCTCTCACCAGAGAAAAACTCGACCTCGAGTTTTCTGGGTACAATGGTTCGTCATCTAGAAAGAATGGGTAAATATCTGCCACATTAAATGTTTTAGATATATCCATTTCAGGTGGTAGCTTCACCACATAGGCATTATCATTAATCTTCTTCTCGATCTAATAGGGACCATACTTCTTAAGTTGCAATTTGCTGTATTTGCCTAATGAAAACCTTTTCCTTCCTAAAAAATGCCATCACTTGATCGCCAATAGCAAATAATTTCTTTCTCCGATGCTTATCAGCTTCTGTTTTGTACTTAGCATTAGATTCTTCGATTTTCTTCTTCACTTCAGCCGCCACTGTGCGCCATTGTTCAGCCATATGTCTTGCAGCAACATTAGCATAAGGAGCTCGTGGCAACTTGACTAAGTCAACAGCATGATCCGGTGTCCTAGTGTACACAATTGAGAATGGTGACTTGTCCGTGGTCCTGTGTATCGTCGTGTTGTATGCAAACTCGACTTGTGCTAGTGCCGCATGCCACTGCTTCGGTTTGTCTCCACAAATACTGCGAATCAGATTGCCCAAAGTTCAGTTGGTGGCCTCCGTTTGTCCGTCAATTTGTGGACGAGCAGTGGTGCTGTAGTTAATGGAAGAGTCAAACATCTGCCATAGGGTCCTCCAAAAGTGGCAGAGGAATTTGATGTCCTTATCAGATGTGATTGACTTGGGTACCCCATGCAAGCGCACCACTTCGTTGAAAAACAACTTGGCAACCTTGTGCACCAACCACCTTTCGGCATGGAATGAAGTGTGCCATCTTTGAGAACATGTCAACAATAACAAAGACAGAATCCATACCTCTTTGAGTACGAGGTAGTCCTAGCACAAAGTCCATAAACAGATCCTCCCAAATATTGTGAGGGACTGGAAGTGACATGTACAGTCCAGTGTTTTGTGACTGTCCTTTTGATATTTAGCACGCATAACATCGCTGCACAATTCTACTCACATCCCTCCTCAAGTGAGGCCAGTGAAACCTCTCTTGAATAGTAGCGATTGTCTTGTCTCTGCCCAAATGACCCGCCAATCCACTACCATGCAGGTCTCGAATCAGTTTCTCCCTTAATGAGGAACAAGGGATCCATAATTGATTGTCCTTCATTAAGTACCCATCATGAATGTGAAAATCATCACATGGCTGGTTTGTGTCACATTTTCTCTAAATTTCTTTGAAGTCTTCATCAGTTCTTTCAACACAGCAAAGCTTGACTCAACCTCTTCACTCCAAAAAAACTTTTCTTTCTTTAAACATTCTGTCATTGGAGCTGCTATAGTGCTGAAATTTCTAATAAAACGCCTATAAAAACTTGCCAGCCCTAAAAAGCTCCTTAACTCACTCACTGTTTTTTGTGCTGGCCATTCTCTAATGGCTTTCACCTTCTCCTCATCTATTTGTATACCTTCTGATCCAACAACAAAGCCAAGAAACAACAATCTTTTAGCCATAAAACTACACTTCTTTAAATTGGCATAAAGTTTGTTCTCTTGCAAAACCACCAGCACTTCTCGCAAGTGTTTGATGTGTTCCTCATCTAACTTGCTATATATGAGAATGCCATCAAAGTACACCACCACAAATTTTCCAATGAATGGCTTCAACACCTGATTCATTACCCTCAAGAATGTACTTCGTGCATTTGACAATCCAAAAGGCATGACCAGCCATTCATATAATCTTTCCTTTATCTTGAATGCCTTCTTCCATTCATCTCCTGGCCTAATTCGGATCTGATGGTACCCACTTCTCAAATCAATTTTTGAGAACACCACTGACCCGCTTAATTGATCCAACATATCATCAAGCCTCGGGATGGGAAACTTGTAGCCAATGGTGATCTTGTTGATTGCACTGCTGTCAACACACATCCTCCAACTACCGTCCTTTTTAGGTGTCAATAATGAAAGTACAGCACATGGGGTCATGATGTCCCTAACAGAGTCTTTATTCAACAATTCATGCACCTTCTCTTGTAAGATCTCACTCACTTTTGGGCTCATTCTGTAATGGGGCAAGTTTGGAAGGCTGGCACCTAGGATCGATTAGGTCAATGTGGTGCTGAATGTCTCGCATGGGAGGAAGCCCGTTAGGTAGGTCAGTGGGAATGACCTCCACGAACTCTTCTAATAGAGACTTCACTGCCTCTGGTATTACTGTGGCTTGCTCATCCAGTGATAGTATCTGCTCCACAATTAATGCATGAACTACTTTCGACTCTCTCACAGCCACCTCCAATTCTTTCTCTGAATTCATGAATGTGATATATGATTGCTCCTTCACTTTAGCAGTATTAGAGTGCTTGTTTACTCGTAAAGGAAGTAGAGTAAATTTCACTCCTTCTCTTTTCAACTTGTACACATTATCTCTGCCCGCATGTTAGGCATCGTTATCAAACTGCACTTCATCCTTATATTTTCTAATAGAAAAAGGAACCTTACACCGCTCAGTCACCTTAATCTTTTCAGTAGCTTTAATCTATCCATGATTGAGTATGGATTTGGATGATTTTCAATAGCCAACTGCAGTGAATTTACCACACCCCTGCCAATAATATTCTCATAACTACTGTTGTCTATGATTAAGTCAAAGATACGGCCATTGATGGTGCATCTAGTTTGGAATAATTGGTGGCGCTGGGTAACATCATCTTGCTTTGGAACCAACATCAACCTTCTGATAACAAAACTCGGCTCTCCTTCATCTTCACCTTTATCAAAATCGCCTTCTTCATCATCCTCATCAGGTTCACAATAAATCTCATCTTCTGTGGCCTTTCGCTCCACAATATTAACACCTCTTCTGTTGGGGTAGTCACCGGATCGATGGCCCGGTTGTAAACACCGATAACATTTGCCGGCCATCGATTTAGAGGTAGGATTGGTTGGTTTCTATTTTTCGTCTTTGTCCATCGGCCTTTTTCCTACTGCCTTATCCTCTTTTACCTCCTGCACCGCTTGAGCAACAACACTTCTATCAATAGTGTTTCTAGTGTAGCCTTCACTAGCAAGACCACGCATGTTTGAATCCCACTTACTACTCTTCTCTTGTAATATCAATTCTGCTTTCATGGCCATGTTCTTTGCTTCATTCAGATTATACAAAACTTGAACCCCAATCTTGTCTCGAAGTTGTGATTTCTGCCCATCCAAATACCGTGCAAATTGCTAGCTCTCACTCTCCCGCAAATCATTTCTTTCTGCCAACCGCATGACCTCAGCGGTATACTCATGAACAGACCTTTGTACCTGGCTGCACCTTTGATATTGTTAGAATAAAATCTGCTCATAATCAGGATGAAGAAAGTCCCTCTGCAATAACTACTTCATCCTGTACCAAGTTCTTATAGGTTGTTTCCCTTCACAATACCTTCTGTTCTGTAGCCTCTCGCACCATGCAGAGGCTCCCTCTTTCAACCTACATGCCACCAACTTCATCCTTTTCTCCTCAGGGATCTCCATTTACTCAAAGAACCGATAAACTTCAGCTACCCAATCAATAAAATCTTCAATATTCAATCCCCCATTGAAACTGGGAATATCAACCCTCAACTTAAAATCATAATTATCTCTTTCATACTAATTACCTTGGTTTTTTCCATGACCATTATCATGCCTAGCAGCACGATAACGGCTTAACCAGTTCTCTTCTTCCTCCTCCTCCAAGTCATCTCCTTGGACAGAGTTGTCTCGGTGGCTTGCAGTAGTAGGTCTGTCGAAAAAGTCGCCTCGAGCATCATCACTTCTCAGTCGACCTCTTCCTTCAGCCCTATTCCTGTTAGGGTTTACCGCTATGGCATCAAGCCGTGCGACAATACCCTCGAGACTCCGTTGTATTCCCTAGACACTCTGTTCTAGAGTTGTAATTGCCTCCCTTTGAGCCTTAACCTCGGTCCCGAGATTTTTCATGTCCCGATCTCCGTCGGAGCCATGACTGTCTTTTCCTTCCATTGGTTGTGGAAGGAAAACCCGCTCTGATACCACTTGACGCAGCAAGTAGCGTGAACTATTTTCACTTAGGAAAATAGAAACAAGAAAAGAAGTATTTAATAATTTTTATAATGTAATCTGCAGAGATACATCCAATCCCTTTAAAAAGAAAAAAGTTGGTTCAGTTTACACTAAAATAACTGCTACTAAAATAACTGAAAATAAAATAACTACTAAATAAAAATAACTGCTACTGTCTAAAGGACTTAATCAGAATTTCCCTTCTATCTTATGTAAGTATGCCTCAGCAATTTGCTTTACATCACATATAGGTGTGGTCAGTTGATAAATGGTTTTAATATCTAATATTTCAACTCTTTATGTGTCTTAATTTCATTGATTTATATGTGATTTCTAACATTTAACTGTTAATTTAGGTTAGAAACTAGGTACTGTCATGGTTTAGTTGATTTTGTACAAGATCTACGAGATAAGGCTACTCGACACTGTGATCGACACAAGACTGGAGATGATTGGCAACCTGCACACTTGATTGGTGACCCACAGAGAGCACAGCGGGTATCATATCGGGCTGGTGACCTTGAAGACTCCAGCAGGCCGCTAGGTTCGACACCGCGCCGCTAGAAAAAGAGAAACCGACTTGCCAAAGATAGCACAACCAGTTTTGCACCCATCTCAACTACGTTCAAGCCATTCTTAGAAGCCTCAATTGCACGACCTCCACATTCAGAGAATCGCGAATGCTAACTATTTAAACACCAGACTTCGATGCCAGAGGGGTTCGCAATTTGAGAGAGAAATTCTGCTAAGTGAGAGAGAGCCACAGGTTTCCAGCGAGTCACCAGGAGCACCAACGGACCGCCAGAGAGTAGCAGAAGACGGAAGATTGGCGATCAAGTTACAATTTGTTGTAAACTTAATTTATATCTTATGTTTTCATTCATCTTAGATATATACCTGTTTGTTATTTTGTGATGTACTTTAGCGAGTAGATACTTATTTAGGAGTCATGGTAGTGAACCTTTAGTTTATGATTAGATAAAATACTTTTTAGTTAATTTTTTTGTTGCATGTTGTGTTTTTATGCCTTGATTGATTGCTTATCTAATTGTGCTTGATTTATCTAAGTTAGTTTGTTTACACCCATTGAGTATAGGCCTTGCTTGATTGTTAGGTGGTTAAGTCCAGACCAGACTTAGATTATTTAGCATAATTGTACCAACATGAAGGTCAATACCAAAAGGTTAACCAGGACAAATTAACGAGAGTTTAAGTCCTTTCCAAAAGTGCGAACTAAGAAATTCGTAGGTTAGAAAGGTATAAACTTACAGAAACTAGACCACAAAACGAGAGTTGAAATCTATGTTCTATATGAGAGAATTAGACTTAATTAATTGGTAACTTGACCTGAAACAAGAGTTTGATTCAGGAACCTTAAATAAACCTTAACAAAGAGACTTCAAAATTAACCAAAAATGTGAATCTGCACTAACCCTAGCAGGCTACTGTGTATTCCAGCGGGTTGTCTGTGCCAGCAGGTAAACCAGCGACTAGTTATTAGGTTAGCGACCTTAGTTCTGTTTAGCGGGCCGCTACGAGAGTTAGCGAACCGCTGGAACTGGAGTAAACTGAAATATTGACTTACCAACAACCCCTAAATCTCAATTAGCTGTTTAATTCTCTTTAATTTTGTGAACTGTTAACTTAGGATTTTACTTCATTGCAATTGTTATTTAATTGTTTGATCTGTTACCAACTGTTCTTTCAACAAACCCCTTTAATTTAGTGAATTGAATTGAGTTAGAACTTAATTATTCCAAAATCATTCTTGTGATTCGACCCCGAAATACTTAAACGATTGTTGTGCGCTTGCGACTGAATTTAGGTAGATTAGGATATAAATTTAAGAGCTAGAAATATTCCATCATCAGCAAAAAAATAGAATTAATAATGGTGTATGATATCTCAGATTTATAATATATATATTTTTACTAGATTTTACATCTAAATTGTAACTTAAAGTTTTGAATTCATTGTGCTTTTATGGTTGTTTGCCAAGATTCGATACTACAATTGCCTGCATTTTATTTTACATGAACTCAATGGGATTGGCATGAAAATTGACAATTCAAATGTTTAGAAGACTCATTCTTCATCCAGATCAGCCCACGAATGAACCCCATGAAGATAGCCCGTAGATTGCATGCATTTATATGGTTCACGTAGGCCGTTCGACCCAAACACTCGGACCGACTTGTTTTCATGCGGACCAAGTGTTTCCCAAAAAAGTAACTTTGTCGATATTTCGAAAGGGTTTTCTCCTATGGAAACGATATTGAGGCAGTTGGCAACACATGGAAATGTTTTTAGGGCGTGCAGAAAACAGATTGTTGCTATATATGCATGCCCTTTCCTTGGGGAATGATTCATCCACCTCTCACCATATTTTGGCACATTTCCACCACCGTTCTCGCGCCGAAAGACGTAGGATTTTCACTTTTTCAGCAATTTCGACATAGAATTTTCACCATTTTAGCAACACTCGACCATGACAGCGATTTTAGATGATTCTAGATGCGATGGCGACAAAACTAATCCAACCACAACTTCATACTCAGTTCAATAGGAGTTAAGCTAGATATTATTGTATCTTTTCTTTTTCTCTTGTCTATTCTTGTCATGGATTTTATATCTCATCTTATTATTGTTATTGTTTCTTTTGAAACTATGTTAGGCTAAGCTTTATGTTGTCTTAGGGGTAGATGTAGATTTATGTTTAGTTTGTTGCATGGCTACTTGATATTTGGTTAATATTATGTGATTTGCTTGTTGTTGCTTTATGATATGCATGTTGAAGGTTCATTAATTGATTATGTTGCTTATTAGATGACTAGCCACATCTAGTTTAAGAATTACAACTTAATTGATTAATTAGACTTAAATAAGTAACTTGAGATAGGTTAGACATCGAAAGACACCTTCGTGAGGATGTCTTGAAAAATACAAAAATTAAAAAACATAAGAACCACACAATTTAACTTTTCAGTTATCTGGACAATAGATATTAACCTAGTAGTTAGCGAGGGAACAAGTAGAGTGTTATTAAGAATCAGAGATTGAGAGATCTCCATATCCCTGCTTCTTTTACTAGATATTCTATACCATTTGTATTGTTGATTTTCTATACTCTATGTTCTTTTAATTCCTTGATATCATCTCATGCAAAGATCATATGGTTCGTGGCACCCAAGTCAATTACCAATTATTCAATTTTTGATGTGTAAAAAGAGACATACCTTGATTAGGTGATTTAACTAACCAATCAAATTTATGTTCACTTTCAAACAATGGTGGAGCTAGGAAATATTATTTGTGGGGGGGGGGGGCTAATTTATAACTTTTGGATTTTAGGGGGCAAAATGCTTAATATATAATTATATGCACATTTTTATCAAAATAAGCATACAAATTACATGAAAATCTCAAATCACAAGGGTGCAACAGCTTGCTTAGGCACCCTCATTGGCTCTGCCACTGCTTTCAGATGGAGTTTTGGCGTGACAGAGTTGTACCCTTCCTACCCTAAGTTATGCCACATTTGCTTAGGTTGATTGTTCCTTATTTCGGACTGAAACTACATCAACTCGGACCGAATTCTCCTATGCTTGCACCAAATCAGTTGAGCATGGGGTTTGTTGATCACCACATATGCTTGCGACTTCCCTGTGACTTATGTTTCCTCCCCTTAAACCAATATAGATACCCAAGTATTTCAAAACACTTTTCTCTTATATAGTCTGTCTTCCCACAATGAGTGCATTTCAATTTTAATTTGTCCTGACTGTGGAAGTCAGAAGAATCTTTAGAAAACATGACCACAGAATTTTGAATCATACCTTCCTCACCCTTAAGCATGATTGTTTGCTGCATGACCTCTCGCCAAACAATCCTATAAGCTTGTTCAACGCTTGGGAAAGGAGTGACTTGTATCACGTTTGACCTCAGGCTATCAAGGTGGTCATCTAGTCCATCCAAAAAGGTGTAAACCCTAGATTTCTCTAGATATTCTCTGAACTTCTCTATCTTCGGAATTTGTCATGGGATTAGGATGCGGAAAATCAATCTCCTTCCACAACCCTTTCAGTGTGTTATAATAATCTTCTATTCTTCTTGTATGCTTTATTTTGGACACCCTTCTATTTAGATGAAAAACATGTGCTTCTTCATTGTCATCATAGTAGGTTGTTGCAAGAGCTTTCTACATCTCACATGTTCTTGAGTAGCGGAGGTAGGTTGGTATGAGAGTTGGGTCTAAAAAATTGATCAGCCAGCTCTTCACAATCGAACCTTCTGTGCCCCATTTAGGAAAAAAAAAACCTACAAAATCAGGCTTTGGTGCTCATGGGCTCCTAGTCAGGTGATACATCATGTCCCTTCCTTTAACATACATGCTAACTACTTCGGACCAGATAGGGTAGTTTGTTCCATGAAGTCTAATTGAGATTGGTGAGGTAGAAATTTCTAAATTGGATACAATAGGGGTTTGTGTTTGAAAGGGTATGAGTTGATTCATCTGAGCTTGTTGAGCGATTACCAGCTCGGTTAGTTTTTCGAGAATAGTCTTAGTCTCAATTTGGATATCGTTGGTGTCTCCCATGGTTGAATCTTGTAGAACCTATTGGTTTTATACTTTTCAGAATGAATCGCGTGCCGATACCATGTAACAATTTGACATAACAAGAAATAAAAACACAAGAACACAAGATTTAACAAGGTTCAACACTAACTTGGTGCATACATCCTCCACACTCACACACGTTTTTTTTACTTATTTTCTGTTATGCTTTACATTGAGGGAGAAGGAGAAGATAAATAGACATTAGAATAACATAAGGTAACAAGCCTTTTTGGAAATTAAATCAAATCACAAGATCTAGCCTTAAATCTTCAAATTCTCTTCTCTTATGACATAAATCAGATCCCTTTGAACTGAAAATACATCAATCCTATATGCAGCCTTCGTACCTTAAAGGATTTGATAAAATAACAAATTTATCTTGTCAAATATGCTAGGTCAGGCATAAATTTCAGACCGAATATTCACCATTTCAGATTGAAAACAGTCTTGGATCCATTGCACATTTCCTATTCGCTCCGAGTGGACCCTGATTTAGACCGAATAGCAACCTGGAATTCTGAACGTTTACTACTTGAGATTTACCCCCATTTCTTGTGGAGACACGTTTGAAAATCCTTGAAGAGAAAACAATGATGCTGTCTACCACGTACCTATATACTAACTCCCAAACCCACAAAGACTGCAAGAGGTGGCCATTAGAATGGCTCTGGACGATAACGATTGACATGCTCAAGTGGTATATACAGATTTGACTGCTTTCAACTAAGCAAGATTTGAGAAGTTATTTGACCTCAGAAATTGTGGAAACCGTCTAGCTAATTGATTCAATAGTAGTAAATGGATATCGAAAGTAAAATGCTTGTCAGTGTTCCAAAAAAATTAATTCCGCCAACTCCTACTCAGATCTAGATGTTTTCATTTTCATATTGCATCAATTTTCTACTACCAATCAGAGAAAATATTTCCAATCCTGTGAGGATGTCTCCTTTCACCAAGATGAATAATGACGCAAAAAGCTATATAATTTACAAAAGGAAAAAAAAAAACATCCTACAGGATTGTACAACCTCATGTATTATGCAGCTTTGGGATTCCCCACAATAACAACAACAAAAAAAAAAAAAAACTTTTAAACACATCCACATCACAAATGTGTTGTTGCTAGAGAAACTCAAAAGGGAAACTTTAATTAAGTAAAGTTAAATAGTTTTGACATTGACGCATTGTACAACCCCTAGTCCCCTAGCTTCTTGGAATTTATAGTATAGCAAGTTAGCCACAATAGCAACTTGATCCTCTCATATATATTCTATGTATACAAATGTGTCATCAGAATATCATAACATGGTGGGGAAAACTTTAATTACTAGATTTTATTCGCAATGATAAAACGATATGGAAGACACTTGTAGAAAATTGGACTGCTACTAATATGCTACAAGTAAGCTATTAATTCTGAAAATTAATGCAGAAATTGTAGCTAGCACCTCGCATTCAAAGAATAGAGGCTAGTACAATCATAATTTGTTAAAAGGGGTACATATAATGGTTGCAATAAAGAATGGGAATAACAAATAAGTATATGGTAGCCTACATTTGTTCAGATTTCATGAGTACAAATTTCAGAAAATGTCAATCAAAAAATCAACTCATACAATGAACTCGTTCTAGAAAAATAAGAAACTTCAACTTAATAATTATAGCTCTTTCTCTGAAGATGACAATCAAGAAAGTTTAAATACTGCAGAACCTAACTTAAGTGTTCATTTCCTACAAAAATTCTCATTTTTAGTTCCAATGTTCACATATTTTAATTTTTATTCCTAGTTAGCTTTTTCCGAAATAATCCACCACCGAAAATTGACAACAGCATTGACCGATGGTCAACTAATTTGACAGGATTGTGCATAATCCATAAAAAAATGTATGAAGGTTAAAATATTTATAGTAAGTTTTGCTTTTATACATCCTACCCCGCAAAAGTCCTCTGATTCTGTAGTATAATTGACCCCCATAGCTAAACAAAGGAAATTGTCTCCAACATGATGAGATTGGTCTCTCTTCCGTTAGAGATGTTTCACTCTTAGAAAATTAATTAGTTTCTCTCTTTTAAAGAATGCCACTACTATATATGCATTTGATGCGACAAATATGTGTGTGTTATGAGGAGGAGGAGGAGGAGGGGGGGCGATCCCGGACAACACTCTCTCACACACCTTATATTCCAAGATAGAAGAGCTAGAGAAAAGAATTGAACATGGCTGGTCCTGAGCAGCAATGCATCAAGGATCCAACAAACGCCGGAACAATCAATTCATGAGTTAGACCTACCTTGTAATCATGCTACCCCCAAAAAAAGTTACTAATTTTGTTTCCATATTTACACACGTCGCAAACTACCTAATCATTTAGAACATAAAATGTGAGTTCATGAATTTCTATCTGCCTTAGTTGACAATTTAAAATGTTCTCATGATTAATAATTACTTTACAAGAAAAAAATGACACACAACTCGGTTTTGTTTTGAACAGTTTCATTTGAAACTAAAATCCTGCAACCTACTAGCTTGCTAAGATCTATCTACAATGTGGTTTAGCCTTCTACTATTCTACACTAATACTGTGTTAGTATAATTTTTTATTCCAGTTTTATGGATAAAAAATGGAGAACTATTAATATGAAAATAATTGATTTAGGATCCTTGTTGAATTTTCTGATCACTTGCTCAGTGATCCTTATTGATAGCACGTAAGAATGTGAACAACTATGGATTGGTGAATAATTGATTTAGGAATGAGTTTCATTGAAAACAAGATGAGGAACATATGTGAGGTCAATGGATCAATGATTGTTTGGAAATATATTTAAAGAATGAGAATTTTGTCAAAAGATATGGGATTTCATAGTTAAAATTAGCAAAAGAAAGAAATAGCATTTAGTTATACTTACAAGGTATTAAAAAAATTTACAGCAACAAAACCCAATTCCTTATGTTCTGAAATGCAATTGTTGTCACATAATGACTTGTAATGGACAGCAAGAAAAATGCAGACAATCGACTTGCAATTCAGTATACCAAATTATTAGGTAAATAACATCAAGTTATTTGTGCACCTTATCACAGTGGAATAAGAAGAGAAAGCTGCTCGAATAATCAAACGCCACAGTAATATTTATCCTTTCCCTATATAAAGAACAACCATAGCAACAAAAATTAGTTCAGATAGGGCCAATATATAAAGAAGAATAAAAAATACCTGTAAAAATATAATGAAACTACTTAGAAGACAAGACTTTAGACATGAGCATACAAACCTGTGCTACCTTGTTGATACATTTCATACTAGATTGACAAGTTCAGAATATATCAATCACTGTTTAATTTTAGCAAATAAAAAGAATCAATTATGTCATGTTCTAAAATTGGTTGATGGCCTGACAGCCAACAACTAGATCAAATCAGCCATGCTGAGATAAAAGAATAAGGGAAGGAAAAAGTCTGCATTGATTATTACAATTTCAAAATTAGGACATGAACATTAGAAGTGGGACAAATAATTATCCTATGAAACCACATCTTCCAGACAACAATTAGGTTTGTGGGCAAGTTGTAAAATTGAGAAATGTATTCAACTATATAAAAAAGATTCAAATAGAACACGTTCTCATGTAATAAGAAATATAATCTCACAGTTTATTTGCTTGAAAAGGTCAGACAATGTTGTTCAATTGTTCACCTATCAACCTTGGATGATACAAAATAGCTGCTAAGGGCTATCACATTTGTAATAGATTATAGAAGAAAGACCATAAGCAGGGAACTTTGTGCAACAAATGCGGTGGATTTATTTAAAACAAAGACTACTTCTATTATTTTATGAGAGTTCCCTCTGATATAGGTAGAAGAAATTAAATCTCATTATCTACATTAATATAACTTGTTATATATATTTCCTGAGATCATCCAAAAACAATTTTCCAATAGATTCAAAATATATAGACTAGTAAAAGACAAGAAAGAAATGATAAACAGAAGGTTTTCTAAATTTGAAATATACTTCTATCTTAATCCCAAAAATAATCCACATAAAACTAATAGTTTTATCTAAGAAATACCAAAAAATATAAATGTAGTTACCAAATGAACTACAATAGTAAGTAGTCCATAGTCAAGACTACAACATTTTTCTAGAACTTTAAGATATTTTGAACAAAGAAAAATGCTCCAAGCACTAGCTTGAAAAGCACTAAAAAATGAGTGATGAGTGAGCTTTTCTATATTAAGTGTTTTTGTGTGGACCACAAAAGAGTTGACTCTAGAAGAGGTATGCTTTTTTACAGCTTCTTTCAACAATGATGAAGAAAGAAGAGGAAGAAAACAGCTAGAACACATCTGGCCACAACAAGCAATTGGAAGGTGGAATGGTGACAGCTTTTATGAAAGAAAGAATATTAGTGACAACACAAAAATAGCCAAACAGTTCATTAGATGTGGGGGAGCGAGAGAGAGAGAGAGTGACCATAACCCATAAACGGATAGGACTAAGAGGGTACTCAATTCTTGGACACCTTCTATTTATAGAAATCACGTGATTGGCTGTAAATTGCAACTCCATTTATCCTCTTCTGTGTTTACAACTAGGTGTAGATAAAATTGTCCTATTTTAAATGTTCTTACTTTAAAACTCAAATGGAATTGTGAGAAACTAGCTAACAGATTTGGACTTGACAAAGCATTGGATCGAATGTATATAGGTGTGGGATCGATGAGAACAAGAGGGGAACAAGGCCAGATATCCAATGGAAATCAAAAGCAAATAGTGATGGTAATTGTATTTACCATTAGAAGATTAGTTTCTTCATAAACTGATCTCCAAACAGCAGTTTCATCTGGTGTAATATTTTAAAATGAAGTTCCACTAAAACAAATCTATCTTTAGAAAGCTCTAGATGTGTGGACTCAAAACTCAGTATAAACTATAAAGAGCAAGAGAGAAAAACAAAACTAGAAAACTCACCAGATAATATACGCATTTTATGGATTCAAAATAGTTTCCTTGCCAAACTAAATGTACAGTAGCAGATCCTGATCTGTTATCATCCCCAATTTGCATGAAACCTAAAAACACAAACAAACAAACAGAAGAACTGAGTGATAGATTTAAAATATATATATATTGATGCTAGATTGCTAATAATATCCATGAAATTATACGTACAACATGAGTATCTTCCTGATTTCAATCTCATATTCAAAATTTGAAAAAAAAAAAAAAAAGAAAAGAAGAAGAAAAAAGATGAAAGAAAAACAGCAATGAGATAGATGAGAAGATGGGAAAGAGAGAGAAGAGACCAGTCAAACAGTGCTTTTCATGATGTTGCTTTCCGTTACATCCGCACAGTTACCGCAGTGTACCGTCAATTAACCCTCGATCTCTCCACCAAGAGAGAGAGAGAGAGACTCCGGCCTAGGGGCTTTTATACGAAAAACAAAATAAAAATAAATTAGAAAAGAGAAAGATAAATAGAGAGAACACTTCCCAATACTGACGCATCATCTCTTCTCCTGTGCGATCTGTCAATTAATCCAGCTTTACTCGAAATTTCCCCAAATCAAACATGTACTTAAAGCAATTCTTGGCATAACTTCGTATTAGGTCAGTCAAGTACTCATCTTATCATTTGAGAAGTCTCGAATCCCGAGCCCGAATTGATTGAAAAGATCAAAGCAAAAAAGGTTTATACAAGCATTTATTATGAGGAAGCGAATCGTGACACGAAACAGACAGGGAGAATAGGAGAGAAGATTCAACACGCCTGTCGCGCATACCAAAGATCTGGTTCAGCTTTTCAGAAAATAAAATAAGAAAGAGAGAAAGAAAGGAGAAAAGAAAAAAGGGTTTTTTTCTTCTCTATTTTATGCAATCTGTTCTAATTGGAAAGTCAGATCGATCGCACAACTTCGACTAGAGGATGACAGAAAGAGAGTGAGCACACAACAGAAACAGCACAGACCGTGGTGTTGATCGCCGCTGAGTGCTCACTCTCTTCTGTCAACCTTCATTTGTCAGAAGAAAATAGAAGAAATACAACCCCTCTCAATTTTCTCTTTATATGAATTAATTTTGTTATGCCAAGAAAAAGAAAGGAACTTTGGTTGTTGATATATGTGTGTATTTGTGGTTGGTTGCTCAGATCTGAAAGGAGATGATGAGAGGAGGGGTGATAAATGGAGAGAGAGTAGCTGTCTATTTCTCTCTCTATTTTTCTCTCCTTTTGTTCTCTTCTATTGTGTTTCCAAAAATTCTATAGGTCACTTGATCGGCCGTATTAAATAATTGGAAGGACAGTAAGGAAGGTGACTGGACACCTGGGTGCAGTCAATGCCTCAATATATGGTGATAAAATTCTAAATTAGAAAAATATAAATAAAAAGATGGATGAACCGAAGGAAATTATGGAATTGATTTGGAGACACAAAAGAAACCCAAGTGAGGTCAATTTAATTAGCTAATATTTATGTATGATTATTATCGTGGGGATATATTTAATCATCTAATACGCACAAAATTTTAAAGCTGTTCTTATATTCGTTCAATTTTATTTGGATTCTCATGAATTTTTTTTATAGCGGAAGGTAATATGCTTCTCTAGTAAATAAATTAAATTGCTTCTCAAAAAAATCTATTAGTTTCTATATTAACATGTCAATAGATACGCAACAAATATTTCAAATTGAAAGAATATTTATTTAAAAAAGTGTCCATCCCAAGTTCCCAACTAAAAAATAAATATTACATAGATAATTCATCAAAAAATATGTTACAAAAATAAGTAGAGCTCGCTTTTGTGGTTATTGTTGTGATTGTTTATTTGGTTTATTTAGTTGTCAATAGATTGTTCGGTTAGTTGATTTGTTTGATCTGATAATGGTCATGCAAAATTTTGTTGTGTAGAGAGTTGGGATAATTTCAAATAATAGTTGTGCGGAAGATAGACAGAAAATTATCTTTTAATGTAACGAAATAAAATAATAATATTAGTATGAAACTGATCATAACAATTCTGATTATGGAAAAGTTCTTATTTTTTAAGCACTCGAGTCAAAAGAGGACCTCTAAATTCGAATTTCTAGTGGAGCCTCCCCACCCGGATCCGATTCCTGTGGCGCGCGACACAGCTTGTAGCGCGCGACACGGACCGTCCGATCAGATCTCGACGGTTCATTTTTTTCGGGCCTTACAATCTGGTTACATGCACGGGGCTCCCTCATCCATCCAGATCTAATCGGACGGTCCTGTGCCGCGCTACACGCTGTGTCACGCGCCACAGGATTTGGATTCTCCCCACCCTACCTCGTTTTCACATCTCTCATCCTCTCTCTTTCGCAGCCCCACCCCTCTATCTTTCCGCCCTTGATCTTTCTTTTATTAATTTTCACGTTGATGGACTACTTGTCCTTCGTCTTCTACAAACTAGTGAGACAAAACCACAATATATTGAGTCTATCTCTGGTTTCACAGTACAAATGCTCTGACACACTCCACAATCATGAGATCTAACCGTCGTGACCAAATCACCCTTCTTGAGTACTAGAACTTGTATATAATGCACAAGTACAAGATTGTGGAGTCTCTCGCGCGCTCTTTCTCATGTTTCTCTCAGTGAATGAATCACCCAAAACTGTATTCTAACGTCTTTTATATAAAGGGACGCTAGACAAAATAGATATGGCAATCTTTTACGAATAGATGCCAATATGTCGGTTTCGTGAGTGGCCCGATCAAAAATCTGAGCGGCTCGACTGGAACAATGTCTCCACCATATAATACTAACAATTTGTTTAATGCTTTTAATAAGATATTTTTTTAAATGATTCTAACATATCGTGTTTATAAATTTTGATAACACTACTGTACTCAAATAGAATGTATGTGTTCAACAGCCTTGATTGAATACATATTTAGAGATTCAATAAATTTTGTGATGTACGAGATGGATAAGTTATGCATTACGACAATATATTATAGATGCATATGTGTTTGTTCATATATTTAGTTAGACGTGTGAAGCCTGCGTGCATTTGGAATTCGGATATGCTAAATAATTTCAATTGAAAACACAAGTGTAATTATTTTAAAATTATTGAATATACCAATAAATAGTTTGAATCTCTATCATCCCTTTTAACACAACATCTAGACCTAATTCATTAATTACTGTCATTTGCCGTTGATAATCATCTTGGGTAAGCCTAGCATTAAGCCTTCTTTTTCCCTCCGTCAATAACCCGTACCATTATCTTTCTAGTTTCTTGTAGTTTTATAAAGGTAACACTATCCTTACTGTGATAGAAAAGTCCAAACTTTGATCGAGAGTAGTTAATAGTTAACCAAAAAAATAACTCAAAAACAAAAGACGCCTTAATCGCTGCTTATGTTATAATAATTCACCGTACCAGGGTTGTCGAGCTACTATTGGCTGAAGACAATGTGGGGCCCACAGTCGAGGACTAAATGCACCTCCCGATGTGACTTGATGATGACGTGGCAACGTACGAATGGGAGAGAGGCGGGACCTGTACCACGGTACGTGCGTTGTGTGGATGTGACTGCGTCACGTGTACCGAAACATGGTGGAGATATCTGGTACTGGATTTATCATTACAACATAAATAAAATTTGTAAGGTAAATGAAATCTTAATAATGTTTGTCGTTACTTCCCCGTACTGGTTCTCATCTCAAGAACAATTTAATAATTCAAGTGATGAGGTGAATGAATAATTATCCTTGAATGATTCATAGCTCAAACATTTACAAAAAATTTACTTAGCATAATATGAGTTTTTTTGGATTGGCAAATAAATAATGTTATTTCGGATTTACAACTATTTTGAAGTACTATTTATAGTGTTTTAATATGTGAACAGCTATTTGGAAAAACTACTAACTCTGTTGTTTTCCGGTAGAAGTCAGTTTAGCGAATATTGTGAAAATCAAATTAATTAGCGCACTAATTGGTATTTTGAAAATCAAATTAGACCAGCTTGTTTAATTGTGATTCCACCGGTCCCTAGTTCAGTCCAAATCTCTACTACTTATAAACACGCGAATCCAAGAGGTGTTAACACAATAGATTTATCTAACATGTAAACACGTGTTCTGTCGTTCGATCGATTTGATCTGTAGTTGGATATCAATCGCCAGACGAATAAACAATATATTTTGGTTTTCCATCTAATAAAGAAACAAATTGAATAACATATACATTTTTATCGTTGGTAGATTGAGCAACATATTTTTATTACCGAATATTATTTTATTTCTATATTTTATTACCTAACATTATTTTGATCTGTAGTTGACTACCTAGTTGGATATCATCATATGCTAGTAAACTCCAAAATCCAATTATCGGTTGATCTAATCTGATTTTCGATTGAAGCAGTGTTAGATGTAGTGCTTATATGACCTAATCTGACTTGCTCACTGGTCTCTATCCCTACTCCTCATACATGGACAAATAAAGAAACAAAATAATTAATGTGAGACAATAAAGATATGTTGCTCAATCTACCAGCGATACATGTAATTATGTTGCTCAATTTGTTTCTTTATTAGACGTAGAACCAAAACATATATATTGTTGTTTCGTCTAGCGATTGATATCTAACCACAGATCAAATTGATCGAACGACACAAATAGATGTTTACACACTAAATCTAACATGTAACCCCTCTTGAATATGTGCGTTTATAAGGAGTAGAGAAAGAGATTAAGATTTCATCCGTTAAAATTCTTATTACTTGACAATATTGCTTCCAAAAAGTAATTCTCAAAATAAATCTTGTTTAAAAGTAAATGTCAATTTATGACAGCTGCTTTGATATTTTCTTTTTTTCCGAGACCTCATGGATCAAATTAAGCCACAATTCAGTTTACAAAAATTTGAATCCGAGTCTTTAATGTGGGAGAAATTATGTCATTATCAGTTAGCCGTCGGTTTATTGGTCAATTTAATTGTGTATCCTTTACTTCATTTTTATCTGCTTTTAAGACATATTAGTCAATCGATTTTCCTTCTAGATGAATCGTTCGTATTTCGTTCTCACCTTTTCAGAAACGGAGGTATGTATATATATGATATATATCTGAAGTGCTGAGAGTGCTTAAAAAAAAAAAAAAAGAGTCCCTTAAATTATATTTATGTTGAATTTTTTTTTTTTTTAGTCTTTGGACAAAACAACGTTCTAGTCATTGAAATGAGGAGAATAATTTTCGAGGCGACATAGATATTGGCGAAAGTATTTTTAATGGATAAGTCATAAGTCAATATATTGACTGGTTCAAAAGTTCTTTTTGAAAGTCAATAGATTGTTAATTGGTTGGGGACTTTTCTGATGTTCCGGTCAATCGGTCATGCATGCATTTAAGGTCAAGATCTAAAAAATACTGTCACAAGTGACAAGTTTAATTTTTTTTTTAAAGAAAAAAACAATAGAGATGCATAAAAAATTATTATCTCGGCAGAAAAATTATTTATATCTATGATCTACAAATGGAATACACTATACAGTAAATCTACGTATTAAATAAGTTCGTTCTTTATTTAGCATGTCAAACTGAGTCTGCCAACAATGACAGCTCACCAAATTAAACGTGCTGCTAATTGAGATAAAATATATGGACCAAACTATAAAAGATAGTTCTCGTATCATCTAAAAAATTTGTAGATTTGGAAGAAATGGGTCTACAAAGAAACGACTCCAGTTTTAAATTTCAGAGCATTATGGAACTAGGAGAGATAAACACATTCCCGAGCATTAATTAGCTTTGTTTTGGTTCGCTTTAGCTTCTGGCTAAATTTCAAATTTGAGACTTTTATTTAATGAAAAGATGGGGCTTGACCCCCGTTTTTGCTTCAAAAAGAAAAAAAATACATTTCCAATCAATGAAACTAGATTAAAAAAACTTTTAAATGTCGTTTAAAGAAAATACAAGTGATGGCATGTTCATATGTGATACAATATTACATGCATAAAAGTATGCATCGCACATATCATAGATTTTTATTTTTAATACCAATTGAGCAGAAATTATAACTGCCATCGGCAGAATAACCATCACGCGCCATCGCTATGATTAGCAGGTGTCTGTTACAAATGTTCAGTTTAATAACTAAATGTGTTCAGTTTAATAATCAAAAGTGTTCAGTTAAATGCATCAATTAATGATTTTATTATATAGAATCGCGCGTCAGGGGCAGAGAGAGGCGCGTGGTGTGCCAGGGGTAGAGTTGGAAAAAAAATATTTTGAACCGAAACGGTTCATGACCCCTACCCCCTTCTAATTTTTTCATGTGTTTTTTGTCCGGTTCGTGACCCCTTCGCTTGGTTTAATAATAACATCTTTTTTTATAACATTTATATTTTTTATTGCAACTAATTGAACATTTATACTCAATTAATAGAACATTTGTACTTACCCAACTGAACATTTGTACTTACTAAACTAAAAATTTATACTTAATAAAATAAATATTTTTTCTTATAACATTTATATTTTATGTTGCAACTAACTTAACATTTATACTTAAATAACATACCATTTGCACTGATTAAACTGAACATTTGGGTAAAAAAAAAAAAAAACAAAATAAACATACTGAACACAGCGAACACTTATAACATAATGAACAATTATAATAAAATGTGAACATTTATATCTAATAAAGTGAACACTTATAATAATGAAATGAACAAACAATAATATGCGCGCTGGGTGAGTACAGGTTAGGGGAGAGAGCGCTGGCTTAGCGATGGCGTGGATGGTTTTTTTAGCGATGGCAGTAATCAATTTTCCCAATTCAGTATACAAATTTGGAAAAAAAAATTAGCTAAGTCGATTAATTAATTATGTTATATTATTATTTCATTGTATTCTATTTTCAACTAAAACTCTTAAAGAATTTTTATAATGTAAATTTTAAAATATTATTTACATATTCATTTATAATTAATTAATAATTAATATTCTAATGAATTGCGTGCATGTATCTGAAAAAAACATAAATTTGACCATTCACATGTATATTAAAAGCAAAAGAAATTTTGTCATGGTCTAATTCAAGTCCAATTCACGTACGTAAGAGAAACGATCCACTAAAAATGTTGTCTAAAAGCAAAATTTAATTTAAAATATTAATGTGAGTAAAAGCGAGTGGCAGAATTGTTTTTTTTTTTTTTTTTTTTAATGTGCGTGGCGACGAGATATCCTTACGAACCCCGTTTACATTGCATGTATTACAATTCATTATAGTTTCTAGAATTTTTTTTTTTTTTTCATATTTTAGGTAGTGGTGAGAGACATAATGGGGCCAAGCTATTCGGTCGTAGGTGGCCTGTGCGTTGTATGTGGAAAGAGACAAATGATGTTGGGGGATTTATAAAATGCTCACTAAATTCTTACTTTTCCACCCGGGGAAGATGCATGCACCTCTAATTAGAGGTATTTATTATAGTGGAATGTTTTTTTTTTTCCCCTACAAAGGATTGTGCAGGAAATTTATTTAAATCTTCGCTCAGTGTATAATTTATTCTATCCGAATACGCAGAGAGATTAAACTATTTAAAATTATAAACATAATTCACTTATTCTGTGTATTACAAACGTCTCCCACCGGAAATAGTATACAGAGTATGTATCAACGAATAAAACAAAATTAGTATTATTCCTCCCACTCAAAGTGGGATATTCTTCATTTCTTAATGACATATTATCAACAAATATCTATTAGCAAAAATCGCAAAATCATATTTTTGTTAGAAATTAAATTAGATTCGATAATTTCCTCATCTTTTTTATTCTAACATATAGTCCTTACTAAGAACAAATACTTCACTAACTGAGACTGAAGATGTACGTGGGTGAAGCAAACTTTAGAGTGAGATATAGTTTTGTAATTATTTTGAACTGCTATTGTGCTATATATTGTGGTATGAAGAGGGTTCCAATGTTAACATTTTGGATGCCTCTAAATGTCAACATTTCAATTTAATTAGTGATGTGTTTTCATATAAATTTATAAAATTTGGAGTTCATTTGATACCCTATCCAGAGGTGGAAAAAATGAATGTATCTTGTTAATTATGATAGATTTATTCTAATATGTTCTTGTTTTAACATTTGATCTAGTATCAATATACTTCAAAATTCATAAAACTTATTTTAAAACACATTGCTCATTAAATTGAATAAGATTAAAGATTTGGATTCGACATTTTAATTATAAATTTTGAAAAAAATAATTAAATAGTGAAATTTTGACATTTAAAGGCATCCAAAATGTTAGCTTTAGAACCCCTCCTCATACCACAATAGCACAATAGCAGTTCAAAATAATTACAAAACTATATTATACTCTAGAGTTTGCCTCACCCACATCGATCCTTAGCCTCGGTCAGTGAAGTACTGTAAGTGTTGGCATTTAGAACGTCCAAAATGTTGGCATTACAACCCCCTCTCGTAGTATTGTAAATTCTATTCAGCTAGGATATTGCAGCGGAGAATGAATCTAACAGTAGGTGAATAATTGCCAAATTATTTAATAAAATTTTAACATTTATGTTTTTTAGCAAAATAAATCATAAGGACAAATTACTTCAAACTTTTTGATAATTTAAGGGGCAAATATTAAATTTGTAGATAATTGCAAGAGTAAATTTTTGAATCGATAAGATTTCAGAGATATGTATCCAAATCTCTTTGTAAAATGTTTCTTTGCAATATTTTAAGATAATTTAGTGAAAAAATATCGATCGATATATAACTGGTCAACTATAACAAGTTAACTTAGTATATATATGAAGAGAAAACCTATGGTGCATACTAATGTACGGAAGCTTCGGTGCATACTGATTTAAACTCTTGGATCTGCTTCAAAAGTACCGATCCAAACCGTTCAATATGATCTCCCTATTGAAATCTCCTTGCCGACCAAATTTTATATTTTTTAGAAATTTTTTAAGTATTTTTTTCGGATTTTTAAAAACTGCTATTTTTGAACGGTTCAAAAAAAAATAGATTAGCGATTTTCTAAAATTTGAAAAAAAAATACTTAAAAATTTCGAAAAAATGAAAAATTTTGTCGGTAAGGAGATTATAATAGGAAGATCATATTGGACGGTTTGGATCGGTCATTTTGAAGCAAATTCAAGAGTTTGGATCAGTATGTACCGAAGCTTCTGTACATTAGTAGGCACCGAAGCTTCGGTCATTTTGAAATCTCATATATGAATTCGTTTTCAACAATGTTATCTATAACTTCATAATTATTTCACCCAATAAAATAATATTTGTTATTATTTTTTTCTGACTGATGCAGTATATAGCTGTTCAAAATATTTATCGAACGTACTAGTTTCATATAGGTAAATATAGCTTTGATATTTTTGAGATAATCAATCCAACAACTTTATATATCAGAAAGAAATTAAAATATTGTTACAGCTGTTTTGCAATTTTAACATTATTGAAATATATCGTGTGGTGAAAACTTGGGTACTCTTTCCAATTTCAACATTTCCATTTTCAGAAACGTGGGATATGAACCGTAAGAGGTAGAAAAAGAAAAGATTCATGCATGACAGACCGAAGAACAACAGACAAATGTCAAGTTGGGTGGTAGTTGAGTGGGTACGATGCCATGTTATTATCACAAATCAAATTAGCCTATTAGGGGCCCCTTTTTTTTTTTAATAAAAAGGAAATCAAATTTAGATACTGTGGCTAGCTGTGGGCCTGTGGCATGTGGGCCTGTGGCATGTGGGCCTACGGCATTTTATAGATGTCTCGCTTTTGTGTTCCGAGTTCTGACACCAATTTTTCATATCTTTATCAGGTAGGTCTTGAATGTTAACAACTCACAACACTATATAAAAAGGTTTAATTGCCTCAGAGGATCAATAATAGATCGGACCAATTTAATTATTACAATTTTATTTGTCAATTTTTCCTAGCAACATACATTTCAACATTCCGCACATGCAACAACAAATCAGGGCATAACTTTTATTATTATTTTTTTCCGTTTCATAGTTTCTTACAAACGAAACGATCCAAATCCAAGTTACCAAATTGAATACATCTCATAGGTACGGTTTCTGTGGTCCTGTTCGTACAAATAATGTATTTTTTTATAAGGCAGGATCTTGACTTGTGACAAAGAAAAGCTCTTTTTCAGAGAACAACTAATTTATGGGGCCGAGTACGGGGACCGTTTTTTTCCTTTCAAAATTTCATTGTTAATTTTCTATTGTAATTGTACTGTGGGGACCGGATTAATGATTTTGGCAAATGTATCGTGATTGGATATCATATCACGAAAATATTGGTCCTTTACTGTATTTTAATTTTCAAAGATGGTGACTTCATTTTAATTATGAAAGCAACGTACAATTGAATCTTATAAAACATCGGTAATAAACATGGTTGCGCACAGCACTACGCGTTCAAATGTAATTGGATTTGAGGGGTGGGCCGGATCAATGGTACATGTATGCTCAGATTATGCAAGAATCTCCGCATAAATAAAATTGTCCGATAGACGATTTCAAATAAATAGCATAACTTATGAGAAAGTTTAATATGCACTGTAGAGGCCGTTTGGATCGTATGAGAATAAGGAAGAATAGTTTCTTCCTAGACATTCAAATTATTCTCAAAGTTACACAATTTTCAATGTTTTCTTCCTAAAATCCTTATTCCTTCATTATTCTCATACGATCCAAACAAGCCCAATAGTGCATAGGGAGTTCTATGAACCGCGAATTTTTTTTTGGGATATTTTTGTAAATTGACAAATATAATTTAACCAATCTAATCTACATATTGAAATCTCATAGCAAACCAAATTTTATAATTTTTTAGATTTTATTACTATTTTTGTTCGATTTTTTTAAAACCTGCAATTTTTGGAATTTGTAAATAGTAGTTTGTTTCCAAAAATGGCAGGTTTTATAAAATTTGAAAAAAATAGTAATAAAATCTAAAAAATTGTAAAATTTGGTTTGCTATGAGATTTCAATATGTAGATTAGATTTGTCAATTTATAAAAATACTCCCGAAAAAATCCGCGGTACATAGAACTCCATATGCACTATGGTGCATATTAAACTTTCTCATAACTTATTCTTAAAGTATGAATGGTATCATTTTCATCCTTAAAAATTTTGAAGTACACCTCCAACCTTTTGGGCCTTTTTTTGTGGAAAAAATCCAATAGATTAGTATGTATAAATACAATTTTCGAGTGTACATTAATAAAAAAAAAACTCAATGCATTGATTTTGTTATTTAAGAAAATTATTTAGAATCATCAAAACTCTTTCATCATTATCGTCATCATCTTTACTTACTCTCACCCTACCTCCTACTCGGCGCCTACTTACTGTTGGTAATAGTGTGGGAAATTTTCTAAAAATAGAAGCATATTTAAAATGGTAAATATTTATATATATATTTTTTAGTAATGATCGTGGTGATAATACTTATCATCTTCCGTTATTTAAGAATGTATTTTGGATGGAGAAATAAGTTAAAAGATTAAGAAAATTGTTTGATTGCCATAAAATGTCTTTTGGCTGAATCAAAATCCTGTCTCAAATGTATCTTGACTTAATCAAATCGTGTGACAGTTGAATATATGTTTTGACTCGATCAAACAGCGAGATAGCTGTCAAATGTTGTATTTTAATATACAATATGCATGTGTGCATATCACACAATTGACAAAGTATATATGCATTTTACGATGTATACAAATTTTAGATTTATGCCACTGCAAAAGTTTGAAATTAGAGATATACCATCACTAAACGACTAATTATTTTTATGCCATTATAAAACATTAAAATTTAGTTTTATGCCATCGCCCAATTGATGTGACTATTATACCCTTTTGAATATATCATTATTAAATTTTAAAATTCTGAAATATACCATTACAAAATAAAAAATTATTTCTATGCCACTACATATCAATAAAAAATTTATTTTTTTTGCCAAATACAAAATAATAATAATCAGTTTTATGATCCTAATGCATAAAAATGGTGACATATTTGAAATTTACAAGTTATATTTTTGAAAATATTTCTACGTTCACCTTGGTCTTTGTTTGCCATGTAAGTTGCTATTTACTTTATAAAGTAATAATATATTAAACAACAATATATATTTGTACTATCTATATTGGCTGATACATATTTCTGTCGTACAAATCATATCAAAAACATGAAGCACAAAAACTGTGAATATTCTCAATGCCACCGTTATTTTATCTTAGGGTTAATTTTCAAAAGGTTAGTTTGGAAATTTTTAAAAATAATGACAATTTGAGGACGGCATTTATAGAATTTATTCTGTTTTGGAAAAAAAAATAATGGCATAAATCTAATTGTAACAATTTTAGAGTGGCATAAATTTAATTAGCAATTTAACAATGACATATATCAAATTGGTAAATTTTCTGATGACAAATCTAATTATCTCAACTAATATTAGGTATCGATTTAGCAAAGTAGCATTAAATTTTTCAAAAAATAAATAAATAAAAGGAGCTCTTAGAGAAAAAAATTTGGATTTGTATTCAAACTTGATTAAAAAAAACATTCCATTTTACTTGTTGTCTTTGTCTAAAGAAAATTACATAACCACCATAATAATTAAAATATGAGCTCTTAAAATATTCCTAAATGACGAAAACTATTAAAATGTTGCATCCATATTTGAGGTCTCTAGACGACTTTTTTCTGAATCCGACAACAGTCGTTACAAGCTACGTCAAGCACTCTGGAATATAGTCACAATAGACGCTCCCATAAAATTTATTTGATAATAATTTAATTATTTGTCAAACTTTTTGGATCTTCGTCCATTTTTTTCTCGTCAGGTTTGTTCAAATAATCTCAGCAGTTTGTTCCACATCTTTGAAGTTAGAATAAACTTCGAGGAGGATGTTGTGAACCTCACTTGTTCTGCGAGGTTCACTTATGTGTGATCATACTAAACTTATACATAAAGCCAAACCAACGTACAAGAAGTAATGTTCAAAATAAAAAGGTAAATAGCACCATATTTCATCAGTTCTGTTGCAATTTAACTGGACTATTTGTCACGAATCAAGAAAAATGGAATATTTGTTGCATGTTTTCCACAAGATTAAAGAATCACTACATGGAAGGAATCTGACGACTAGAAGCGCCTAGGCACATTCGCGTGATACAATTGGCACCTTACATGCTTACACCAAATTCAACTGTTCCCACAGTTATGATATGACTCGAGTTCTGTTCAATCAAGGGTTTTACTTTTTATCTGTTCTACCGAGTTCTGCCAGATAAGAACATTTTAGAGATCAAATTGACTCGTCTTGTCTAGTTGTCATGAAATGTGCTGGGACTAGCTGTCCATAGAATGTAAAACATGTCTCCTTTATGCATTTTTTTTTTTTTATCTTTCGTATATTTGTTACTTGCTCTTTTTTTAGAAAAGCCCTTAGGCACCATCGATTAATAATTGTAAAAGGTCCATTGATTACTTATTGGTTTAGTTGAAATAACTTATGTACAAGTGACTCGTATCTATTAAAAAGCGTTTCGTAACGGATATAATAATAACATATTTTTAAGAAAAAATTAGAATAAAACTTATCTTCTATTTGGTCGATGAAAAACTACGAACAAATGCTTTATTGTTATATAAAAAGATTTTCCTCCGTGTTCTTTTTTTTTTTTTTTTTTTGGTTCACAAACTATAATTCGCTTGTTAATTAATACTATTTGCTTACTACATACCTACGCACAAATGCTGCAATGACTGCCTGCCGACAGACCACTAAATATACCCCGCCGGAAAGAAGGGATAGAAGTCAGAAAATACCCGGGGCAGCGAAAATTTATAATGGAACGTAATTTTTTAATTATTTTGAACCATAAGTCTATTTTGTATATATATATTTTTTTTTCGAAACGAGTATTATAAATTAAGTACATATTAAAAAACTTTTCAGACAAAGAAATTGACCGGATATGACGATCATGATTTCAAAACAGATGGATCTGACACAGGTTGGCAATTATTGAACCAAGAGCATCCACTTTCGCTTGTCAGAAGCCATCTTCAAACTTGTAAATACAGGTAACAATTTAAAATTAATAACTTGAATTAAAATTCACCCATAATTATTGCTCTGCCTTTTTTTGTTAAGGAGAGATTATGGGAGCTTTCTTTTTATATTCATACTTTCAGCTTTCTTTTTATATTCATACTTTCTCCTTCCAATGGCGTCAATAAACTGAAACACAAGTAGTTAGAAGTTGAATTGCCATAATTAATTAAAATAAGAAGGCGTTTGGATGTAGCCTCTTTTAAGTTGTTGCAACTTATTGACTACTTCGGATACCGAAAACAACTGTTTACTCTGTTCGAAATTACTTTTAGAAATAAGACATACATATATTTTTTTTAACATTATCTGAAAGTTTCTATCTATTTGTTGCAGTAACATAATTTAATAGAATGATTCTTAGAGTGCTTGTCAAATAATAGAGCTGCTCCATGAAGGTCCCACTTCGTTGTGGATTAGCATGACATCAATTTAACCTGATTAATTTTCTCTAACGTTCTTTGGGTAGTTACAGCTCTCTTTTTTATATTTATGTTTTTCTGAATATAAATAATTTAGCCTCCTAGTCCCTGAGTTAATTTTCAAATATTTTCACTTACCGGCGTAACCGCAGTTACATGAGCTCCAATCCAAACGTTCCTTGATAAAGGAAAGGCTAATTCCAGTAAGGCTACACTAATTTCTACCTCCATCTAAAATAATTAGCATCTACTCTGTGCTACGACTCTATTTATAAGTTACATTAAGAAGGCAATCAACTTAATTCCCCCGAGTAGATGGAAACAGAATTACATGTACATGTACACATGAACACGAATAGAGGGAACTCTCCTAGAATGTAACACAGACTTAAGATAATAAAGACTGATTGAAGAAACAAAGTTATCAAGCTTAAATTTACGAGCCTGTTGAAAGCGCACCAGCCGCAAACAAAAGATTTCTTCGGGAAAACTGACATTACCAAGGACATCACAATAAAGTTTGTATTAGAAAATAATTGAAAATACAAAAACGCAGACTTACTCAAAATTGAATTACTTACTCGTAGAGTATTAACAGGAGTTGATTTGGTTGGAAGAGCCTTTAGTAGCCTTAGTCTGCTCGCAGGACCAGATTTGCTGCATAGTAAATGGTTGAAAGTTTAGTACCTAGATTAATGATATATTTTTATATCCAATTTAATCTTATCCCAGTAATGTCAGAAGATCACATGTACCCTAAAATCTAAAAATGTTGCTCACATCCCCCAAAAAAAACTCAAGAACACTAATTTGTATCTTCACAAAAAGTTGAAAATTTTGATATCCAAGGCTTCTGCCATTTCTTTCTTTTCTTATAAGTAATTACGAGTGACTTGAATCTCAGAATTGAAAAACCCAAGTTGCCCGTTATTGTAATCCAAAACCTCTGTTATTTTCTTATTTCATTTGATAAGCATTTATGAGTGATTTTAATCCACAAACTGAAACAGAACAACCACTTAGCCTTAAAAAAAAAGGACCCATTAGATAAAAGAGAGATACCTGTCGTCTGTTTTGAGAGCTTTCATACTAGAAGTGATATCCCACAATTTAACCATACAATCAGCTGATCCTGAAGCAAGCAACGTCCCTTCACAACTAAGACAACAATGACAACAACAACAACAAAGCCATTAGTCCCAAACAAGTTGGGTAGGCTAGAAACGAAACCCGACAAGGTCACCAAAGAAAAACAAAGTAAAAAAACAGTATGGGTAATCACCAGTAAGACCCAAAAAAAAAAAAAATCATAATTTAGTTTTATGTGAAATTATATACCAATTCAGAAATCCCACCAACATAAGTCTGATGGGTGAAAGTTAACACGGTATGGGTAATCACCAGCAGGACCAGACTAGGTTGTTGGTCGCACTCACCAAAGATACAAATGCCAGATTCATTCAGCTAAATCGAAGTTCTTTTTTTTTCTTGTTTAGTTAATCATTGAGGCAGTTTGAGAGTTGGTTCAACAGATGCAAGAAAATCAAGACACAACAATGCAATTAGGTACTGATTTGCCCAATCCAGGTGCAATAAGTGGCATGTCCATATCTGGGCGTTAATTTCATGTCAGAACTAGGGTCCTCTCTTATAAATTAAAAATTCAAAAACTAAAAGGAATACCAAGCATGACTCCACAAGAGATGGATATATCATTGCCTTCCCTAGAAGACATGATAAATATCTATGAATCTACCCTCCCTATCATATGTATATTCCACACACCCCCCCCCCCCCCCCCCCCAGCCCAACAACCCCCACACCTTAATTACTCCCTCCTCAATTACTTCAGAAATGATTTGGGAGAAGGGAAATATGATACGTTCTTCCTAAATCAAGAGTATACCTGAAGGCAAGTGTCCAGACACAGGAACTGTGGCCTATGATGGGGGAGACAGATCGACCGGTGGAGAGGTCCCATAACATGATTGTACCATCCTCATCACCAGAAGCCATGAATCGGCCATCAGGCGAGATGGCCAATGAAAGCACCATGCTCCTATGGCCTATGAAGAGTCGTGCACAGTTCCCTGTCTGCACATCCCATAACCGAACTGTTTTATCGCTCGAACCAGTCACAATGTAGTTACAGTTTGGATGCCATTGCACACACTGGAAAGGTTAAAAAAATCAGATGGATCAGAAAGCCTCCAGGTAAGAGAAAAAGACACTGATAGCTTACAAGGACTAAAACAAGCCATATTAGCCTAGAGCTTAAGGAAGCAAACTTGTAAGGGTGAGCACAAATTCAGTAAGGTGCACTATTTGACCATAACTGGAGATTAAGTATGATCTCTAGCCCTCACATAGATTAGCACTAGAAATATCTACATATTAATCAGAAAAATAATACAACTATAATTTTCTGAACTTGAGTATTATTATACAGTATCAGACAGAGTTAACTGGTAATCGACTAAATTTTGAAATTTCTTGCTTACATCCACATCAGAAAGATGGCCTGCCATGACACGAAGAGGCTGTATTCTCTCCACTGACCAAAGTCTGGCTGTCCTGTCATGAGATGCAGTTGCAAAATAGTGGCCCATTGGGCTGAACTGGAAAAAAGATAGAATTATGTATCACAAAGAAGTTAGATGAATCAGGAAGAGAGAAAGTAAAAGGTATAATCGGTAACAGTATGAGGGCTTTTAAGCAGTTTCAGTTTCTTCATACTAATACAATGGTACAATGGTAGCTGAAATCATTTTCCATTAAGTCAAATAAATTTATGACAAAAAAAAAAATAAAACAGTTAGAAATGCTCAAATGCAACGCAATGCACACGTGTTCCAGTGCAAACGAGCTTCAAACACCCAATCTGAGTTGTTTAATGTGATCTTCATATTGAGATCTTGTAGGACACCTATTTTTATATTTCTTAGAAAATCAATTGATTTATGAATTTGAACCATCCAGCAACAACATTTTCTTATCGAAACAAATTCTAAAGAAAGAAAAATTTGGTGTCCTACAAAAATTTGATAAGGAGATCATGTTGAGCAGCTCAGAAAAATCATTTGAAGCACTAAAAAGGAGATTTCAATGCATTAAACAGACTTATCCATGCATTGCATTGTATTTTCTAGTTATGAGATGCACCTTTAAAAAACCTAGATATTGCAGCATCCTGCTTCTTTGCTAACATCCAGATGGAAAATCAAAACTACCAACTAAGAATATAATAATGCAAACTAAAACATTATGTTTAATTCAAAATAATAAATGTGAAAGATTGGTGCATTACTTGTGCATCCCATACAGGAAAGTTGTGACCCTTGTAACTAACTAAATTTGCATTCAGCCTCGTGCTCCATAATCTAACTGCATAGTATCAATGAACAACTTAAATATGCAACAATTACATGACATAAAGGGCTCATAAGGATGTCAGTGTAATTACAAAAAGTTGGGTATCAGTTGGATCTGTCTTTCTGATGCTGGCTTATATGCTCCGTACCACATGCAAAAGTAATCCTCTTTATGACTCATAACAGCAAGGAATAAAATATAAACATTGTTTTAATTCTGATGATAGTCAATAAAAATCAAATTAAGTCAAATAAGAAAACAAAAAAAACCCAAGGCTCTTTCATTTTAAACCTAATTTAGTGTTAGTAAAAGCTTGGACCCAACAAGCAAGATGATATTCTTTGTTTAGAGTCAACTTCAGCTTAAAGAAAGAAAGAAAGCACCGATAACTAGAGTAAATTTATCAGTATTTATCAAAGTATACTAGTAACAACACAATAACTAAACTGGGATTTTAGTTGACAATTGAGGTTTCATTCGCTATTGAGATAAACATTAGCAACTATTGTATGAATAAAGCTCCATAAATGAAATTTTAAGGAATTACTTGTATTGTCTGAAGATGACGATAAAAGAAAATCTGCAAATGGGCTGAAGGAGACCGAGTATACAGGTCCAGAATGCCCCTGTAAAAGGGAATAGGGCCTCTTAGCCTCATCAGAAGCCAGTGAATGCATCCCTTGCATTGACCCGTTTTCTCCTTGCGGGTTAGCTGGAGATAATTAGATATGTAAAAATAATAGAAAACTACTCCCCAAAACCATATATAAAAAAAATACAAAGTTCGATATCTGGTTAATGAATATTGCTGCAAACTATAGTACTATAGTAAAGGATTAATTGAGAGTTGACCATCTAGTTCCAGCAAAAAATCATCACAGCAGTTTCGAATAAATCAAGCTATAGGCATGACAATACTAGTTAAAGCATGCGCGACAAAAAGTTATAACAGTGTGCTCAAACTTGCTACATTGCAATTACTGGTTACCATCCTATCCCCTTGAAAATTATACACATACACATATATATAAAGCTGTAATTCAATACAATGATTTTATCGAGATTAAGCTAGAAGAACTAACATGCTCTACCAGGTTGGCCAATCTTTGCCATGTCCCAGATCTGTAAAATAGCAATAGAACTCAAAAAGAACTCCCAAATATTTAAAAGAAAAACAATGAAAATAACATTAATGCTTCAAAAAGGACCTTCACGGAAGAGTCAGAGAACCCACCGGCAACCAATGATCCATCATGTGATATTGTGGAACAGTTTAATCTAACAAATGTAATTGTACTGTATTAGTTATTTTTGTCAGAAAAGGTTACATAAAAAGCTCTCGATCTTCTCATTAAAGTTAAAGAACTATTCAGTACCCATTGTGTGTATTAAGAAAAGTGTAGAAGCTGACAGATGGCAGTGCTAAGCTACTCAACTGCACCCGATTCCTTAAATCCTCTAAAATGGACTGCTCCACTTCAGGAGGGCTGAATTTAATCCAAACAAAAAAAAATATGATGTTAGTTATGTAAGAGGACTGAAGATAAGAGTTGCTGATTTTTTTTTTCATTAGAAAAAATGTAGAATGTTATTGGATATTAGTACCCTCGACAAAAATTAATGTAGTATATTGCTCATAAAATCTCTCCATTAAGATGTATATGTGAAAAAAATTGAAAAGTAGATTTGTATTACTGCATTGTTGTTAATTAAAAAGCCGTGAAGGCATACATATATATAGGCTAAAACTACAATACATGATAATTAAGGAAACAAATAATCCTATGGATCTCAGAACAGAATAAAAAAATTGATAGATCACAGAGATAATAACATACTATATTTATTAAGACTACGATATTTTGTAACAGTATGTGGCTTTAAGTTATCAGAATTCCATGCAAAGCTTGAGGTTATGAATATCCACACTTAACATATACCATATATATATAAAAAAAAAAAGATTGCGTCAGGACGTGATAGTGTGACTAGTGACTTTCTTATTAAAATAGGACTACATCAGGGATCAGCTCTGAGCCCTTATATTTTTTCCTTAGTGATGGATGAGACACGAAGGACATACAGGGAGATGTATGCTCATTGCTGATGATGTGGTGCTAGTCGATGAGAGTAGGACGTGGTCGATAGGAAATTAGAGTTGTGGAGACAAACTCTAGAGTCCAAAGGGTTTAGACTTAGAAAAACTAAGACGGAGTATATAAGGTGTGAGTTTAGTGGGATACGATCAAAAGATGGAGATGTCTGTTTAAACGGACATGTAATACCTATGAAAGACACCTTTCGATATTTGGAGTCGATGCTGCAGAGCGATGGCGAGATAGATGAAGATGTTAGTCATAGGATAAGAGCAGGGTGGGTGAAATGGCGGCAAGCATCAGGTGTCTTATGCTATAAGAAAATCCCACAGAAGCTAAAAGGCAAGTTTTATAGGACAACGATTAGACCTACGATGTTGTATGGCGCATAATGTTGGACTACTAAAAGACGACATGTCCAAAAGATGAGTGTAGCTGAGATGCGTATGTTGCGGTGGATCTGCAGTTACACAAGGAGAGACCAGATTAAAAATGATGACATACGAAATATGGTTGGGGTTGCACCGATAGAGGAGAAGCTAACCCAACATCATTTGAGATGGTTTAGACATATCCAACGCAGACCTCCCGAGGCACCGGTGCGTAGCGGAATTCTCAATCATTTCGAAAACATACGGAGAGGCAGAGGGAGACCAAGATTGACATGGGAAGAAGCGGTGAAAAGAGACCTTAAAGAATGGAACGTCTCCAAGGAGTTGGCGATCGACAGGAGCGCATGGAAGTTAGCAATTCATGTACCTGAGCCATGACGTAGGAACCTAGGGGTAGGAGCGATGCCATAGGTTTGTACGTCACTTTATTAGATCACGGTTGAGGTGTAAGTTTCTACTATTACTATTATTATTATATATGTTCTTATTAGTATTGCTATTATTGCTATTACTATTATTAGTATCTATTTTTATGTATTATTTTGTTCTTGGATGTTTTCTCTTGTTGGGTTTCTTTTCTAGCCCACCCCAACTTGTTTGGGACAAAAGACTTAGTTGTAGTTGTTGTTGTTGTATGTTCTCAGAAATTACTTGGATAGGGTATTTATCCACACGAAAACCCTTCCTATGCATACTTTTTAATATAATCTTTAGGTTAAATTCATTGCGAAGTTAAGCTGATTGCTAAGGAATAACAAAAAAGAGTAAAGAACATACAACTGAGGTAGAGTAAGCTCAGATTTGACACGTGGCGGCACAGAAACCATGCTACTCTCTGATCGCATCGTCTTTCCCGTCGCACCAACCACCTTATCTTTTTTCTTTTTGCTATTAACAGCTGTGCTGTGCTTATTTCCATCAGCCTTTTTCTGATACATAAAATGTCAAACAAATAAGGCACATTTGCAGCATTCTGGACACAAAATATTTTTTGCATATGCACAAAGGAATTTCTATCATTCGGTGGTTCCACAAACTCAGTATCCAAAAGTAAATTTCCAAGGAAAAAATGAAAACCTTGGCCTGATTAAGATTTGATGTAGGCTATGGAAAAAATAGCCATGTTTTACACACGATAAAAATGATCAAGAATAACACAATATGCCATTCCAATTACAATAAGCTAACTACTAGGAGTTATCGAAACAGCGATGACAAAACGGTTGGTAAAAGTTCAAGAATGACAAATCTCGGTGGTTACCGGCAACAACAAATTAGTGCAGCATTTTCAAAAGGTAAAGAGCACCAATCTTGCTACAACAAAATTCCAAAAGAAAATAATTTTTAAGACTGAACAATTAAAACTACCTTATTGTCTTCAGTATCAGCCTCCTTGTTACCATCAACTTCAGTTTTATCAGATTCAGATAGAGCCTTCTCCATTCTTTCTTCAACTGAATCTTCAAGCAACTAGTACAATAAACAAACAAAATAAATAAAAGAGCAATTAGTTGTTTAGAAACTAGAATATAGATAAAACCTACCCCCCAGTGTAACTCTTTCTGATTTATCTCCCTTGCTAGGTCTTGACTTGTTCCAATTAGAGATACTGCTTCTGAATCATCAGAGATTGAGGCAGGCTGACCCGGATATACTGTCAAGTTTACAAAATCAGAGTCATAAACAGGAAAAGAATAAAACCAATTTACCAGCAAAAAGTATAGTACACACCTTCAAAGTTGATATGCTCGTTAATAACCCCGAGCATCGCAAGAGATTGTGTTTTGTGAAGATATTGAACAAGGAGTTCATATGAATACTACAAAATAATAAAGAAAATGTATAAAGAAACTGAAGACCAAGTTCTGCATACTGTTTGATCACCAAAAGTAAAGGCATTTAACGCTGCACCTGACATAACCTGATTTTAACTTTGTTTTGCCTCCAAAGGCGTGCCAACTCCATCTCCTGTACATGTTCAAAAGGCCAATCACAATGTTATTGCAAAAAAATAAAAAATAAATAAATAAATAAATAAAAAAAACAGAAGAAAAACGTAATAAGGTCGTGTAAGTTGATGTGACCTCTAAATGTGATGGAGAAAGGATGCCTTCTAGTTTTTGGAGGTCTCTCAAATGCATCATCTCATGATCTTCACGAAATGTTTGAAAAAATGTTCTAGCTGAATCATTTTATACATTAAGAATTATCAGTTTAATAAAGTAAATTTCAGAAAACATGTTCCTGTATGTACTTGTGATATGAGAAATTCAATTAAGTGATATTAGAAACATGATAATTTGTCACTAGCAAAAGATCTCAACAAGGAATTCCCTCATTGTTGATATCTGATTTGACAAACAGCTACTTTGAGAAATAATATACCTTCTTGCATATGGCCTTGGGCAACTAAATCCATGAAGCAGTGAATAAAAACAGGATAAAGCACACGAAGTAGTTCATGCTGCGTAATAATTCAGGAAGATACAATAAAAATGCTGTCAACAGGATAAGATTTGTAACAAGGTGAGTAAGAAAAACTGAGCATCAATATGACATAAACTATAGAGTGAATACGAATGTTTACCCTATAAGAATCAAGCGAATTATACGCCCAAGATCTAAGTTTACCATATCCATCATAATATTTAGCTGCGTCACTCTCAGATCTGGTTAAACAAACAAAACAGATATACAATATGAAATGCACATGTAGAGCATTTTAACACCATTAGTCTCACAATGACTCAACAACAGGATGCTCCAGTACAAATCAGTAAATAGCATTGCCATTTCAAATCCAATATACTAAATTTGAATTTCAATTACTTCTCTACCATCAAAATTTGATTCCTTTCTTATTATTAATACTCGTGTGTACTAGTCCTAGAGGACCTATACAGCATCAGTTCCATAGGAAAGTATTATAGAAAAGACATATCCATCAGTAATTATGCAGTATAATTGTTTCCTCCTTAATTTGAAGTCGACAATAATTTAACTCACCACACCAGGCAGTATAGGTAAAACTTTGCAAATCTATTCAAGAAAATTTTGATATTGACAATACTAGAAATTGGGAACTGTATGGTTTCTTTAAAGGGGGGGAGACGCCTAAAATTCCAACAGAGTATTCAATAAACTACCTAGAGAGGGATGATGCATCCGAGGAGAGTCGACTCTGCTCCTCTTGAAGAGCTATCTCAGTGAGCCTGAACCCTTTCTTTCTCAGGTAAGCAAACACTGCCTTCTCGACCTCCTCTTCCATTACCAATTCACAGGGAGCAGAATAGAAGAACAAAAAGAAGCACAAGTTGTAGCTAGGATGCGCTCCGAGGCTGGGTCGGGCCGTCGGTGAGAGAGAAAAAGAGTCGAGAGAGGGAGTTTGTTTTCCCTTTTTTTTTCTTTTTTGGATTTGGAGGAAGGGAAGGCGTCGCTGAAAGGTGAAAAGGTAAAGAGGTCGTCAGGTCGGTTTCGAAGGCTAAACCGGCAGGTTCAAAACGGTTTTGTAGCAGCACTAGATCAGCTGGTGGACGGTTTGGAGGTTAAACCGGGCGGTCCAATACAATTTTTAAAAACACTGGTGAAAATTGAAAATTCATCTCCGTTAACTTGTTCCCTGCTGATCAGTGATCAGCATTCAGCAGCTGGAGCAGAAAAAGTTTAACGAAGTAACGAACCAAACTAATACTAGATTTTCTTTATTTGAAAACTGTTCCGCATAGTAAATCAGTTCAAAAAGTGATACAACACCAAAAAAAAACATTTTCATTGACCAAACTATCCTCTATAATTGTACACTCCAGACCTCCAAACACACTCCCAACTTCTTTCAATTGATTTCCACCGAATTACCCTCTATAATTATTTTCTACTTCATTTAATAAATAAATTGTAGAGAATTACATTTGTACAAATATTAGGCTATTTAATTATAATACTGGGTAATAAAATTTCACTACCAGCGGAACAAAATTTAAATTCTCAAGTAAATAGAATTGTACACTCGTCTTCTAATTAAATCATTTGATTAATCTCCCCAAATTTGTAAACATAATATAAAATGTATCCAAAATATATATTGTTCACTCAATTACAATTTAGCTATTTATAAATTTTTATGAAGACGTATTTTCAGATTATTATTAATGTAGTGTTCAAGCATTTTATACTGTTGGGTTGTTTTTTTTTAGTTTGTATTTGCGTTTCTTGCGTCAGAAAATCACAAAATTAGGTCTATAATGACAAAATGATTACAAATATTTTATCGCTGAAACCAGTGCCAAAGCAAAGTTTCCAATAAAATATGAAATCGAATAATCTAGTCCAATGTATTTTTGTTTTTATTAGCACCATAATAATTTGTGTATTTTTAAAAACCAAAAAATTTGTACCTCTCACGATGAATTTGAGTAATCCAATTAGTCAGCACTATTATTTAATTTTCTCCTCTTCTACGCTTTCAATGATTTGGTCGTATATGGTCGTATAGTCACAAGGTGAAGTGCTGGAATGAGTTTTTGGTCACTAAAAAGTGGGGAGTGATTCAATTAACAGAGGGTATTTTGGTCACTAAAAAGTTTTTGGTGGTGTTGTATCATTTTTAGGTGGTGTCCAAATCACTTCCCGTTCATTATGATATATAAATTTTGAAGTCCTTAAAATGAGTGAATGAGCGCAATCTATTTAAACTTTCTATATAATTTATTTATTCATTTAATCTCAAATTCTCAATCATTGAAAAACTTAAAAAGTACTCAATCCAGCTTGTTTCGATGTATGATTTGAGTGTTAAATATTGATTTTGTCTCTACATTTGAGCAAGCTCGAATTCTTGCAAATCAGACTCAGGTTAAACTTAAAGGTTCGCGTTTTACTAATTAGTACGATGAGAAACATCCCTATGGGCCCAAACATTGTTTTTTTTTTTTTTTTTACAATCTATAAACCCAAACATATAAGTTTTTTAACAAGATTTTTTAATTAATAATTACTTTCTGAATTTTTATTTTAAAAATAAATATTATATTAAATAAATTTTATAAATAATATTGTAACTTCGGGGTTCAAAATCCCGAAGTGACCCGGTGACCCATTTCGAGGTTTGAAATCCCGAAGTTATGACGTGGCAATTTTTTATTATTTTTTAGTATTTAAATTTAATTTATTATTAGATAAATAGAAAAAATATATAAATTATGCCAAAAAATTCAGAAAAATATAATAAAGATGTAAAAGAGTTTTGATTAATTTTTTATTATTTAATTTATTTTTTAATATTAAAATTTAACTCATTATTATATAAATAAAAATAGATAAACTATGTTAAAAAATCTAGAAAAATACATAAAATTTTAATATACTTTCTAAATTTTTAATATGCTTTTATTATATTTTTTCATAGTATATCTATTTTTTATTATCTAATAATAATCAATTTAATTTTTCTAATTTTATTATATTTTTTTGAATTTTTCACAAAGTTTATCTATTATTTATTTATTTAATAATAAATTAAATTAAAATATTAAAAAAATTGTCACGTCATAATTTCGGAGTTTCAAACCCCAAAATGGGTCACCGGGTCACTTTTGGGTTTTGAACTCCAAAGTTACAATACTATTTACAAAATTTTATTATTATAATATTTATTTAAAAAAAATGTAATTATATTTATTAATAAAAAAATCCGTTTTTTAACATGGTGTAAAACAAAGCCGAAATGTTCATAAAATAATGACAATATTGTTGGGCTAGGCTTTGGTGGGCTCAGTATTTAATTTTTTTATTGGACGTCTCCGTAGACCGTAGTCCGTAGAGCTCAGCAATCAGCATTTATATCCTTTAAAACTTTTGGTGTTTTTTTTTTTTCTAAATAATTTTGGTGTTTTATTTTAGTTGCATGGCTTCAATAATAAACCTTTGAAAGATTATTATGAACCCTACATCAATTTATTTATTATTATTATTTTTTTTTAGAAATAGACTCTCTAACAAAATATCAAGTTTACAAAAATTAAGGTCGCGCCAAAGATTATCAGCAGTACTCCCTACTCCCTAGTGGAGACTTCTACGATATCATATCACAAAACAAATCTAAACACCAGAAAAATCCAAAATTCAGGGTTGATATAAAAAAGTTTGTAAAAACACAACTAAACCACAGAAATACTCTTAAAGCATCTCTTGTAGCTCTTGAAGCAGCTTGATGAAAGTCAATCTCCATTCCAATCATAGCACAAATTCAAAATAATTAAAAAAAAATGAAAACAAAAGCACATAAAGAAACAGTTGTAACTCAACTAGACTCATAAAAATTATATTATTTCGTTCTTTCCAAAAAAAAAAAAAACCCACATAAAAGCTGCAAAAAAGTTAGCACATGTATCCTAGAAATCTTTGGTAATCAAAGGATCCAAGACCAATTCTCTTTAATTAAAAGAGGTGCCCTATACCTTAAAATCCTGTTTGTTACAATGATTAAGCAAAGTCCAAAAAAGTGAAGTAAAATAGCAATTTAGAAACAGATGATCGATTGATTCATTAAAATCACATAACACGCATCCTAATCACCAACAAATCCCCTATGTGCTAAATTATTTCTAGTCAAGATCCTATCATGAATAGTTAACCAGCAGAAAAGTTTTATCTTCAGAGGAATTTTTAATTCCAAAGATGTTTTGCTATATAGTCCGAAATTTAAATCGACAAAATTAGTTTTGTAGCCTCCAAGATTTTCCAATAAAAATTTTATTCTTTTAATTTTTAAATTTGAATATTTATTCCAAATTATTTTAAATTTGAAAAATCATCCTAAATTCTTTTAATTTATTCCTTTATGCATGTTCGCCAGTCCTTTAATATCGCTCTTTCTTTCTCTGAACTTTCAAAAATGGATGGAAGTTAATTATTTAGAACTATATATGAAGAATTCTTATAGAATGAAGCAAACTTATTTTATTTTTAATAATTTCCGTTTGTTATTTAAAATAATCTCGTCCATGAAAATCACTCTCCGTATTCCTAAGAAGAAAAAAAAAAAAAGATATCACATCTCGTTAAATAGTAAAAGTCACGCAAGTGGGTTGGCAATAGTCAGGCACCGACCTCTCAAGTCAAACAAAAAAATCAGAGCTAACATGAGGCAGGAAATATTTGAAAAAAAAAAAAAAAAAAAACATGAGGCAGGAAGGTCCAAAATCAATGAGGTCATGGATTGCATGTTTCCCCCCTTTTTTTTTTCTCCTTTGTGGTTGGAGCACAAATATTTCTGAATACAGTTTCACTCCGTTTTGTTATTTCTTCTTTTTGAAGTCCAAGGAAGGAAAGAATGATGCTTCCACATGCGTGCAATAGATTAGCTGTTACCTTGCTAGCCTTTTGACTTCAACTTCTTGAATTCAAGCCTCCATGACCCCACTGTCTCATTTTCTGTCGCATCTTCTCCGTTTGAATTAAACGGAGAGATCTCTTTTCTTTCCTTCTTCATCCGACCTAATCTGGATCCGAGTAAATGATTGGATTATCCAACACAAACAAAATAAATTGCACTAGAATATAATATATTGATTAATCACCCAAGATATCCCAAGCTTGAACCAATGAACCAGACAAACAAATTGCATTAATAATTTAATATTTTAAAATTTACAACTAATAATTTAATATTCTAAAATTTGAAACTCACACAATTATGATTATTAATTTGTTTTTCTTCATGGCCGAGATATTCATATAAAATTGAATCGTTCTATTAGCTCATTATATAAAAGATTAAAATTCCACAAAATAAATGTTAAAACTAAAATAAATTAATTCTAGTGCATTTTTAACATAAATTAATCTTGCAGAGAACTGACACAGTAATTGCTTGAATATAATTTGATGTACTCTTTTCAGAGAAATATTAAATTAATAACGTTTTTTTTCTGAATATAGATTTTAATATATTAATACAAGGTAGGTGTGGGTAATCTGAGACAGGAAGATCCTCCTTAGACATATATAAATGCATCAATATCATTTCCAACCCCCCCCCCCCCCCCCCCCGCGTCGCTTGGTACGATATATGTACACAAATTCAACGGATTAGACTATTATATCGACCTCCAAAAAATTAATTAAAAAAAATCTTCTTATAAGAAGAAAATGGAAGAATATATACATATTAGAAGTTTTGGGACAGAATAGAGGTAAAAATTAAAAAATACTGATCAAACATGCTTCGTTGGAAGATATTTTTCTCGTGAAAAGAAAAAATAAAACCAAAACTATTCAAGCTTTTATTATAAGGAGAATCATTATACATCAATTTAAAATTTTAACTATAATTTTTATTCACGATTATGTGCATTATGGTTCTTACAATGTATTTTGCTATTTACTTAAAATTCATTTAGCTGAGAAGACATTTTGCTTATTAAAAAGTAGGCAAATTATATTGTGGATTAAATTTCGTAACCTCCCTTAAATCTGAATAGTTAATTTAAAATTATGAATCGAGATGAATGATTAGGATTTTAATTTAGATTTAAAAAGTATATCCATCATACAATTACCCTAAAAATTATTGTCTGATAAGGGAAAAAAATTGCAACGCATCAATTTTAAACATGTCATTACAACACTATTATATTAATTCGATATTATGTCATCGTAAAGTGGCACGAAACGAATTGTTGAAATATCAGCTGATCAAATAAATTATGCAATATCAATTATGATACTTTTATCTCACTAACATTCACCGAACTCAAGTTACACGTGGAACTATAGCTAGTTCAACGCGTCTTCTCCTTTGGGACTGACCGGTCAACCACGAATCAGCTAACGAAACAAACACAAAAGATGCGAACTAGACACTGCGCCGAACCGGATTTTGAAAATTGTTCTGGTCTGTCCCAAGTAGAGTGAGAACATTTCCCTTTGGAGAAATTCGTACAAGACACGTCATATTTCACGAATTGAGATCTGCTCCCGCGCGGGACCGTCCAGCGCAGCAATCTCAACCGTCTGATTTAATCTCAATGGTTAAGGGAGCCCCGTGCATAATACCAGATTGATAAGCCCGAACCGTCCATATCAGATCGGACGGTTGAAAGCCTGCGCTGGACGGTCCCGCGCGGGAGCAGATACGGATTGCATATTTCGCATATATGAAATGGCGAGATAGTGCACCGCCTAGCTAGTAGCTAGTTAGTAGTTGGTAGCCTAGTAGATCTAACTGCCGCCGGATAAAAAGATGTAAAGATAGCACGTAGTATTTTTCTTTTTCTTTTCTTCTGTCTTTTTGAAAATTTTCGGCTACTAGATAGAGAGGCGGCCATAGATTCTGATTTGTTGGAATTTTCTGTTGTGCTGCGTTCCCAATTCATGTGGTAGGCCTGTCAAACGTTTCAAACGGAAACGGAATGGGCCGTTCCGTTTTGATAACGAAACGTACCGGGCGTTTCATTTCGATAACGAAACGTACCGGGCGTTTCGTTTCAATAACGAAACGTACCGGGCGTTCCGTTAGCTGTTCTGTTTGGACGAAACGTGTACATTTACACTGTATTTTCACCCAAACGAATGACGAAAAGCGTTCCGTTTACCGTTCCGTTCCTGAAACATAATGAAATTTCGTTCTGTTTAGCCGTTCCGTTTGGACGGAACGTCCACGGAAACGGCACACGGTATACCGTTGACAGCTCTATCATGTGGGGATAAAAGAGTAATTTTCTTAGAGAAAATAATTTATAATTTCATGAAAAGATGCTATAATTTAAGGTTTTGATCAAAATAATTTTAACGTAGAATTTTATCTCAGAATTTCATTTGATCTAAATAATATAGAAATTTCAATCAATTAAAATCAAATCTTTTTTCTTTATCGGAAAATTTCAATTACATGAAATTTTTATAAAATTCCTATGGAAAAAGAACAGATTCTAATCATACCTAACTAATCACCGAAGATAATTTCCTGTTATGTCTCTCCTTAAATAGAGATAATTTTATGACCGATGATAAGAAGCTTGCAATTATTTTTTGGGTCCGATAAGGACAATCACCGCAATCACTTGCCTTTTTTTATCCAACTAATCTAGATCAGCATTAATCAGCTTCCATTTTGCCCCACCTTACACCATGCCACCCTCCCCTCCCCTACTCTTCCTGGACTGTTGACCACCTCCTTCCGTCAGCACCTTCCCTACCCTTCACGCCATTCTGTCAGACTCCAACGTCCTCCACCCCCCTGCACCCTGAATGAAATTTTAACGAAAAATTGCCAAGACAATTATTAAAAGAACTGATGCATGAGATATAACAACCCAACTAAATAGACAATGAAAAATTAAAAAAAATTATCTTACTAACTATTTTATTTGTCCATATATCTTAATATATTCACGTATTTTATACATTTGTTTTACTGTTTATTTTATTTGTCAACATAGTGTCTTTACTTGTCCATCTATATTGCATATTTGTCTTATTATTTGTCCAATACTTATATTGTATATTTCTCTTACTATTTTATTTGTCCAATAAAAATGATCGGTCCAGGGGAGGGGGGAAGGGGTGATCGGCAGCCGGGCAGCTGGTAGGGGGGTAGGGAACATAGGGTTGGGGGACAGGACAATGGTCAGAACTCAGAACACGGGAGAGAGAGAGAGGGTGAAGGTGAAGGACGGGAGGAAAGAGTCTGGTGATTGCGTCATTGCACAAAATTATGATTACACTAAATAATTTATATTATTTTTTTACTTGCCCTGCTGCTCTACAGACCAAATGTTATGATTAAGGAAATATCACTTCCAATGAATAAATATTGGGGAACACTGTAAGATTTCTTTTTAGACTAATTAACCACCGTGTCAATCTCAATATATTGTACTCAATCTCTTGTTACGCCCATAAAATACCTTTTTCAACCATAGAATCGAGTGAATCTTCCCTTCTTCACGCTACTACTTGAGGACAAATTAAATTGACAGCTTAATTTTTTCTTTTTCTTTAATAAAATAACTATATATATATACAAAGAATTGTTAACGTGCTATCGATTTTCTCTCGACTAACTATGTTTTATAGCCTTATTTGTTTTTAGAAGGCAATTTGATTTTCTATATATGACAAATTAAAATTTTATTTTAACCCCTTAATAATAATTAGTAATTTGTTTCTGTCTACTCATCATTCTATCGTAATTACATGTACTAATAGAATAGAATGGTCATTTTTAAAAAAAATTGCATTCATATCCATTAAAAGTGTGCCGCATGAGCAGTTTTTTTCTTGGAAGTTACATAATTTGAATTGGGTGAATTAGAATTGAGCAACTAATGCCCAATATAATTTAATAATCTTCAAAAAAAAAATGTTCACATTATTTTCTCAAATACGCATAAGAAGATTAGACTCGCGTCACACAAAAATGTTTCAAATTGCAATAACGATCAGTTGATGTATTGGTTTTTCTTTGACTATAAAATTTGGGTCAAACCCTTCATCTCTTTTTATAAACGGTTTTGGTTTTTGAATTGACTAATAATCAATTGATGTATTGGTTGACATCTTTTTCGTAAACGGTAAATAGCCGCCACAGTTTCATTGTCAATATGAAAATTCCAAAGGGGTCGTTTGGATGGGTTAGGAATAGCCAATTCCTAGAAAGGAATAAGGATTTTCGTTGGGAAGTGTGTAACTTTGTGAGAGAGATGAATTGTTTATATTAAAATTTATGCCCGGAATTGGAAAATCCCCAAATTCCGGACACATCCAAACGACCCCAAAAGGTCTTTGTATATGTATACATAGCAAGCCGTACTTTTCTTTTGATTTTTTTTTTTTTCGAATTTGAGATTGACTAGATATTTGATATGCAGAGGGATTTCAATATCAGTTATCCTTCAGAATAGTGGAAACTGGAAAGTATCCACTAGAAATATATATATGCATGTGCTTCATGTAACTTCTTACTCACGATTGCTATATTGTCATCACTGACCTCATTGTATGAGTCGTCATAAAAAATCTGTTTCACAATTTCAGAACACAGTACGGAAAATACGGATTTACCCCAGTTTTCTATCTAATTCTGTAAAATATAAATCAGAGTATTAGATTATTTTTCAATTGCTGATTATCCCAGTTTTTTAATATAATTTTGAAAGGTATAATAATTTCTTATGATTTCTGGAACGGATCGGGTTCATGTGCAGTATTATCAGTGATGAAGTCAAAAAAATTATCTAAAGAAGTTCAATAAATTCATAATATTAATGTTATTATACCAAATTAATCAGTTTTAGTGATGGAATTAACCAATAAATATTATTATGGTTATTTATGGGGTTCAAATTAGTGTACCCACATCCCAAAAGTTCATGTGGTAAGCATATATATACAAAGAAACATTAATTTTTCTTAAGCGGGGTCAATAACTCAATATACCCCCATTTGATGCACATAACTCGGCCACTTATATTATAACCAAGTCATGATACCTAGTCAAAGTCGTTTCATATAAGAGCCTCTCCATTCTAACAATTATAAAAGAAATATTTTCTGCCATAACAATAACATTTAAACATTATTGTAATTTTAAACTTTCTTTATTTCTGAAATTCTTTATGATTTCGATTTATAAGATAATAAAATATTTTAAATTTTTTCACACAATTAAAATTATTTTAGTGAATCTCTAAAATTTTTCTTGCAAAGTAATTGCAAAAAATGCTGACGTAGCACCAAACAGCCTTAAAAAAATGCTGACACGGCACTTTTAGACAAAATGCTAATTTAGTAAAATTGTTATATTAGCAATTGCTCCACTTTATGCAAGAAAAATTACAATTACAATTATTACATCAGCATTTCCAAAAGACCTCTACAGTGGTATAGCAATGTGTGTTACATGTGTAGCAAATGGATTTAAAAAAGATAAATTTGTTCATGTGCCAACAAGTTCGGTGTCAAAATTTAAAAAAAGCAAAGTGAAAAGAAATATGTCACACCCCGGAAGCTAAGTGTGATAGTTCCCTTTCTACAAGAGTAAGTTAATACTCTTGTTAGGCTAACAAACAGAGGGTAAATTTTTTTTCTTAGATGACATATTCCATTTTCTTGATTTCGGTCCCAGTTTACTCACAAGCACACAATATTATTAGTTTTAAGAAAAGTTTTTACAAACAAACAAACAAGCATAAGCCTGGTTTTATTCCTTACCGCTAACCTATGGTTTTGTTGGCTATATTATATAGACTCAAAAGCCAACATACCCAACCTGTCAACCTAGACCAGGCTTGTTTCAAAAATATTTACATATTTTACAAGATAAAACCTTAACAACAAACCGTCATCAACAGAAGGCTAGTCCAACTCATCCAAAACCGACAAAAAGACAAAATAACAGAAAGGCATAACTAACAACACCAGAGGGTAACTCAACACTAGAAGGAACGTCACTACGGACCATGATAAGCGATCCTACAGCTCGTCAAACTTCCTCTTGCGGTCCGATTGTGGGTTCCACTCGGGCACCACTCCGTCAGGCGGAGCTCCAGAACCAGAAAAATCCAGATACAGATAAGCAAATATCTCGGATAGGTCATCAAAAGATAGGAGGATAGCAACATTACATTGTAGAATTGGCACGTATACTTCAAGCTTGAAAAACGAACACTCTATCGTTGCAACAGCTCGAGGCCTAATAAGCCTGCGACACTCCTGGAACCCCCGACCATCGAGGCACATGCAAAAACAACAAACTGATGAGAATAAATTCTCAGTGCGAGTTTTAGTTCCAGTACGTGGATCTTAATATATCCGTGTATCGGACTAATACTCGGAAATAAAATTTTGTTCAGAATTTTGCAGATTAACAGATACAGTTTTGTACCATAGGTACCAGTCGGAACGGTCCTAATACCGACATGCTGCGAAATGCAATGCAAAACAGAATTTATTAAACATATTATTTTCATAATATCAGTTGGAAATTTTCACATCAAAGTTCTCAAGGCCTACAGACTCAGAGAGAACCCTTCCCAACCATAAGTTTTAACAAACGGCACAGAACAGACAGATGGAATCATCCAGAGATAGTAGCGCTAATAACCTGGCCGGGTCGGTGGCCAAACCGAAACACCGGACGGTGTAATAATCCATACGATATGCTTGGTCTAATAATACTTATTAAAGTCCGATTCTTCTATCACGAATATTTGATCAAGTGACAAAGAATTTTTACGGAAGCCATTCCAATCATAATTAAGCCTGACAATTATCATAAGCCAATCGGATTTCAGAGCCAGACTTTTGCCAATTCAACAGATCAAACGGAATTTTTTATCAACATGCAGTTTCATTTATTTAGGACTTCTATGTCTAAATGACACAATAGAATGCACAATCCAAATATTCAACATGCTATGCATGAATTTAAAAATACCGAATTTCTAGATTCTACTAAGAAACCGCGTAATCCGCACCTTCACAAAGCTCTTAAGGTTCCGAGTCGCGGGAGGTTCCTGTTCATAATTCACAGATCAAGGTCCGTTAATGTCCATTTAACGAGTATCCGAAATCTCATTGGGGTGAATTATAATTACAACGGTCTGGTTCTAAACAATTACTAGATTGACGGACATAATTCTAAGTTCCATCCTTAATTATTGGTTAATCACTTCTTTAAGTACTTGCTTAATTATTAATTAATTTCCTAATATCGAAGTCAGAGCAGAAATCAGAAAATTATAACTCAGAAGTCAGAAAATCAGAAATTATTTAAACTCAGAAAATAATATCATAAATTCTATTTTAATTTGGTGGGATCAGAATGTCTGAGTTATTTGCCATAGTATCCGCTCAATCTAAATTTCAGACGTCTCATCATATCCCTAATTGCGGCCAAAATAAGTTAGACTATTCAATTGGGTCCAAGTCTTTAGTCTAACATCAATCAAGCTCAACAGAATTAGCATACAATTAATCACTTAATTAAGTTCTTAATTAAAGCCGAAAACTTAATTAAGTCAAAGTCCAAAAGATAAACTTTTAACTTAAAGCCCACAATTAATAATTTTAGAAAGCCCACAAAATAAATTCGGAAGCCCACGCATTTTTTCCAACTTTTCTTTCTCGGCCCAAAAGCACAGCCCAACAATTAATTCAAAAACAGTCCACGAAACAACAAGGTCGAACCCAGTCAACCTGACCAGTTGACTGAGTCGATCATAACGGGTTCCGACAAACCCGATATTTCATCAACTAAATCCGACTCCATAAGCCTCAGATTTTTCACTTAAGCCCTCAGTCTATTGACAAGCCTTTACAAATTTCATTCTAGCCCGCCAATAATTGTAAAACCTTCTCATGTTGCAAATAAGCCCTCCAAATTTTATAGTAAGGCCCTCATAAAATTTATTTCTTTGCATTTTCATCCCTGAGCCATCGAATAGTCATACCAGAGGCTATTTCCATGTACCAGAAACTGGTACCATGGTTCAATATGTCTCCAATTAGTCTTACAAACTCATATAACTCATGGGATGCACGATGAAACACTTAATATGCCTTAAACATGACAGAAATTCCTAAAATGTCCCTGAATTTATATGTACAGCCACTACCATCACCATTTTTAACCAACAATTCACTGAAATGATACAATAGATATCTACAAGTTCCCATAAACTCAATTAAACCTTGCACAACTCAGATATGTGTATACAACACATATGAAATGTCAAAACTTAAAAAATTTCTATCCTCATGCATATGAAATGATACTCATTTCTTTCATTCAATATCTATGCTTGTAAAGCCTCCCAACTTTTATGCAAACACCACTATACACTTGATCAGTGAACTAATATAATGAAACAGTTTGCATAGCCTCAAATCTGGTCACTATACTCCTTTCTTACTTCCAACTTCTATAGATCATGTAACTGTATAACTGACCCAAGTCTAAATCAACATGTAACAGTTCTTATTTCATTTACACTAGTATGCTACTATATGAATTAAACACACAAGCCTTCAACTCATGCAATTATTCAAGCACACAAATAATATAAGATATATATATGCATGGCAGTAGCAGGCATTCCTTTCTTCACAGTTCTAGTTTTATGTCAGACTCATATGATCACTAATATGCAATTACTTTACATGCCTTATTTCACAATTTCTAACAATTGTAAATGCTTTACCAGAGATATCAACATATTACTTATGCAATTACATGCATGCTAATTGATGCTGCATAATTCTGACACACAGAGATAGCCTCGTAACCACAGAAATTCATCACATCTCAGACCAGATGGGCTTTAATTATTACTGAGCTTTAACAAAATTCCTAACAATCAATCAGTTAGCTACTATCTAGCTGTTATAATAGTATCAACTCAAATATATCCAATTTATCTACACTAAATTAAACCTGGCATTAAACAGAATCAAGCAAGCACACACACACAGTTCATCAGCCACAATCACAGGGAAAGGAATTATACCTATCTCTTGAGACTTGAGAAATCTCCTCAGCGATTCAAGAAAGACCAAGGCAAAGACCAACGACAGGCTAATAAAAAAGAGAGCAAGGTCCATGCACAGCTCAACCTTGTCAGAAACAAACCCTAAAAATTAGGATTAATCGATTCAAGCAAAATTGAAAATCAATTGAAGAAGAAAAGTAACAGTCAAGCACGATAATACCTTCCTTAGCTCCAGTCTCCTCTCCTCTTCTCCAATTTCAAACCCCCAAGCAAATACCCAATCTCGACCCAATATAAATAAAATTACCTCTGTCAGGAGTTGAAGGAGAAGAGAAGGATAGAGCAGAGGAGGTAAGTGAGCCACGCCAGAGTTCATTCAAGGCGTTAACAGCCGCCATCGAACAGAGAAAAGAGGAGAAGTTCTCCTCGTGCGCGACACAAGGAAATCAGGAGCTTCAATTAGAGGTGCCTGGCTCTTATTGGCCATCAGATAGGTGGAGGGTCGCTACGACCCCCCAATCACAGCGCGACACGGAACAGAAGCCACAAGCTCAAGAAAGGGTGAGCTCGAGGTGAACAAGCGGAGAGAAAGAGCGACAGATCAGAATAGGGGACGAGGCAGAGAGAGAAGGCGTCTCGTCGCCTCAGCCATATAAATGAGGCCCGGATCTTTTGTGGCCAAACGGTGTAGCTAATTGTGTGGCAACTTGCTGACAAGCCTATTTTGTAAATTAACTATTTCATTTGGCTAATTTTATTAACTATTTCAAAAGTCGGGAACTTATGGCAAATATATAGAATCATTCAGAAAATTATAACGAACATTTTCATATTTTCAGATCAGACATCCCATCAAATCTTTATTTTATTTAATTTCTTGATCATATAATTCATTAATTTAAATTAATTCTAATTCAGATAATTTGGAACATGGATTACCGTCTAATCAGTCAAAATCGTTACAAAATATCACGTGACAAAATGAGAAATGACATGTTTAGTTTCATCGTAGTATAAAAATGTCACTTATTTAGCTTATATGCAAGAAGTTAAGCCCTATCAAGTACCAGATTATGCATAATATAGTACGTGATCAGTTTCTGTATCACTATTTGTTCTTTTGATGTAACATTTTTCAATATGTATGGAATGTCCAACTATTTTTAGAATATATTAGGAGTACAAAATGAAACATAACATCCTTGCTCCTTTTCAAAATTATGCATCTCCGACACAAGATGCAAAGGTATTGGGTCAAGAACAGCCCACATAATTAAAATCATGGTCAAGTGAAAGAAAAATATATGTTTTGATATATCCGCTTAGGCCAAGTGTCAACAATTTGATAAAGTTTTCTGAGAAAAGAAAACATAGGTGGGAAAGATATATTACAAAAAAAGGAAAAAAGAAAGTTGACTTCTAGTCAATTCTCAGGACCGACAAAGGCGAAGACTTGAGAGCCGTCCGATCCCATCACCGATCCTTATCCACTTTTTGGGTCTTCCTTGTTCTTCCGTGTTGATTTTGTTTGTATATTATTATATTTATTTACTATTTTAAAATTTTTTGATACTTTCCCCCTCGACCCAAAACGAGGGTAACTTTTTTTTTTTGAAGGTTTTTTTTTTTTTGAAAATTAAAACGAGGGTAACTGAGAAAGACTTCGAAGACAAGTTGACATTTGGAAGCCGCCTTTGATGTTTTCTAACGTGGCGCGTTCTCACTTGATGATTGCTCTTTTTGTGTCTCACGTGCCGATCTTGGCTATTTATTTATTTTAATTTATTATATTTGAAGAACATTTAATAAATAGAGACTAGAAAGATATGAGGAAATACGATCCAAGAGTCCGTGATTTCCAGTGAAAAGTGATAATGTCGCACGTGGGATTTTATGTATCTTTCTCCACTCCTTTTGGTGTTGTTTCGCCGAAACTAGAAACACGCTTTCCTGATCCGCATGTACCATTGTTACTATCAATTCAGATCATCGTAGATAAAAATATTATCAACTCAAATGATAGAATTTACAATTTTCTTTTTTTTAAAGATAAATTAGGGTCAAGGCTCCCAACTTATTTTTAAATTAAATGTCAATAAAAGACCCCCCAGTCGGGTTTCGAACATACCACCTTTCATTTAAGATACATTGCTCTTTTAGAATTTACAATTTTCAGATAAAATAATTTGATCTTAAAAACATATTAAATTGACATAGTATTTAATGGCTATTTAAGTATATACAGAATTTGATGTGTTTGTTTTAGATCGGAAGATTCAAACAAAACAATAGAATGTTTATTTAAAGAAAACTGTGACTTTAATATGTGGTTATTTTTTTCGTGATAATTGTGTTGTTGAAGTTGGCACTTTTTTGCTTTGTGCAGTAGGATTATGATGGGATTGATTTTAATTCATGATTTTTTGATACCATCGCATCAAATCTTTTTCTATTTACATTCATATTTTAATTCCAAATGTTTATTCCAAACAAATAGATAAGAGACCACAAAACAGATGAATATAGTTTTTTACCAATTGATTTAGTATAAAAAGAGTGTGAAAAATTATAAAATTTTACAAAAAAAAAAAAACATCTCTGGTGAAAATAAGCAATATTAATTGTTTGGATTCGACATTTGGATTCTATATTTTGAAATATAAAAATAATAAATTTCTAACACTATGTGGTACTAAAAACATGGGACTCTCCTTTTGAACAAAAAAATTATCTAAACTGTATGGTCATGTATTATATAAGATAATTTCATTAATTAGTACCATATTTGAGTGTATTTTATAATAATTAAATTAATATCTGTTATGTTAGAATGCTTTGATTTTACTAAATATATATTGCCGGTGCCACGATTTACCGGCTGATATATCGCCTACTTAGAACATTTGAAAACAAAATAATAATAACTAAATTATGAGTTCCATTTGTCAGTTTTAATTCATCTGAAGCCTTTTTTTTTTCTTTTTTTTGTCGCTGGACGGTATTAAAAAAAAAAATCCTTCTGTGCTTCATTCAGTTGTGAGGAATTAATGTAACGCGAATACATTTTTTCTCTCATTTTATTTACCTTTTATTGTTCTTTATTTGGTATTTGTTTTAGAAAGGCAACTTAAATGCAGTCGCAGTGTTCTTGTAATTATCTTAAACTAAATTGGGATTTGTGACCATGCATTTGTATTATGAACTTCTGATATTATTTAACTTAATTTGTACATTAAATTCAATGTTACATGTTGCAACTGATAGGGGTCGTTTGGATGGGCTAGGAATAGCCAATTCCTAGGAATTTCATATTCCTAGGAATTTCATCTCTCTCACAAAGTTACACACTTTCCAACGAAAATCCTTATTCCTTCCTAGGAATTGGCTATTCCTAGCCCATCCAAACGACCCCATAGATAATAGATTGAAACACGAGGTCGATTAAATTAGCTTATCAAATTAACGATCAACTTCGGTGTTCAATTTCGGCACATGTATCAATGCAAATCATGTGCATATAATACAAGCTTTTGTTTAGTAAGGAAATAAAAACTGATGAATTGTAATTGTATATCCATGAGGAAGCTGTGTTTGCAGCACGTGAGAAATTTGGTGCATGGTTACATGTTTCGCTTAAAAATAAGTTTAGGTTTTGCCCCTTTTGAGTTGTGATGAAATTTAAGAAAGAGATTAGTGCAGGGCACAATTGGGCAAACATATTTACCTAAAACATGTTCTCTTTTAAGCACGTGGAGCACATTTCTTATCGCTGTAGTGTTCATTGATTTAAAGCTAAAGAAAACTATATACGTTATATAGTGGCATTACAAAATTGTCAAAGAAAAAAAATAACAAAGTCCAATAACTCCTTAGCCTTAAATAAAATTGTAAATCTATATTTCAATAATTTGGCTCCATAAGCGCATACTGGTCCCTCTTTTAACTTTTTTAACATTCATGGTACCACTATGACTTAAAAAAAAAGCCGAAAAACTAAATCCATCAATACCTTAAAAATACCTACCACTAGGATGTCACTGTCGTGGCAAACTCAAGGACCTATTTTTCCAATTTTTTTGTGAGACCCACTGGCCACTTACTTTTATTCGTGAACTGAACACATATGGATTCAATAAACTTCAAATAATGTGCATCAATCTGCCTACTATATATATATTATGTTGTATGCTTTTCCAAAACAACTTCATTGTGCATGAGCCCACCAACACCCACTGAAAAAAGTTACCCCACTGTGCTGCCTAATTACAAGTTTACAACAGACGGTTAGAGGATAAAATTCGTCTAGAATCACCAGAAGAGCACTCTCAAAGTATCTCCAAGACTTTCATCCACGGTGGGACCTCAAAAACACTTCATGATATAGACTAAACAAATGGAGATAGGATATGGTTCTTTGCAAAGTAATTTGTTCATTTTATTTTTCTCTTATTTTTCAAAATATGAGTTTTCTACATCCGATCGATCTTAATTGTTTAATATCTTCTTCAAATTGAAAAATAGTTAGAAAATAAATTATATAAATATATATATATATATATATATTATTTTGCTATATATTATGATAATAAATAGTATAAAAAATTTGAAAAAAGTATTTTGTTTATAAGAATATTTCGATACCAGGAAGAGATTGAAAGTTTGAATCGGCCATTTATGCTCAGATTTTGAGAAACGAAACCGAATTATACGAATGGATTATTTTGCAAATTAGTGCCTAGTTCATCTCAGAAAAAAATGTATTATATTTGACGAAAGGTATTTTGAGTTGATTTATTAATTAGTATATATCAATGGCAATTATAAAAGTTCTTTTGCTTATATATAATTTTATTATACTATCGTCTATTGATTTTCGAAGACAATATTATGGTCAATATATGAATTGATTTATGATTGACCTTTATTGAACACGCAATTAAATTTTAAAGAATATAACTCAAGTTGACTCCTAAATATTAACTTTACTTTATTTTTAAACTAATTGGTCCTTAGTTTTGGTCTAGAAGGAATGCGAAATTAGTCACAGATTCGTTTCGTTTTGTTTTATACGGAGACACTTAACCGTGTATATGTATATCTAAATACCTAAGTGCTGTTTGGTCCAAAGAGGGGAGCAACTTTTGACAAATGTCATTGCTTGCGGATTTTTGCTTTTTTTAAAAGAAGAAAAAGGAGCACAAACAAAAAAAGAGGGAAACTAAGTAGACCATGCATGAAACCATGAGCATGGATGTAAACCTTTTATTGTTCCCAACTTATTGAGTTCTAGAAACCTTATCTGTTTCATTTAGGTGAATTTGGAATTTGGATTTCATCTCGTCGTAAGCGAAGAGGGCTGCTAATGACGCACTAAAGAAATACAAAAATAATGCAAGATATGTTTTTATATTTGAAAAATAGAAGCAACAAAAAATGCAGAATTGAAAAAAGTGTGGCGTGACAAACAGTACATCTGTATCAAAAAAGAAAAAAGAAAAAAGAAAGCATTAAGACAGGAAAAAAAAATAATAAAAAAGATATGGTGGTGGATTCGATTTTATGGGTTTTTTTTCTGAAGAAAAATAATTTATTTATTTATTTACAACGAAATTTACAAAAAAAAAATTCAATACAAAATCTACTTTGTTAAAACAAATTACATAAATAAATGAAAATCAGCTTATAGTCACAGGGCACCCAAAAGGACTCTGCAAAACCAATAACCTCCTCCACTCTATACTCTTAAATTAAATGATATTATAAACACAAAATATTTAATCCCAAAAATTTTCCTAATAGTCTATGGTGATCAAATTGTTACAATACATGATTGATTATCTTGTGTTTATAGTATTGTATATATGCACTAGTTGGCGTAAATTACTTTTAGTACAAGCTGTTCACCAAAATGGATTAATTCAATATTGCTCTTGTTACGTTACTTTCCTTCTAGTAGATTAATCAAGACTAAGTGTGGTCATTTCTAATCGGGGCTGATAAGGATCATCCCCAAGATTCATCATTCCCATCATACCCTGACAGTTATTAACGCGTTTTCCTTTTTTAGAATGTGATTAATCCCTGAAACTCATCCTCTCTCTCCATCTCTTTCTTTTTCTGGTCCCCTCCCCTATTCCATCCAGCGTTTACCACATCCTTCTTTTTCTGTCATTAACCCCTGCCCCACCCCTCCCTCTTAACCGTTCTAATTAAATAAATAATTGTTCAAGCTCTGAAACTAACTGTTCTTGAAAAAAAGCTAACTATTCTAGTTAATGTTACTAACTGTTCTAATTGTTCTGAAAAAAAAAATTGTGATGGAATAGTTGCTATATTAACTAGAACAGTTATATGTATTAACTAGAACAGTTAGTATTCACAGTTAGAACATTTATTTATTTAACTAGAACAGTTATAATTTACAGTTAGAACAGTTATTTATTTAACTAGAACATTTACTTACAATAACTAAAACAATTATAATAACTGTTCTGTTTAAATTCACAGTTAGAACAGTTATTTATTTAACTAGAACAGTTAGAATTCACAGTTAGAACAGTTATTTATTTAACTAGAACATTTAATTATAATAACTAGAACAATTATAATTGAGAATTAACGCGTCGCTCCCCTCTGATTCGCATCGCTCCCCCCTTCCCTCCCCTCTGATTCACGTCGCTCATCCTCCCAGCGCTCATCCTCTCATCCTCTGCACTTCCAAAAATAGAATTAACGCGTCTGTCATTAATGCGTTCACATGGGGATGACGGGATGACAGAATCTTAGGGATGATCTTAAGAAATTCCGATTTCTAATTAAATAATATACGTAGTACCGTATTGATGACAGTACACATGACCTAAACCGGATCAACATGACCCGTTCCGAGCCAGCTAGCTATTAACAATATCCAAGGGGCAAAAGAGACAAAAAAAGGAGGAAAAGTAAATTAAGGGAGGAAGGAAGAAAGAAAAGTAGGTCACAAGAAAGAAAGAAAGAATTCAAAGGGTCAAGAGGTCTTCTCTATCTTTGCTTGGTTGCCATAAAATTCCTTAATTAAGGTGGGCTCTTTTTCTATATCAGTCTCTCTCTTTCTCCTTGTGTTGATTGGGGTTGTCTATTCCGCGTTGGCTTTGTGCAGTTGCATTGCTTGACTTGAACTCCTCCAGCTCTAGGCACCTCCCTTTTTTTTGACTCTATCACAGCCGACATATCATCCATCACTTCTTTTCAGTAATTACCTCCATTTCTACAAAGTGGACATGACCATTTAGTTGTTATTTTCTTTGGGGTTGGCTACTGTGCTCTGCAAAATAAGATGAAGTGTTTATTTCGAACTTTTTTTTTCCCCTAAATTCGAACCTCAAATAATTGATCGGAGCCATTCAATTTGTTACATAGTGAAATCTCATGGTCAACTAAATTTTATATTTTTTTTTCATATTCTTAAAAACTATTATAATTGGAGAGACCATAACTAATTAGATCAATGATTTTATAAAATTAAAAAATATAGTTAAATTTTTTTTAAAATATAAAATTTAGTTGGCAATGAGATTTTGATATGAAAAATAAATTAAACGGTTCAGATTAGTTGTTTGAGGTTCAGATTTGAAAAAAAAAAAAAATAGTCCCAAGTAAATCAGTTCTTTTACTTTGCAAAGCACCATAAATTTCTCCTTTTCTTTGTATTGTTCTTTTCTCTAGTTTCATTACTGATCTAATTTGTTTGTTGCGAATTTGCTATAATTAAGTTATGTTCAAGAATGAAGATGTTATTTATTTAACATCAATAATATCGAAATATATTATGTCATTTCTTTTCATAACAGTAAAAGTTTTCCTGCATTATTAGTTTTTCACACATAATAAAAGTCATCACGTGTGAATCTATTAGTTCCAAAAAAAAAAAATTAAAAACATGGAATTTTAATTTTAGAAAAATATATGTTTGTTCTATAATGCAATGTATTTGCAAAATCGTACTTTATTATGTAAATTTATTACATAATACACACAAAACTTTATATCACAGTATATGAATAGATCAACAATCAAATGAACAAATATATCTAATCCTTTCAAATTTTGTGAAATGTCTCTCTTGTTAAAAAAAACCAAAGTGCATGTCTCGTTGACCAATATTTTAACAAAAATTATAAACATAAACACCCTTCAATTAATGTAGCGTTAGACATATTCGAAAACTATATCAGAAAATATAACTTTGCTGATAAAAAGGACATCAAATTTTAGATAAGTAATTATTATAACCCAACATGACTCAATAAAAAGTTCTTAATAATGATCTATGTAGAATAATATTTTTATATTTTACATTTCCGATTTTGCGCACATGCTTCACACGACAGCTTAAAAACCAGAACTGTAGAACTGGAGATGATATCTACTCTTAATTCCGCGCATGCCTATGAAGAACTTTCTTTTCTTCTTCTATTTTCCTCTTTTTATTTTTATTTTCTATGCCTAAACACGACAATTCCGGGCCCCCATCTCCCCTTCTCCTCTTGCATAGTACGTTTCTATTTATTCATTCTCTGATCTCTATATATTTACCCCATCTAAGGAATCACCTCTTTCATTCGCTTCTGCTCATCTCTCCTCTCAAAAGCTCTCAAAAGAGAAGAACACAAAAGGAACACAAGACAAAACGAAACTCTTAAGAAAAGAAAGGACTTCCAGAATCTCAATTCTCTCATCTAATTGATGGATTCAACATGGATCAATCACTGCTCTCTTGACCTCAATCTCAACGTGGGGCCTCCTCGCCTCTCCACCGATTCACCGGTAATTTGCAAATTCTCTCATGTACCAAGTACCAACAATTTAGAGGACACCAAAGAAGAAGAATTTACTTAATCTTGTATCAAGTATCAACATCTAATTGATAGTCTCTTTCTCTCCTTCAATCAGATAAATGGTCTCACAAGACCCTTGCATGTAGTAGAAGAAAACTTCTTAACGCCCAAACAAGAGGTGAGTGCTTTCTTAGTTTCTTTCAATCATAGAACAATCCTCCTTTTTTTTTTTTTTTTATCAATTTCCAAGTACACATAACAGTACTAGAGTTCTGATTAAAAATATCTCCAATTCAGACTGCAAATCTCGAGGCCGAATTCAACAGAATAAACCAAGAGAACCAATTTTTACGTGATTCATTGAAAACCATGATCGAGAAGTACAACGCATTACAGAGCCAAATGAACGAACTTGTGCACACCTCCTCATCAGAAGGCGGCTCGATGTCGCCTTCTAGAAAGAGAAAGAGTACCGACAGCTTCGACACTGCTGGCCAAAATGAAGTGATGCTGCCTACTGCTACAAAGGGGTCAGCAATTATTGCTGTGGACCAGATGGAATGCACATCTGGCGAGAACCTTGAACCATTTAAGAGGATAAGGGAGGATTGCAAACCAAAAATGTCAAAAAGATATGTTCCAGCTGACCCATCTGATTTGAGCTTGGTAAGGCTTGGTCAATTTCGGTGTTTTGTTATGGGTATTGTTCTTGTGAGAAATTATGATTGGTGCTAATCGGATTGTTTGATTTGATTTTCAATTTAGGTTGTGAAAGATGGATATCAATGGAGGAAGTACGGGCAGAAAGTGACCAAGGATAATCCTTGCCCGCGAGCCTATTTTAGATGCTCTTTCGCTCCGGCCTGCCTAGTTAAGAAGAAGGTAATAAAAAGTGATATCTATTTTAGGATCATTTGCTTGTTATTTAAAGGTCTTGGAAATGTCTACTGATTCTAAGTTAATCGTCAATTACCTCCATATTCATTTGGCTCCAATTTGTCTTGAATAGTTTCCAATTTCCACATTAGATTTTGTAAGATACCTATTGTGAAACTGTCAAGATCACAGAAACTACAGTTGCTGAATATTTCATTGGCAAGGCAGTTTCCTAAATTTTTCATTAATGAGGAAAGACTTAAATGTTGTCATATATGAGGAAAAGAATATTATGTTTCTCATCTAACATATTTTCTATATATGCTGGCATTTCAGGTTCAACGAAGTGCTGAAAACCCATCAATTCTGGTCGCAACATACGAAGGTGAGCACAACCATGCCCAGCCAGCTCAGCATGAAGGTCTGTCAAATGGTTCAAATTCGAGCAATGGGACCAGCAAGACAATCTCAAAACCTCCAGTTTTGAATAATAACAACGTTACTGTTGAGTTAGTCCGACCCGATCAAACAAAACAGGAAGTCGAGCCACAGGATCGTCTGAGGCGTAGTTTGGTCGAGCAGATGGCACTGTCACTGACAAAGGACCCTAGTTTTAAAAATGCGCTAGCGGCTGCTATCTCAGGGCAGATTCTTCAATTGTCACCGCCGAAGTAGAGGAAAATTGATTTGAGGGATTTTTTTTTTTTTTTGTAATTTGAAAATTTTATTAGAATTTAGGTTGCCTATGCTCCAATATTTAAGTTCATGCGGAGACATGGGCTTGGTTTGGTGTATATAGGTTTCAGATAGGATAGATATTGGATTATTGAGGAGAAACAGTTACATGCTCTTGGAATTGCAAGTAAAATGAAAGGGTTTTGGGTCATTCACAGAAAGGAGGCAGTTGTTATTGCCTGAAAAGTCTGAACCAAAATCAGATTTGGAATAAAAAAAGGCCGGGACTCGAAAATCCATTCAGATAGGGGTCAGTATTTGCTGTCAAATTGACATGCAAAAGAGATTAACTTTCAATCTTCAATGCTTATTAACAAGTGTGAGACAATCTTTCAATCTTCAATGCTTATTAACAAGTGCTTCTGTATCTCACACAATCTTTTTGAGGGTCTGTATCTCACACAATCAATATAATTCATTCCTATTGCTTTGTGAACAGCACGTAATTACAAATTTTTAATTAATTCAATGCACTCATTTGATCTATGAATATAATTTATTTGGCAACAAATTAGATGACTTGGTACATCATTAGGTGAGCATTGTTAATTCTGGTCAATATCAGTTAGGGGTAACACCTGCTAGTTTGAATTGAACACTTCATGTATGCAGTATGCAACATACCTAAAACCTCTCTGACTGACTGGCAAGCTGGTGTATATATGCATTTGAATTGGCTTCTAACCAATACTAAAATGACCATTCCTCTTTCTCAAACTATAGGACAACATTTCTTCTGCATTTTAATCTTCTCAGGATCAAGTCTATATTGTATCACAAATGATTTGTACTATTTATGGCATTATATATCGGGGCTGATAAGGATCATTCCCGAAATCCATCATCCCTATCATCTCCAAAGACGCGTCTTCCATTTTTAGAAAACGCGTAATTAACTAATTTTCATTTTCGGAATGTAATTAATGCGCGTCATCCCCATCCATCATCCCTAGGAGTCATCCCCTCTCTCCCTATCTGTTTCGCTCACTCCCCCTCCCCCTCCCTCCCTCTCTGATTCAGTATCTCCTTCTGTAATTATGTATTAACTGTTCTAGTTAATATATACAATTGTTCTAGTTAATATAACAACTGTTCTAGTTAAAAAGCATAACTGTTCTGGTTGATGTATACAATTTCTCTAGTTAATATAGCAACTGTTCTGGTTAAATATATAACTGTTCTGGTTAAATATATAACTGTTATGGTTAAAAAATATAACTGTTCTGGTTAAATATATAACTGTTCTGGTTAAATACATAACTGTTCTGGTTAAAATACATAACTGTTTTGGTTAAATACATAACTGTTCTGGTTAAATATATAATTGTTCTGGTTATATATATAATTGTTCTGTTTAATAAATCATTTTCTGGGACTCATCTCCTATATTCCTCTCTGTTTCATTCCCTCCCCCTCTCCCATCCCCCTTCCCCTGACGCTCATCCTCCCAGTCCTCATCTTCTCATTCCCTAGACTTCCGAAAATAGAAGAGAAGTTATTAACGCGTTTTCTAAAAATGAAAAATATTAACGCGTCTGTAGAGGGGATGATAGGAATGATAGAAGAGGAGATGATCTTAAGCAATTCCGATTATATATATCTCTTATATGAGGATTGTTAGAATGCTATGCCTAGGACGGATATGTCTCACAAAAATGTTAAGACATTAACCTTTGGTTTACATGATTACATCTTAACACAGTTATCCAATAAAAAGGTCGTTGAATAGTATGACAGGAGGTTAATTAGTTAATGCTGTGATTATGGATGGTATTTTGTTTCTGACTAGTCTTTTTGAGTAAATTCTGCATGCATGTGGATAAAATGTGCAACAGATTACTAGTCAACATTTGTTACCTAAAATAAAAACTGGGAGCTTCCTTGAAACAAAACTGACTCCTTTTCCTTTTCTCTAATTTTGAATTTAAAAATTTTAAGTATTTATATGCAAGCAAAAGTCCTGGTGCTTATCCAGTTTGGTTTTTCGATCAGGCTATATACCATCTTGATCTTTTACGGTTTTCCTTATGATCAGTGGCGTCTCAAAAATTGGACGGACCAGTCGATTTGATCGGAAACCGGTCCATAGCTCTCAGTTATTGCCTTACTCAAATCTGAAAAACCCATTGCTCCACCAGTTTAATCTGATTTGATCCAAAAACCCGTTAAACTATAGAACCAGTACTACGATTCTAGCTACCAGTACTTTGATATTCTCATATTCAACTCGATCTTCCAAGTATTGGTTATCAAGTTATCATGACTAGTACTGATTTGAATGAAAAATCTGCCAAGAGATGAAATATTCACTAGCGTAAAAGAAGAACCATAGTTTGGTCAAAAATTTGGAAGAAAACGCAACGAAACCCAGAGCAGGGGGTCGTCCAAATAATTTTTCATGAAGACAGTTCAAATGAAATCAACATTCGAAACAAACAAATAACAACAACAATAATGTTCTCTCTTAATTTGGAGTTGCGCGAAAATTCAAAGAGAATTGTTCCAAAGATTTCTCTTTGAAACTTGACAAAAATGCCTCTAAATTGATTTTTTCTTTCAGTGGCACTATCTTGACAGTTACCTTCTCTAATGCTGACATGGATTTCTGCTCCCTTTTGAAATTTCCTTCAATAATTCAAATTTCTCAAGTTGAAGCCAATAGTCAAGTGTGTCATGTAATTATTCAATGAATCAATGTGTAGCATTAAACTTAGAGACCAAAATCTTGACTCTTGGTCCATTTTAGTACGCCCCACGCATTTATTTATGAGCATGACTGGTATGTAGACGACTAGGTGATTGGATGCTAAATAATCTTTTTTCTTTTTTTCAATTATCTTTTCTTCCCTGGCCGGCACGGTTGCTTTGCTGTCTTGTCAAGACTAAAGACTATGTATAACATTGTTTTATCAAGATGTTGAATTTGGTTTTATGATGGCTAAATTTAGGTGGAAAATGGAAATAGGGATTCCTTAATTTTTTTTTTCCTGTTGTTTTTTTGACAATATTTGTAGCAGCTACCAAACAAAAAATTGGGATTCCTTTACGGTGTTATCTTCATTTTTCAGGATGAATATTAAGTTCAATAAAAAAAAAAGATGAATACTAAGATATATAATTATTTCGGGATATTTACCCAACATTAGTACCATACATGTTACTATTTCTATGACCAAAAAAATTTAGCAATAAATTTATTATAAATGAGGAAGACTTGCAAGTCTCATTTTTATTTTAATTTGCCAAGATAGTTTTGATGTAAAGTTTCCTTTATTTTACATTAATTTAAAATTCTCTGGTAATATTGTTTGACTTCAAAGTTGAAACAACAAGTAGTTCTTCATCAATGACAGAGCATTGATTTTTAACATAATTAAATTATTATGTAACTATCATGTAAGGACTTGAAGAAATCAACATTTAGAAATTTTCCTTATTTGATGAATAATAGGTAACAACCCTACTAAATTATATACAATAAAAATACAATAAAATATGAGAGTTTCAAATTGTTGTGAAGTAGGAAGGGGGCTAAATGAGTTGCAGCGAGACGGAGAAAATAATAAGAGAGAGCAGTGCTGTTAAACACACACACACACAAATCCGTGTAAATATCTGTTTTATGATGTATATGATATGTTTCTTTTGTTTTTTAAGATGAATTTGATTAAAAAGAAAATTTACCTTTTGAGTATCGTTAAGACATACTCCGAATTTAGTCCCTTTACATCCCTATAGCTAGATAAAGTGCATATATAGATACAGTATTATATTTATTATCTATGAAATGTTACAAACCACGTATGGAACAACAACATAATAAAAAATTAAAATTGTCTACTTATTAAACAACCGATACAGTAAATATAGCGCCGAGACGAGATAAGCACAACTGCACAAGCCATACACGTCACAGCTAACCTAAACTGAACTCCCCATTTGGTGGGTCCCAGTGGGGAGTAGTTTAGCCGTTTAGGTCTTTAGGATGTTTGCCACGTGTCAAAAGGAACAAAAAAGGCCAGATGCCCCGAGGCCGCCATGGGACCCACAGAGAAATCATCAAGTCTACCCACGTGTGTCGTCCAGTCTTCTAACCCGTCAACGGTCAAATTTTATGTACAGCCGTTAATTCAACAGTAGAATGGTGATTTTGATTTTGGTTTTGTTCTCTTTTAGATAATTGACTGCTGCTTGTGAAGTGATAAATGGTTATTTTTTAATTACTTTATTAAGAGAGGGTATATTTACTTTTATTTGCTTCCCATCGTTTTGCCTTTTTTTTTTTTGGAGTTTGCTGATTTTAGTTTGTTACTGTTAACTAACGCAACACTAAAGTTAAAATGGACAAGTTATGACTGCGACCCTGTCTCAACAGTTTATTAAGGAAAAAAAAATATAGTGCCACTGAGCCTTCAGGCTTCAGGTCCATGATAGTGGTATTTTGTCGCTAGTACTAAAAAATTGGAATCAAATTTCAGGGAGTTAAAAGTTAAAAGTGAAAAAAATAAAAGATATTTTTGTCGCTATATGAGTTATGAAGTATGTCATACCTAAAGTTTATAGAATATATATCTATAATTTATATTTATTTTTCTTTCTGATAAATATTTTACTAGTAGGCGCATTTCTCATATAAACATTTATTCCAATTTACATGTCCAAGTAAATGTTCCATGTTGCCTCTACAAGAGTTTCGATGAACATATTTGTAACTAACTTGCGCGTTTTTATATTTTTGTGATGATTTTCCCGTTTTCCTAATTGGATGTGATTGGTCATTTTGTATATTTTTTGTGTAATCATTATCATTTTACTTTTATTATTGTTCGTCGTACAAGAAATATAATGTGATTAGTTGTGTGATAACGTTGGACTTGACTCGAGGAATGTAGTAGTATGGCTTCGTCTTAGTCTTTTCTTTTTGTCTGTAGAAGGTTATTTTTTTTTTCTTGCACGTGATATACTTTCCTAATCTAATTCCTGTGCCACGTGCTTTTTTTTTTATAAACACGAAAATTAATGAAAACGAAAGAGAACTTTGTGGTGATCAAGAAATTTTTGGAAGTTTGAAATTTTCGTTGATAGAAAACAGAAAAAAGAGAGAAGCATTAATAAATCTTGATTGACCAGTAGGCCAGGGTATTACTCCTATCCTGTAATTATATTGAGCTTACACTTTATCAAATAAATTTACTCCTATGCTGGCTTAAAGTTACCCCTTTATTAAAGTGGTCATTAATTAAAGTGGGCACATTTTGATTTCTAGAAAAGTAAATTTCATTCGATGATTTCAAAAATATTACCCCTTTCTTAAAGCGCTCCTTACACTTTTAAAAGGTATATTTGAGCTTAAAGTTTTCAAATTTTACAAAATTAATTCTATTACTATCAACGGTCTAAAATATTCGATGAAAATCAATACGAACACTTATGTCATGATAAAATTTGTAGCGTTATGTATGTAAATATCACTTTATAACTAATTTTTCTTATATATAGTATGCATGCAAATTGTCAATAAACATGTTGATATTTGTAGACAGTAATATTACTTCTCACATTATATATGCTTACTTTTGAAATAACATCTATACTTTTTGCAATACAAAATAGATAATGAGATGGATGGGATATATAACTTTTTCTTAAGAGTATCAAATGTGAGACTAATTTGATACGTATTAAAATTTTAAGAACCAACATGATACTTTTCAAATTTTAAGGAGTAATACAGTGACTAGTGATACTTAATAAACCATTATAATTTTGATATGCCAAGTCAATGTTGAGAAAAAGCATTATTATTGCCACAAAAATCTCTAATTAAGATAGATTGAGTTACCCAAAAACGAGACGAGTGCGATTCTCAAAATTCTCGCAAATGTACTTTTCTAAAAAAATGATGGACAGTTTCTAGATGCAAAATTTTACCTACTTTTTGGGGACTTTATTTTGAATATTTTCATAAAAACATTTTGAATCCACTCCAGGAATTGAAAGGTCAAATGATTAAATACTGGTAATTCATTCAAAAAATTGACCGGTTGATAATTAAGATTGCAATACTATTGGCGAACCAATTACTTGTTAGTCTTATCACTTTGAAAAAGTATAATTAAGGAAAATCTACAAAACAACTTATATTGTTTTCCTTGTAACAAAAAAGCTTAAATTTCAGTCCTCATAAAAATGCCAATGGAAAGGTGAACTTATATTTTTTTGGCGGATGAAAAATAATATAGACGATAGCAATGATAATAAAAAGAGGTAAACTAAAATCAGTCGCGATTGACGGATGAAACCGTCAGCTACGATCAAATTTCAATTTTTGAGATTCTAACAGTCGATCCGAACCGTTCAATGTGTTCTCCATATTGAAATCTCGTCGCAGACAAAAATTTTATATTTTCTGAAATTTTGTAGTATTTGTTTGATATTTTACAATATTCTTAATCTAAACAATTCTGAACCCTTCAATAACTATGATTTTAAAAAATTTCAAAAAAATAGTAAATAAAATCAGAAAAATGTAAAATTTGGTCTTCAATGAGATTTCAATATGGAGAACACATTGAACGGTTCAGATTAAGCATTAGAACTGTAAAAGTTGAGATATAATCGCAACTGACGAGTCCATCCGTCAGTCGTGGCTGATTTTAGCCTATCTCTAATAAAAATATAGACATTAGCTATATTATTATAAATAAAATGCGACATATCTGGCCCTCAAAAAAAATGCGACATATCTAGACATGGTTCGTCTCCTTACTAAATAGTCAATCAACGAGTCAAATGAAGAGTTGGAAAAGAAAGGCGTTGTTTCGTGTATACCAGTATACTGTATAGTACCGGATCTTGACTACGGAGCTTAGGACTGATCCATGAGACAAACAAAACCGGATATCCTTAGAGACATTCCAGATTTGCGACATCCTGCAACATTCCAGCGCCAAAGCCCATCTTCAGCGCAAGCCCATAAGTCCAGCGCCTCCCTCCCTTTCGCTCTCTCCCTTCCGCTCTCATCTCTCCCTGTCGCTATCCCCTTCAACTCTCGCTCTCTCCTCGTTCTCCATGTCGCTCTCCCTCACCGCCATTCCTTCTTCCTTCTTTTCTTCTTGATCTTCATTTTTTTTCGTACTCATTTGCATATAACAATTTAATATATTTCTTAATTCATAATAAATACTCCCTTAAGTCAAAATAGATACTCCCTTTAGTAAAAAAAATATAATCTCTTATGTTATAATATAATAAGGTACTCCATTACGTAGATATAATTACTCTCGTGAGACGAATTAAATACTCCTTAGAGATAAATTCATAATTGAAAACATATTTGACATTTCCTTAATGAATCTTACATACTCCCTTAAAAATAATTAGTTACCCCTTAATGTAAATTTCGTACTTCCATAATAAAAGATAATTGAAAATATTTTTAACACTCCCTTAATGGATCTTACATACTCCCTTACCTTTAATTAGTTACTCTTTTATCACAAATTACGTACTTCTATAATAAAAGATAAATGAAAATATATTTGACGCTCACTTACATACTTACTTAAAAATAATTAGTTACTCCCTTATCACAAATTACATACTTCCATAATAAAAGATAAATGAAAACTTCTTTGACACTCCCTTAATAAGTCTTATATACTCCCTTAGTAATATTTAGATACTCCCTTATCACAAATTACGTACTTCCATAATAAAAGATAAATTAAAACATATTTGATGCTCCCTTAATGCATCTTACATACTTCTTTGTGTATAATATATACTCTCTGATTTTTACTAGGAATGACGGTGCTTATATGAAGAGATAATAGAAGATAAAGAATAAAGGGGAGGAGAACAGAGGAGAGGTAAGGGAGGACGCAAAGGGGAGAGGAGAGGTGAAGGGAGGGTGCGAAGGGGAGAGGAGATCGGTGAGAGGAAAGCGTGAAGAAGAGAGGGACGAGTGATGCGAGAGAAGAAAGAAAGGAGCGTAGGAGTATTGGACTTGGGCTGAATATTGAGCGACGCGAGAGAGGATGGCACGAGATGTCATTTTCTTGGGATGTCAGTTAGAATATCCGTCCTATCTACCATCCTCAAATCTTGCCATCCCTGCCATCCTCGTGCATCCAGCCCATCCAGCCCATCCAGTCCAGTATTCTCTTCGTGAATTTCACGTGTAGTGCACGTGATCTCTAACTCAACTTATCTCTCGCTCGGATTTCTTGTTCAGACTAAACCTATCTCAATTTTCCTCTCTCGTTTCAGATCTGATATCTCTTCTCTTGGCATCGCCATAGCAGTTCGACCTCCGAAACATGCTTGGCACATATTCGGTCGCCATAGACAACGAGATCCCCAATCTCTTCTCCGAAAACGCACGTAGGTCAGCGGTGAGTTTCTCGGCATGAGAAACATGTTGAGGCGATTCTTTTCGTCTAGAGGCAAGGTGCTCAGCAAAGCCACAACTCTTCCAATTGATCTCTCCGATGTGATTTTCAATTGGTTTCAAGATCATTTCTCTGTCTTAATTTTTTCTTTCTTTTTTTCTTTAGAATTTTCTATGTGTTCTTTCGGTATAGTAGATCTGTTCTGGTTTTGGCGATGGATGAGGTTTTATCCTTGTTGAAAAGGATCTAGATGAATTTTGTTAATCTAGCGGGTTTGACATGTGCTTCATGTTAGTATGTGTAAGTAATTTCATAATATCAACTCTTTTTATCTAATTTTGTTTGCTTTTACTGATTCATGGGGTTGCTAAAATCAAATTCTAATATGTTTTGTATGTGTTGTTCATAGGAGATGGGTTCCTGAGAGAGTTATGTGCAAAAATTCGAATCAAATTCTGAATTGCATTTAGAATTTGCTGATGTGAGTAGAGAGCTACATACAGCTTAAGGCACTGTGGAATGGCAGGTGAATACAAGTTTCTGTTGTACTTTCCAATATAGGATCCTTTATTGCTTGACTAGTGTTTGAATTTCCAAAAAACAAGTTTGTTCCTTCCATAACTGTTTGCCATACCTATTTATAGACAATTTTATGTTCGATTAGACCTATGACCTATATGAAATTTGACTTTTGGACTTTTGATTTATCATATTTTTTGTAGTATTTACTGATTCCAATACTTTGCTAGCTATCTATGTGGAATTGAATACATTGTTTTGTAAGACTGAATTAACTAAATGAGTTTGCATGTTGAGTACATTTTTTGGTGCTAGCACACTGGCGGTTCTTTATCAGAGAAAGAGAAGGTTTCATTTTCCTTTTCTTTTTGAGATTTTTAATTTTTTTTTAATCTTTTCTTTACCGTTGCTTGGTATTATGGTATACCATAGGTTCAGTTTTGACTTTTGAAGGTTCAATTATGCACATTTTAAAAACTTAAGTGTAAGAAATGTTAGAAAGTGCACAAATTTTAATTTTGAAGCTAATTACACTTAATTAACCACAAACAAGTGCGAGGATCTAGTGCAAAAGTCAATCAACACAAGAGAAAGGGTTTGGATTTGTACCTCCCGCGAAATCGCATCCGCGGGGCTCGATCCAATGGCGTAGGAGTCGGTGGAGTGCTCTCCTTGCGCCTCCACCATGGTTGACGGCCGCCTCGAGTCCACCTAGAGATTAACCAATATCTAAATCGATTCGTGCTAGCGATTCGATTAGAACGAAGCTAATCCTAAGGTATTCTCTCTTCTTCCTTAATTAACTATTTAATAGGTGGAGAGAATATGCTCAACCCATGAGCAAATGGAGAGAGAGAGAGAGGTGAGGCCGGCGGCCAAAGAGGGAGGGGAAGGGTGGCGGCTAGGGTTAGGGAAGAGAGAAGCCTCAATTTTGTATCTATACATCTCTATATATAGTGCACAATCCCTACCTACCACCAACCATCTATTTACAAGAATGCCATCCCACCTACCTCTTGTGGCTGGCCATTAATGGGCTCAAATGGGCCTCTCAACTCTATTAATTAAGCCTCTAATTCACATAATTAGATGCTACTCCAAATGCTCTTCAATTGGGCTATATATTTAATACATACATATTGGCCCAATAAATTAATATAACTATTTATATTAAATTGTGTTGAGCTAAACTAATTATTAACTAATTAATAATTATTCTAGGATTAGCTAATGCATTAATTTATTTCCATATGATCCATTTGACTTAATTAATTATAACGGTATATAATTAATCAATCAACTTATCATATTTCCGCAATACGCACTGTTGCGAATAAATAAATAAATAATGCACTGTCTTGGTCAAAACTCTATTTTGTGTGACCCTTTGAGGATTTATGCTAAGTTGGACATGGGATTAAATCGTTATTTAATTCCAATAATCATAAGCGGTATCTAGCAACACGTTATGATTCCCAATTCGCATAAATAGTGTACTGCTACAGTATTTAAATCCTGCATAAGAGAATAAAAGTATTTCCCTATTTTGATTCTTATGTCTCACGATATCATCGTATAATCCAAGATTGGAACGTGTCATTCTTGCAGATTATACGTTTCTTGATCTAGAGATAATTGTATAAAGTTGCATGCAAACAATCTATCTCCATCAAGGGGCCCAAACAGATATCGTCACTCACTAAGCGAATTAATGAGGGACATACGGTTTTCTTGATGATTAGCTTTTCCCCGCACAATTCAAGAGAACATAAATAAAGTCCGTATAGCAGCCCTTATCAGGAATCAACGGTAGACGATATTTATTGAACCTATCCTCATGTGGAAAAGATAAACATCTCAAACTTAGAACCAAAATCATAACGAAATAAATAATGACACATAACACAATCCATACATTTATTTCGTTGGGTCAAGTCCTGTGCTATGTTCCATAACATACACATATGCAATTAAGTTGGCAACTCTTTACCTATGATTTGTAGAACTTAATCATCACTTAACTTGCATACTAATCTTATAAGATAATTAATGTTCCTTGTTAATTATCAAGATTATGGACCATTTAGATTTATTATTGTCATTCTAAAGAATGATCCACAGAGATCCACAATTCAGATCCTCAACCTGAATGATCTGTCAATAATAAACCTAGGAACAGATGATAAAATATCATCCATAACATAAACTAATATTTAAGTCATTAATTCATTGACTTCTAGGACATAACTCCAACAATCTCCCACTTGGCCTAGAGTCAATCAATAGTGACTTCTAGCCAACGAAGAATTGAGAACGATGTTATATATCTGCATATATACTTGTCTCGGACCTCAAAAGAAATAATACACTTAAAGCAAGTTACTCATACGTCCACCACGTATGGATGCACATTTTGCATCCCGTATATCGCTTAAGGCAGAGGTCATGTTAGAGTGTTCGCTGTGTTCGCGAACCTATCCACTTTTGTTTGACCCTATATATGTATACTCCTATATATATTCTTGATCATCATCATATGATATCAAGTGATATCGTTATAGATCATACTTGAATCTCCAACAAAGGGTTCTTTAGTATTAAGCTACGGTTCGAGATGCAATAGAACCATATTAGCTTGACTAAGAACTCGATTCAAATAAACTTCTTTTATTGCTTCACAAGTTGCTATGAATTTTGCTTTGGTGACGGAAACGGTTGTAATATTCCATTTAGAACACCTTCTAAACTTACAACACCACCTTTGAGCTAAATATGTAGCTCACTTGTGATTATATCAATCTTTTGAAAAACTAGTATCAATGTAATCAATTTACACGAACTATCTTTCATCTTAAGAGATGGAACATTATATCACTCTTTCTCATAAGGTACTCGAGGATATCCTTGACTATTGTCCAAATGTGTCTCTCTTGTATCCATTTGACAACTGTTTGTCATATCCTTTGGATACTACACATCGAGGCATATGCATAAATATGGCGTACAAAATGAAACTCATAACGAAAGAATGCTTGAACTGTTTCATGCACTTTCTCGAATTGAGTTACAATAAACCGAGTTAAATACTCAAGTCATGCCTTGTGACGTAGTTAGACATCCTATCTTGAAGTGTAACTTTCGTGTTTCTCGAACACTTCGTCGTTATATGCACATTAGCTCAAACCTAACATCCATCATAATCTATCACCATAGATTTTGTTTCCTTGGATTTAGGCGATTTCTCCCTAGTTCTCTATTGAGAAAACATTCTCCAATGAGATCTTGACAACATTCATTTTCTTAATGTTATTCCCAATTAATATCTTATTACCTTGTACAATACAAGTAACACAATCATGCTCCCACTGAATATCTTGTCTATACAAGACGCTTTTGACGAAGTTCAACTCCTTGACTTCCTTGTCAAAATGTTTATTCCATTTTTCACAATACTTACTTTAATCCATTAATGGATACTTGAAGTGTGTATATATTTCTAGCACAAAAACAAAACCTTGGTTTGCATCATATACATAACATCTTCTTTCATTCATTCGAATAAGGCGGTTTTGATGTTCCTTTCCATATATCAATATATACGAAATATAACTGTTGCTAGAACGATCTTTATTGACTTATACATAGCTATAAGCAATAAGCCGTGCTTAGTATATAGTCAACTCGTCATCGACTTAGACATAGCTACAAGCGCGAAGCTGTACTTTGTACTTAGTCAACTTGCCGTCCATGTCAATCTTTCCATTAAAGATCTAAACGTTCTTGATGGATTGGTCATTCTTGAACATCAACCAAGGTCTATACCTTGTTGTTATACATGGATTGCATTTAAAGACCGTATGGATTTAAACCATACATGTGGAATCATATCTTTCCATCATTTCCTTATTTCTCAACGGATTCTCATATGACAAGTACGAGAATGTCGTGAAGCCTATGCATCAAACGGCTCAGGAAATCAACTCGCGTTGACTTTTGTAGGATCGGTACTTAAGGTTCATGAACTATTTCTACAACGATTTGTAGAATAAATTCTTGACTCCTTACATTCCATGAGTGTCTCGAACATCATCAACTCGTGAGATGGTTGAGTCCTTATTGGAAGGAGCGTACTATTAAACTTCTTCCTTTCACTACGGCTTGTGATTGAAGTTCCGATCAACTCCCACTAAGCACCATGCATAGAGTAACAAGTTTTCTATAAGAATACTTCTTGTAGTGACGCACAAACTATTTTAATGCTCACTTTACTCCCACTACTTCTTCTTGAGAATTTTATTCTCTAAGACTACGTTATGATTAGCAACAACTATTTTGTTCTTATCATGTTCGTGGAAGTAGTGTCTTTTCGACTTAAGGTATCCTACAAAATATAGAGTGTCTTATTTGGTTCAAGCTTATAAGTCAACAAACCTTGAAATAAGCTTCTTAACACCAAATCTTGAGAACCAATATAGTTAGAGATCAAAATCTCGTAAAATATCTTTCTCAATAGACTTCGATGGAACATTATTCAGTGTAAACAATATTGTCCTCAAACATAACTTCCTAATATGAGTCGAATAAGTCAATTTGATTTATTACCGATCGAACTATACTAAATATTGTTCGATACCTCCATTCTTGGAAATATTATTCCTCATGGAGCGAGTTGTGAAACTACTTTCATACTCTTTAGATAATATTTCAAATCATACGACTTAACTATTTACCATGATTAATTGTAAGACTTTTTCTTTTCCTTGAACGGTCTTTTAACTTCACTCTTGAACTCCTTTGAACTAATCAAAAGATTCATACTTATACCTTATCAAATAGATATGTTAATATCTACAATGATCGTTGGTCAAGTAATAAAGTATAAACAACCTTTTATTTCACAAGTACTTATAGATCTATATACATCGATATGTATAAGTCCTAATCAAGTCACTTGTCCTTAAACCTTTGTAGGTCAAAGGCGCTTTTGTCAATTAACAAACATGATTCGCATATAACAATTGATGAGAAATCGAATTGAACTACGAGCTCTACGTTACGTAGACTCTCATAATGCGATTCTCGTTTATTTATGACTGTTTGACCCTAAAAATTAACCCTGAAAACCAAACCCAAATTGCTAAAACCAAATTCAAATTGCGAAGATCCAAATTCAAATTTCGAAAAAATCAAGTTCAAATCGCGAAAAATATCAAACAAACTCCAAAAATTCTCAAAATTTACCCAAAAATTCCCTAATAATTATGATGAATTATCATGATTTTGAAATCCCAAAAATATCACCAGAATCCTCAAAATTTGTAAAGAAACCCTGAAAATCCATAAAATTTCCGAAAAATATCTGTGAGGAATTTTGAGAAACCCTTTGAACCATTAAATTACTCATATTTTTTTGAGTTCACTCATAAAATTTCATGCGAAAATACCCAAGGGAAGGCACCCAAGGGAAGGCCTCCAAATAATTTATTTTGGATTGGCATCAAGGGAATGTACATTAAATAAAGGAAATTGAAAGAAATGCCCAGAAAAATCGAAAAGGCCAGTCGGGTGCATCCATTGGAGGGGATCCCAAGCAGATTCAAGGAGGGCGCTGGTTTCAATGTTGGCTGCACTTGGCTTATACACCGAATGCACCATATTCTATTTCTAATCAATCGGTGCGCCATGAACCTCTCTCATCTATCTCCCTCTCTCTCATTAAATATGACAGATGGGGCCCAGATGAAGAGTTCTTCTTCTACCTTGGTAAAAAGAGGAAGAGAGGCAGAACCACGACTTTTACCATGGAAGTCGGGTAAAAACGAAAAAAATGGTGACGTGGCCCTTCTCGGAACCCAGAAACCGGAAACCATACACCCCAGCCCACGGTTTTGCGAAACCATACCCTAGGCGCAGCCAATTCTCAACCGTTGATGGAAATTGAATGAAGGAGATGAAACCGAGCTCAAAGAAGGATGCCCTAATCCATGCCTATATAAACACCTCAATTCGACAGCCTCCAGGAGCCTCCACGCAGCCTCCAGACCCCTCCCAAGCTACAAAGCCAGATAGAAACTCTGTTAGAGTAGATAGTAGTATAGAGAGGGAGGAACATTTCAGCAAACAGGTGGTAGGCATAGCTAGAAGAGAGAAATTAGGAAGAAGAAAGGTTCTGTGAGTGATTGTAATTAAAGAGAAGGTAAAAGATAAGCGTGAGAAGTGAAATTGTAAGTTGAATTTGAAGTTTAATTGAAGAAGTTGCATTCTCTCCTTGTGAAAATTTGATTGAACTGTTGCTGCCCTGGTCTTAACACAAGCTTTGCTTGAGGTTTCCTCAGGTCTAGCTCCTCGTAGCTTTGGCTGGAGTCTCTCCAGTCCTAGCCCTTAACCTCGGTTGGAGTCTCTCCATTCCCGGGTAGCATCTCCCTCTCAGTGGCTTTGGCCATGGACAGGAGATCGTGTTAATCAAACAAAGAGAGGGGGAGATGCTGCCATTTTTTTATTTCACACAAGTTCTGGACATAAGCGAATAAAAAGGAATTTTAAAGCAATAAAAAGTAATTGTTTAAATTCTATACTAAAATGAATAAAAGCAATGCTTAAAGTGAAATTGGTCTGGTTTCTCGAGATCAGAGCAGCACATAAGGGTTCAGTATTTGTTATCCAGATTGTGACTATTGTAGATGGTAAATGATGTAATTTGTAAAGGAGTATCAAGTATTTTCTTTTAGTCTATTTCATGACCAGTTGTGAAAATAAAAATAATATTTACCTTGCATATTTAGTAACAAAATTGAAGTTCAGGGACTGTCCTATAAAATTTCAGCCAGGCTTGTCGGAAGTTTGTTAGACACAAGATGAAGCTAAATCATGAAATTGGTCTTATTATTAAATATTTAAAACCCTCTCCTGAAGTGAAATAAAGATGTCCAGAGAACAAGCATAATTGTATTAAGTTAGCAAGCATATGATTGTTTTTTTTTATTTCCTTAAATAACTAAAATGTGAGACCAATTGATTGATATAGCTCACTACCAGTGAATATCTGTAGCTTATGGTTGTACATTATTGCGTAAGTTAATCTCCGCAGTGCAAGTTTGATAGTTGTGATTGTTATTTAAATAGAAGCACGATTTGAGGTCCAGTATAGTAATCGTGCCAAACCACATGCAGTATATAAGAAAGAAATAGCAAAAAAAAAAAAGTGTATACATTCCCTAGTAATGCAAGTCAGTCAGCAATCGACATGTGCATACGTAATACAAGATAGATAAAAGTCAAAAGCATTTCCAGAAACTTACTCAAGCTCGATTAAACAATACCATTTCCCTTGCAAATCATGTGAAACTGTGACTCTCACTGTCTTAACAGAAGAAGAAATAAAACAGAAATTGACTTCACTCTTGCCTTCTCGTGACACTAATTAAGCATTGCCTGATATCAATTAAACTTGTCAATACCGTTGGTACCAATACCTCTCTTGCTGTACCAACCTTTGGCCCACTCAATGAATTAGGCAGACGCAAGATAAGTCGTGCATGCCTTCGTATTCTCAATACTTCCGTGAGACTAGGGAGCCGGGTCCCATTGACGGTGATGACTTCGACTGCCGGGAAGAAGCAAATTGAAAAGTGCAGGGATCAAATCGAATAAAGTCTTCAAGATAAACTCCTCGTTTCCCGTCAGATTAAGGCGAAGCGACCTAAACGAATACCACCTTCGTACTCTCCTCTGCCGTACCACTCAATGGCTCACTTGCCAAAACAAAGCAACGCAATACAAACCAATCACTCCTTCGTGTTCTCCTTTCTGTCGTGGTCCTAACGAACCCAATATGGACGACTGAGGTGGCTCCAATCGCCGGAAATCGCGAACTCAAAAGTGCTAGGGTCAAAATGAATATTTTTCATTACTGTCACAATAAACTCATAAACCTCCACCTCAAACGAAGGTGACGCAAGAGAAACCAACGCCACCGCTATCTTCCTCTCACTTCAACGATTTCAGTTCAACTAATCTCGCCGGGAACGGTGACCTGAATCGCCGGAACTCGAATCAGAGGGACTCGGCGAAAGAATAAAAATGAAAGAGGGGTCTCCCTGTAAAATCCCATTCTCTCAAACAGAATTTTAGCGCCAGTCCGTTTGCCACGTCAGCAGGCTCCATCGGCGCCAGATCAGGCCCAGTCAGCCCAATTAGATGATGCGGCCCAATCAGAAAATTCCACATAATATAAAAACTTCGAAAATTCACTAAAAATAGTAGGAAACTCAGAAAAATTCAAATAAAATATTCAAAAATTCCTAAAAATCTAAACAAACCAAATTCATTGATATTTTGATATAAAAATTCGTCAAATCATTGGTCTTTTTACAGTTTTGAAGGATTTCCAATATTAAACAAATGTCAAGAATGCTAAAATGATATTAAATAATTTTATGAAATTCTAAAATAATGATAAAACTCCTTAAAACTCTTCCAAAAATCAAATTGAGATAATTTATAAAATAAAAAATGATTTCAAAAGGGATATGTTAAATATCAAGTATTTTCAAAATAAGCATGATTAAAAGTATAAAAAGAAATTGCAAAAGTCTAAAATTAAAAATAAAAAAATAAAAATGAAACTGTGACAATGGTAAATCCCAAAGCCAAAACTGAAACCTCTTCACTAGAGAAAAGACGAACCCTTCAGCAAATCAAAATCAACTTCAAGCGAGTCCAAAAGTTAGAAACCCTGAAATTCAAACTCAAAATCCAAAAATCATGAAACTCAAAACCAAGAGACATAAACTTTGAAATTCAAACTCAAAAGCCGAAAATCCTGAAACTCAAACTCAAATTTTCACAAGTGGCCCAAAATAGCCCCGAGAACTCAAAACTTTGTTTCCCACAAGTGACCCAAAATAGTCCCGGAAACCAATCCTTACAAGCGACCCAAAATAGTCCCAAGGATTGTCAAAACTCAAATTTTCACAAGTGGCCCAAAATAACCCCGAGAAACCGAAATTCCGTTTCCACAAGTGACCCAAAATAGTCCCGGAAACTCTTTCTCACAAGTGACTCAAAATAGTCCCGAGAAACTCAAATCAAATCCAAAAAGGCCCAAAATAGCCATACGAAACCTAAATCAATTTCAAATTCCACAAAGGCCCAAAATAGTCTTAAACAATCCAAACTCAAATCAAATCCAAAAAGGCCCAAAATAGCCATACGAAACCTAAATCAATTTCAAATTCCACAAAGGCCCAAAATAGTCTTAAACAATCCAAACTCAAATCAAATCCAAAAATGACCCAAAATAGCCTTAAACAACCCAACCAAATCCCAATCCAAATGGCCCAAAATAGCCTTGATAAACTCAAAATTCAAATCTAAATCCTACAAAGGCCCAAAATAGCCTCAGGACCGAAAACTACATCCCGACATAAAAAAAAAACAAATCTGTTTCAAATAAAAATCTAAAATTATTCAAGTGTCCTCAATTGAGTCCCGTCAATTAGGTCTGGTACCATCAATTGAGTCCGGTCTAAGCCAAAAGAAATAAACCCCACATAAACACAAAATCATTTTAGAAACGATTTTCCTAGCCTATTACATATAATTCTTTAGATCCCTTAATCAGAGGTTCCCGTAGGCAACTACGGGGTAATTAACAGTAGGGGCTTGCGCCTACTGGAAAGAAAGGACCCGCGAAATTAATAAACCCTCGTAAGAAGCGACTCTTGTTCAGGTTCTCTTGTCGTCAAGAGACACTCAGCGCAGAGATCGAACCTTAAGGGGGGTGAATCTAAGGCTTATTCTAATTTCTCGAGGAAACCGTTTCATTCTTCGAGAGATGACGAAAAAGTCCACACAGATTCTCTGGCACGCCCGGTGGGACTATCTTTCTCCTCTCATCTTTGGGATTTAAGGAATATAATGTAAAGGCTAGGAAATTTGTAATTTTTTTTAAATAAATATCTTTAACGGTGACGTGTGGAGTTATTCTCTTGCAGGAAATGGCATACGCGACTGTTGATATGAGCAAACCTGAAGGAGTGTTCACGATTGGGGCAGTACCGATCTGCTACCAACATGAGTTCATGATTGGCAACATGCCGTATGGGTACTCCTATGTGCCTATAGTGCAAGTAAAGGATGGAAGCTTCCAACTCGCTCATGTTACTGAAGAGCCACAAGACAAGCCGACGGTGGTTTCAAAAGCTCTTGAAACTCCTACTGAAACTAATACCAAAGAGGAAGAATGGGCTCTTATTCCTCAAAAGAAGGTTCATCCAAGCCCAAGTCACAAGAAACACCGGCGTCATCGCCGCTCCTCTCAACAGAAAACGGCAGTGAGAGAAGTCTATATGCCAATCCCTCAAAACACGAGGACTATCAAGAAAGTGCAAAGGGCATATAAGAATGAATTGGACACAAAGCCTAACCTCCCGGTCAGCAATCCGTTTGCACCACTTCGGTTGGTTCGAAATAACTCCCCTACTGCCGTATTGAAAACAATGGAGGAATTTCCTCCAGAATACCAGGTCCAGTTCCGGGGCAGAAATCCTCAAACTAGACAGTCCGTGAAGGAAAGGCTCATCTTTCCTCAAACATCGGTCCATGAGAGATTAGGGCCGAAGGGGCGAAGAAGAGAATCAACTCCAGTAAAGGAAAGACTGGGGCACAAAGGAAAGGAAAAAGCGACAACCCCGGTTAAAGAACGATTGAAACCTTTGAAAAATGAAGAAGGTGCTAAGAAGATGTGGGTACCCAAAGATAGGACTCGATTGGTGATTGAGGTGACTAACCAAGAACCACAAGGCAAAAGAAGGCGTTTAGTGTGGCGAGAAAGGGAGCCGATAGTGCATGCCCATGTAAACATGATTAGAATAAGTGAAGAGCATGAGATGCATGCATTTGTGAATATGGCTAGTGATGAAGAAATTCCTTTAGTCAAAAAGAATGGCAAAGATAAACAGGATCTGACATCTTCAAGTCACAATGATCATTATAATGAAAAAGAAGATGAGCCAGTAATGATTGATCAAGAAGATGGTGGTGATAAAAGCCGATGGGTTGAAGGAGAAAATGCTCGATTAATGAGCATGTTGGAAAAGAATGAAAGGAAAATGTCGGAATTGATGAGCGAAAGAGAAAAAGAAAGAGAAATACTTAAGAAAATGTATAAGTTTATAGAGAAGAAAAATTTGCTCGGGGAACTTGATAAAGAATATCCTTCCTCGGAAGAAGAAGGAGAAAACAAACACAAGAAAAATATTCTGAAAGAAAAGAAGAGTAGAAGTAAATATGGGTCTTCTGATGAAGAAGAAGAAAGAAGCAAGAAGAAAGCTCTAAAAGAAAGGAAGAGTAAGAGCAAATATGGAACTTCTGATGAAGAAGAAGAGAAGAGTCGGAGAAAGCCCTCTAAAGGAAAGAAGAGCAAAAATAAGTACGAATCATCAGAAGAAGAAGAAGAAAGACATCACAGAAAACACTCCAAAGAAAGGAGAAGCAAGACCAGATACGAATCTGACGATGATGAAATTCCTGGGGCAAGGTCTCGGACAGGGGCAAGAAAGTCAGATTCAACAAAGCAAATCATCCAAGAAATGATAAATCAACAACTACAAGCATCAGGAGCGGGCCGTTTGGTTAATTTTCGCAAGAGATGTGGAAGGCCGTATCCAAGGGAGTACGAACAGATTCCTTACCCTTCAGGATACCAAGTCCCGAAATTTAACCTCTTCGATGGCACAGGAAAGGAAGGCATCACGCCTGATCAACATTTGGTACAATTTAGGAATGTGTGTGGCAACACCGCTCATGATGAAGCTCTGTTACTGAAACAATTCTCCCAAAGTCTTACAGGTGCCGCTTTTGAGTGGTATTCTTCATTAGAAAATGACTCGATCGAGACTTGGGATGAAATGGAAGATCTCTTTCGCGCCAAGTTCGCTATGGTGACTCAAAGAATTTCTATGGCTGATGTAGCTTGTGAAAGACCAAGGTCGGGGGAGTCGCCTCTCGACTACATCAACAGATGGAGAAACATGAACATACGGTGCACTCATCAAATGCCAGAAAGAGAGGCTGTCGAGTTTCTAATAAGAAATTTGGATGATTGGATCCGTAGACCGCTCTCAGGGAGCGATATCTACACTTATGAGGATTTAGTGACTCGGGTTGCAAGGGTTGTGCATATCGGCCCGCCTAAAGAGACACAAACCTCATACAACAAAGGTGAACAAAAGATTAAGGGGCAAGTTCCTATTAAAATAGTAGGGGCCAACGAGACGTCTACTAGCCAAGGAGGCGGTAGCTATAGAAACAACAAAGGAAATGTTAACAACAATAACAATGGAAGCAACCAACCCCAAGTAACTTTGGCGGAGCGCTTGAGCAAGCCATATTCATTTAAAAAAGAGAAAACTACGGCATTGCTTAAACAATTGTTGAATGGGAAAGCCATAGAATTACCCTATTGCAAAAGGCCGGATGAGCAAAACAAGACAAATGACCCAAAGTATTGTGCTTTCCATCGAGTCTTGGGTCACCCCACAAGCGATTGTTATGTTTTTAAAAACATCGCAGAAAAGATGATTAAAGAAGGGGATTTGATTTTGCCCGAGAGTTTTAAACAAGAGCCAGCTCCACATGCGCAAGCAAATGCAGTATCACAAAGAGGCAATCCAAGTCGCAACGTGGAGTGCAACGTCATAGTGATAGTGGATGAAGAATCTGATCAAGAAGAATATTATGTGCAGAAGGTATCAAAATTAAGTGAGAAGAAAATTGAAAACAAGGAAAGTGTTGAGAAAAATGAGAAGAAAGATGCAAAAGAGAAAGAAGGAAAAAAGAAACAAATAAAGAAGGAAAAAGAAGAGGAAAAAGAAGAAGAGGAATTTGATACCTATTATTATGACGCTGAAGATGAAGATGAGGCACCATATGGAGGCCTCTTTGCTAAAGGCATGTTTGAAGAAAAAGACTGTCATGTAAACTTGCGATCGGGTACAAATATCCCTGAAAGGCAAGCGTCCAAAGAAAATGAAAAAGGAGGAAAAAACAGAGGCCGAGAAGTAAGTGATGAAACGGGACCGAGTCAAAAAGCAAGAGAAACTGTTGGGGAATACAACATCTTAGCTCATTTAAGGCTTACACCCGCACTGATCAGTGTATTTGAGGCGTTGATGATGTCAAAAGAATTAAGGGAAACAATGATGAAAGTGTTGGAAGAGCCCGAAAAATTTCAGGCTTACTTAGCAGAAAAACACATGACCGATGCCCTTTATGTAGAGCCACAAAGCCAAATCACTTTCACGGACACAGACCTAATGATGGGGACGGCTCGTCACAACAAGCCACTATACATTACTGGCCAAACCAATGGAAGTCAGTTAAATCGAATGTTGGTGGACCCCGGGTCTTCCATCAATATCTTGCCACTTAAATCATTGAAACAATTAGCCTTAGGAGGAAGGCAACTCTCAGATGAGAATGTCTTTATCCATGGGTTCAACCAAAATTCCGAGCGGGCATTGGGGGCAATTACCCTTCCCATGAAATTTGGGGAATTTGAAACTTTGATCAAATTTTATGTAATTGACGCCGATACCTCCTACAGGGCTTTGCTAGGAAGACCATGGTTACATGAAAATCATCTTGTGCCATCCACCCTCCACCAGTGCATCAAATACATAAACGATGGCGAGCAAAAGATCATCAAAGGAGATGCACAACATTATGGAGCACATGAAGTGGAATTGGAAGAAATAGATCGATTTTATACTCCAGCCTCTCAAAGGAGTACTTCTCCACATTTGAGGCCAAGAGTAGAAAATCAGAAAGAGTGTGATGAGAAAATAAGATTGAAAGAAAGGCCTAAAACTTCATGTGTCGTGAAGACTCCATTTTACATAAGGTCATCTGATGAAGAAGATGAAAGTGAAAGTCAAAAAGAAAAGCTGTATGTGGACGGTGAACAAAAACTAAAACAAAGGAATGTAATCCATGTGTATGATATTGGCTTAGATAAAGAGGAGCTCAATGAAAAGGAAGACTCGATGGCTATTGAACAAATTCCCATTGGTTGCTTTAAAGAGTTAACACCAAGAGAAGTGAACCAAGTCAAAGAATTAGAAACCTTCTATGTACCACCTAAAACAGAAATGGTTCAAGGAAAATTGGTGATTCATAAAGAAATCTTGTTCTACAAGGCGGAGAATATAAACCCATCTGGTAATATGCCCGATTCCAACAATTGGGAGAAGTGGTTGAAAGAAGAAGAAAATGAATGTGAAAGGATAGAAATAATGGGTTACTACAATAAGAAGTTAATACCCCTCTTTGAAAAAACTCATTGTTTAGACCCAATCTCTAAACAGAAGGCTAAAGTTTTCCAAGATCTTTGGAGCGAGGAATCTCGATGGGTGAAGGGTGTAGACGGAAAATGGAAGCGTACAAAAGGATTGGGATTTAAGTCGCCCCCAAAAGAAGTTTCGATACCTTCCATCAACAGGCGGTACTTCAAGAAACACTACGCCTAAACCCACCTTTTCCAACATAAAAAAAAAACCCATTCCACTCTCGAATAAAAGCCGACTTAAGTAAATCCAAAATTCCATAAAAAAAAAGAAAAAGAAAAAAGATCCATTAAGCCTATTAAATCCAAAACATATAGAAAACCAAGCCAATAAAATCCTGAATAAAATCCCAAATAAAATCAACAAAACCTTTAATGACTCCAAATAAAAAAAAGAAACCTAAAACTCCAAACTCCAAAATCCAAAATCCAAAATCCAAAATCCAAAACCCTAATAAAAAATCCAATAAAGTCTTGAATAAGACCCTCAAGACCCAAAAAACCCAAAGTGATAACAAACAACCAAAATCCAAGAATTAAATCTCATGTCACGCCGGGCTAAAGCTCGAAAGGGATGTTCCGTTCTTTTGAACATTATGGAACATTCCTCTGCGAGGCCCTAAAGAAATCAGGTAAACACAAATTAATAAATGTCTAATAAAAAAATCCTTAACCTCAAAAATCCAAATAAAAAAAAAACAACAACAATTAGGATAAAACCCAAAAGAAATAAAATCATATTCATACCTTGTCCCACCGGGCCTAAATTCAAAGGAATGTCTTTGTCCTTCTGGACATTCATAGGACATCTCCTTTACAAAAGGCCTACATTTAAGAAAGAAACGTCTCTAAGTTTTGTGCTTTGTACTTTGAACAATGTACTAGGTGCCTGTTCATCTCACCGAACAAAAGGATGAACAAAAGTTCCGTATCTTGAACTGTAAATTAAGACACAAGGCGGTGGACCTATCACACCAACCAAGAAAAGGATAGCAGTGTTGAGCAAGCCTGTGTGGTTTCTGAATACATGGGATGGTGAAATTTACCCTAAGCGTTGTGCTTTGTGCTTTGAACAAGGTACTAGGTGCATGTTCATCTCACCGATAAAAAGGATGAACAAAAGTTCTGTGTCTTGAACTCTAAATAAGACACCGGAGAACACCAACACTGGAACAAGTGCCCACACCGGGGCAGAAGAACGATAAAGACCTGTTAACCAACCAAACTAGGGCAAGAGCCAATGATCAATCAAACCTGATACAAATTAAGGGGATAAGAGACAACATGAAAGAATACAAAGTGAAGTCAAGTGTTGAAGAAACTGAAATGCTTCAAGGCCGACATTCAGAAGGAAAAATCAAAGCTGGGACAAGGCTCGTGTAAATCCAAACTCAAGGAAATACAGGTGTGGGCCAAAATACCCCGACCTAAATTGTGGTGCGGACTTATGGGTGCCTTAGTCCTGAATGAAGAAAAACAAAAAGAAGGAAAAAGTCAAAGGTGGGCCAAAATACCCACATTCCAAAACAAGAGAAACGAGGCGGGAGTAAGATGACTCCTCACTTCAAAAGTTTACAAGAACGTCTTGAGCGCGGAAGTCCAATCAAACACAAGACTGACAAGTGTTAAAGAAACCAAACCACGACAAAGAACAAGGGGTCAAGAAGGGACCACCAAAGCACGTCGTTCTGTCCAAGACCCTCACAACATGCTTTGGTGGGGGGCATTTGTTTGACCCTAAAAATTAACCCTGAAAACCAAACCCAAATTGCTAAAACCAAATTCAAATTGCGAAGATCCAAATTCAAATTTCGAAAAAATCAAGTTCAAATCGCGAAAAATATCAAACAAACTCCAAAAATTCTCAAAATTTACCCAAAAATTCCCTAATAATTATGATGAATTATCATGATTTTGAAATCCCAAAAATATCACCAGAATCCTCAAAATTTGTAAAGAAACCCTGAAAATCCATAAAATTTCCGAAAAATATCTGTGAGGAATTTTGAGAAACCCTTTGAACCATTAAATTACTCATATTTTTTTGAGTTCACTCATAAAATTTCATGCGAAAATACCCAAGGGAAGGCCTCCAAATAATTTATTTTGGATTGGCATCAAGGGAATGTACATTAAATAAAGGAAATTGAAAGAAATGCCCAGAAAAATCGAAAAGGCCAGTCGGGTGCATCCATTGGAGGGGATCCCAAGCAGATTCAAGGAGGGCGCTGGTTTCAATGTTGGCTGCACTTGGCTTATACACCGAATGCACCATATTCTATTTCTAATCAATCGGTGCGCCATGAACCTCTCTCATCTATCTCCCTCTCTCTCATTAAATATGACAGATGGGGCCCAGATGAAGAGTTCTTCTTCTACCTTGGTAAAAAGAGGAAGAGAGGCAGAACCACGACTTTTACCATGGAAGTCGGGTAAAAACGAAAAAAATGGTGACGTGGCCCTTCTCGGAACCCAGAAACCGGAAACCATACACCCCAGCCCACGGTTTTGCGAAACCATACCCTAGGCGCAGCCAATTCTCAACCGTTGATGGAAATTGAATGAAGGAGATGAAACCGAGCTCAAAGAAGGATGCCCTAATCCATGCCTATATAAACACCTCAATTCGACAGCCTCCAGGAGCCTCCACGCAGCCTCCAGACCCCTCCCAAGCTACAAAGCCAGATAGAAACTCTGTTAGAGTAGATAGTAGTATAGAGAGGGAGGAACATTTCAGCAAACAGGTGGTAGGCATAGCTAGAAGAGAGAAATTAGGAAGAAGAAAGGTTCTGTGAGTGATTGTAATTAAAGAGAAGGTAAAAGATAAGCGTGAGAAGTGAAATTGTAAGTTGAATTTGAAGTTTAATTGAAGAAGTTGCATTCTCTCCTTGTGAAAATTTGATTGAACTGTTGCTGCCCTGGTCTTAACACAAGCTTTGCTTGAGGTTTCCTCAGGTCTAGCTCCTCGTAGCTTTGGCTGGAGTCTCTCCAGTCCTAGCCCTTAACCTCGGTTGGAGTCTCTCCATTCCCGGGTAGCATCTCCCTCTCAGTGGCTTTGGCCATGGACAGGAGATCGTGTTAATCAAACAAAGAGAGGGGGAGATGCTGCCATTTTTTTATTTCACACAAGTTCTGGACATAAGCGAATAAAAAGGAATTTTAAAGCAATAAAAAGTAATTGTTTAAATTCTATACTAAAATGAATAAAAGCAATGCTTAAAGTGAAATTGGTCTGGTTTCTCGAGATCAGAGCAGCACATAAGGGTTCAGTATTTGTTATCCAGATTGTGACTATTGTAGATGGTAAATGATGTAATTTGTAAAGGAGTATCAAGTATTTTCTTTTAGTCTATTTCATGACCAGTTGTGAAAATAAAAATAATATTTACCTTGCATATTTAGTAACAAAATTGAAGTTCAGGGACTGTCCTATAAAATTTCAGCCAGGCTTGTCGGAAGTTTGTTAGACACAAGATGAAGCTAAATCATGAAATTGGTCTTATTATTAAATATTTAAAACCCTCTCCTGAAGTGAAATAAAGATGTCCAGAGAACAAGCATAATTGTATTAAGTTAGCAAGCATATGATTGTTTTTTTTTATTTCCTTAAATAACTAAAATGTGAGACCAATTGATTGATATAGCTCACTACCAGTGAATATCTGTAGCTTATGGTTGTACATTATTGCGTAAGTTAATCTCCGCAGTGCAAGTTTGATAGTTGTGATTGTTATTTAAATAGAAGCACGATTTGAGGTCCAGTATAGTAATCGTGCCAAACCACATGCAGTATATAAGAAAGAAATAGCAAAAAAAAAAAAGTGTATACATTCCCTAGTAATGCAAGTCAGTCAGCAATCGACATGTGCATACGTAATACAAGATAGATAAAAGTCAAAAGCATTTCCAGAAACTTACTCAAGCTCGATTAAACAATACCATTTCCCTTGCAAATCATGTGAAACTGTGACTCTCACTGTCTTAACAGAAGAAGAAATAAAACAGAAATTGACTTCACTCTTGCCTTCTCGTGACACTAATTAAGCATTGCCTGATATCAATTAAACTTGTCAATACCGTTGGTACCAATACCTCTCTTGCTGTACCAACCTTTGGCCCACTCAATGAATTAGGCAGACGCAAGATAAGTCGTGCATGCCTTCGTATTCTCAATACTTCCGTGAGACTAGGGAGCCGGGTCCCATTGACGGTGATGACTTCGACTGCCGGGAAGAAGCAAATTGAAAAGTGCAGGGATCAAATCGAATAAAGTCTTCAAGATAAACTCCTCGTTTCCCGTCAGATTAAGGCGAAGCGACCTAAACGAATACCACCTTCGTACTCTCCTCTGCCGTACCACTCAATGGCTCACTTGCCAAAACAAAGCAACGCAATACAAACCAATCACTCCTTCGTGTTCTCCTTTCTGTCGTGGTCCTAACGAACCCAATATGGACGACTGAGGTGGCTCCAATCGCCGGAAATCGCGAACTCAAAAGTGCTAGGGTCAAAATGAATATTTTTCATTACTGTCACAATAAACTCATAAACCTCCACCTCAAACGAAGGTGACGCAAGAGAAACCAACGCCACCGCTATCTTCCTCTCACTTCAACGATTTCAGTTCAACTAATCTCGCCGGGAACGGTGACCTGAATCGCCGGAACTCGAATCAGAGGGACTCGGCGAAAGAATAAAAATGAAAGAGGGGTCTCCCTGTAAAATCCCATTCTCTCAAACAGAATTTTAGCGCCAGTCCGTTTGCCACGTCAGCAGGCTCCATCGGCGCCAGATCAGGCCCAGTCAGCCCAATTAGATGATGCGGCCCAATCAGAAAATTCCACATAATATAAAAACTTCGAAAATTCACTAAAAATAGTAGGAAACTCAGAAAAATTCAAATAAAATATTCAAAAATTCCTAAAAATCTAAACAAACCAAATTCATTGATATTTTGATATAAAAATTCGTCAAATCATTGGTCTTTTTACAGTTTTGAAGGATTTCCAATATTAAACAAATGTCAAGAATGCTAAAATGATATTAAATAATTTTATGAAATTCTAAAATAATGATAAAACTCCTTAAAACTCTTCCAAAAATCAAATTGAGATAATTTATAAAATAAAAAATGATTTCAAAAGGGATATGTTAAATATCAAGTATTTTCAAAATAAGCATGATTAAAAGTATAAAAAGAAATTGCAAAAGTCTAAAATTAAAAATAAAAAAATAAAAATGAAACTGTGACAATGGTAAATCCCAAAGCCAAAACTGAAACCTCTTCACTAGAGAAAAGACGAACCCTTCAGCAAATCAAAATCAACTTCAAGCGAGTCCAAAAGTTAGAAACCCTGAAATTCAAACTCAAAATCCAAAAATCATGAAACTCAAAACCAAGAGACATAAACTTTGAAATTCAAACTCAAAAGCCGAAAATCCTGAAACTCAAACTCAAATTTTCACAAGTGGCCCAAAATAGCCCCGAGAACTCAAAACTTTGTTTCCCACAAGTGACCCAAAATAGTCCCGGAAACCAATCCTTACAAGCGACCCAAAATAGTCCCAAGGATTGTCAAAACTCAAATTTTCACAAGTGGCCCAAAATAACCCCGAGAAACCGAAATTCCGTTTCCACAAGTGACCCAAAATAGTCCCGGAAACTCTTTCTCACAAGTGACTCAAAATAGTCCCGAGAAACTCAAATCAAATCCAAAAAGGCCCAAAATAGCCATACGAAACCTAAATCAATTTCAAATTCCACAAAGGCCCAAAATAGTCTTAAACAATCCAAACTCAAATCAAATCCAAAAAGGCCCAAAATAGCCATACGAAACCTAAATCAATTTCAAATTCCACAAAGGCCCAAAATAGTCTTAAACAATCCAAACTCAAATCAAATCCAAAAATGACCCAAAATAGCCTTAAACAACCCAACCAAATCCCAATCCAAATGGCCCAAAATAGCCTTGATAAACTCAAAATTCAAATCTAAATCCTACAAAGGCCCAAAATAGCCTCAGGACCGAAAAATACATCCCGACATAAAAAAAAAACAAATCTGTTTCAAATAAAAATCTAAAATTATTCAAGTGTCCTCAATTGAGTCCCGTCAATTAGGTCTGGTACCATCAATTGAGTCCGGTCTAAGCCAAAAGAAATAAACCCCACATAAACACAAAATCATTTTAGAAACGATTTTCCTAGCCTATTACATATAATTCTTTAGATCCCTTAATCAGAGGTTCCCGTAGGCAACTACGGGGTAATTAACAGTAGGGGCTTGCGCCTACTGGAAAGAAAGGACCCGCGAAATTAATAAACCCTCGTAAGAAGCGACTCTTGTTCAGGTTCTCTTGTCGTCAAGAGACACTCAGCGCAGAGATCGAACCTTAAGGGGGGTGAATCTAAGGCTTATTCTAATTTCTCGAGGAAACCGTTTCATTCTTCGAGAGATGACGAAAAAGTCCACACAATGACTAAGCGGCTATTACACATAAAAGTCAAACACTTTAAGTCAAGTCTTACGCATCCTGTTTGTCATTCAAAAACATGTTTATCTATTTCAAGCAAATTCGATCAAGATGCATGAAATCATATAAACATATCCATAATAAAATAACATAATCGTCCATCATCGAATATGAAATGGAGATAATATTTTGAGAGGTTAGGATTAAGGTATGTAACCTTCAATTCTTAAACAAACTCTTAATAAAGATAACTCTACGTATCCAATGGTAATGACTTAGACGAACAAGTCATTTCCTATACGGAGTTTGCTTTACGTCTCTCGAAGTGTCTCTTATTCTTCATTGCCAACACATTTCGTTAAATGCGAGCATATGAACTAGTATCAAGTTACTAGTGTGAATTAGAGATAATGAGATAATTTGAACGACAAATACACTTTTAGGATTAGAACATTACAATCATGGTATTTCGAACAACCTTTCAAATACCTCCCATAAACAGTAAATGAAACAACTCATGTGACACATAGTCACAATTGAGGGTCTCGAAATGTCAACTCATACCTTGGTGAAGTATTTCTTGAATACTTAACCAATTACCTATTTGCATCAACAAGTGTGAAAAAGGTAACATTATATCCTTTATAATTCCAAAGAGATCGTATGACAATATCAACAATCCTTGACATTGGAGATCGTAATATCTCTAGTTGTCAATTAGCTACTTAAATCTTTCGATTTGTAAGCTAACGAAACATTCATATATCTTCTTATAGAAGAATCTCTTGGTCAACTCATGCCCTTCACACTCGATCGTAAATGATGGAGTCAATATCTACTTTCTCCAAGAACGCCTTCTTGAGTAAGTGGATAAGAGCGTAGGAGTTAAATTCTAGTCCATATGAATTCGTTAATTCAAAGGTCTAGAAATTTCAAATGAGGATATTAGTCATACGCTTTATTGAATAACTTTTCGTCAAAAGTCAATCAATCATCGCGATACTACGTTCGGGTAGTTTGAGTAAAGTTTTGGGAATTGAAATATCTAAGTTTCTTTTCAAAGATTGATCGCAACAAAATTAACAATTTTAACATCTATAACAAAATCAATTTAAGGTCATTTAGTTTATGCAAATGTTTTATTTATAACAAATAAAACTTCCACTACACTTATTTAATGTCCCAAATGTAGTTGGTTATCCAAGATCTCTATTTTCGTTGAGATGGGGCCAGCGTCGGCATAACACCAAAACAACTAGATAAGGTAGGTTCTCCAACCAATCATATTAACCATATGACTCTTGGTTTGTGAAATGTCTCATGTACATCCACAAACTTCGCCCCGATGTCCAATCCGATTAGGGTCCATCGATAAGTAACCTCTCTCTATTTGCTCCTAGTAAATCCGATTTACACCCCGACTTCGAGGGTTAACCAAAAGACGTCCCGCGTCGGCGAGAAAACGTCATTTGGCACCGAACGACGTGAAGGGGATAGAGAGAAGGAGGGCGGTTGACTTAATCAAATTAATGGGACAAACAATTATGTGACTCTTGTTTGGTGGTCGTGTAAACATACACCCATACCTATCCTATGACATTCATAGCATCCACAAACTTTCACATAATAAAGCATCTCAAGCATTGTTGTGGGTTTGTATGGCTCCCGCTTGCATTAGTTTTCGCCGCATCTCCATGTAGCAAAACTGATCTAATCTTTGTCCCTCCCACTAAATTATATATGGATCTAAATCCTATATAAAATAAAGGAACAAAATTACATGTGTAAATTTCTATTCCCATCCTAACCTTAGGGGCATGCAAGCCACACAAGTTACACAAAAATTAATCAAAATTAATTAATGGCACCAAAGGCCTTATTACACGCAATCACACATGCATTCAATTTACAAACCACAAGGCATTGAATCATGAGCCATACTAAACCCACATCCTCCTACAAAACAAAGTTAGCACAAGTCTATCCACTAGTGTAATTTGTTTATAATTAATGACTTTCAAGTGTCTTTGCGTATTATTTGCCATTCGCAATTTCCGTGTGTAAATGCTCAAATTTCAAACAACCAAACTTGTTTAAATTTCTTTTGAAAACTTTTCAATCATCAAAAAACTGAAAGGAGATCACACAAGGAGTATCCTAATTACTTTTTCAACTAGTTTGAATAATTAGTAAATAATACTTTGATAAAAAAAAGTATCTAATGGGACACGACAAAATCCACAGTTTTCGGTCTCCAAAAAATATGAAATAATTTATATAAGCTCCTTGTCTAGATTGTAATTACCAGTCAAAAATTCAGGAAGAGACCATAAACCATCTGAGAGAATAAAAAAAGACAAATCTGAAACAAGTGCGCGAAAACACCGTTTTGAGATATTCTGTTTTTCTTCTCAACCATCCGGTCTGAAAGATCACCTTCCATCCAGTTTTTATATATACAATATACATAGAAAAACTTGTTTAATCTATTGGCTAACTATTCATGAAAAGAAAAACACTAAGTTCAGTTTAAGAAATTCAAGTTACAAGCTTAACAATCGACTAGACCTGTACTGGAACAGACTGTCGACCGAAAAGGTTTGACCTGGTTGAGGTACCAAACTTCCATGAAAAATTATGAAATTAATTTTCCTGGAATCCTAACTTAAAAGTAAACAACTCTATTCAAACAATTTTCCAGAAAGAGTTCTCAGTTGGTACAGTTTATTAGAACAATCAGTTTGTTCAATAAACCAGATCTGACGAGATCTTTCTTTTCATACTTGAAAAACTACGAATTAATCTGAAACATGCAACATTCTATACATGTCCAGAAAGTGTTTCAAGTCCTCTTTAAATCTAGCCAAAGAACACTGGTACTTATATTCAAAATATAAATCTTTTAAGCCATTCAAACAGAACAGTGCAAGCAGAAACTGGTTCTGCGCACCGTTGCCATTTTATTCACAGTAAATCCATACAATTTCAGAAAAATGTGAATCTAACGCCAAAAGAACCACAATCCATAGATATACAACTTTCTAGTCGACAGAAAAAATTTCCAGAGAACATTTCATAGCGAAAAACGCATAACAACACAGAAATTGCTGTTTCCAGACAGCAAGCAATAGCATCAACTCTACTAATCCATTAATTAGCTAATTTCTCTTAATTAAGTGTCAAAATAACTTAAGCACGACCATGTTCTCTGATACCACTGTTAGAAAGTGCACAAATTTTAATTTTGAAGCTAATTACACTTAATTAACCACAAACAAGTGCGAGGATCTAGTGCAAAAGTCAATCAACACAAGAGAAAGGGTTTGGATTTGTACCTCCCGCGAAATCGCATCCGCGGGGCTCGATCCAATGGCGTAGGAGTCGGTGGAGTGCTCTCCTTGCGCCTCCACCATGGTTGACGGCCGCCTCGAGTCCACCTAGAGATTAACCAATATCTAAATCGATTCGTGCTAGCGATTCGATTAGAACGAAGCTAATCCTAAGGTATTCTCTCTTCTTCCTTAATTAACTATTTAATAGGTGGAGAGAATATGCTCAACCCATGAGCAAATGGAGAGAGAGAGAGAGGTGAGGCCGGCGGCCAAAGAGGGAGGGGAAGGGTGGCGGCTAGGGTTAGGGAAGAGAGAAGCCTCAATTTTGTATCTATACATCTCTATATATAGTGCACAATCCCTACCTACCACCAACCATCTATTTACAAGAATGCCATCCCACCTACCTCTTGTGGCTGGCCATTAATGGGCTCAAATGGGCCTCTCAACTCTATTAATTAAGCCTCTAATTCACATAATTAGATGCTACTCCAAATGCTCTTCAATTGGGCTATATATTTAATACATACATATTGGCCCAATAAATTAATATAACTATTTATATTAAATTGTGTTGAGCTAAACTAATTATTAACTAATTAATAATTATTCTAGGATTAGCTAATGCATTAATTTATTTCCATATGATCCATTTGACTTAATTAATTATAACGGTATATAATTAATCAATCAACTTATCATATTTCCGCAATACGCACTGTTGCGAATAAATAAATAAATAATGCACTGTCTTGGTCAAAACTCTATTTTGTGTGACCCTTTGAGGATTTATGCTAAGTTGGACATGGGATTAAATCGTTATTTAATTCCAATAATCATAAGCGGTATCTAGCAACACGTTATGATTCCCAATTCGCATAAATAGTGTACTGCTACAGTATTTAAATCCTGCATAAGAGAATAAAAGTATTTCCCTATTTTGATTCTTATGTCTCACGATATCATCGTATAATCCAAGATTGGAACGTGTCATTCTTGCAGATTATACGTTTCTTGATCTAGAGATAATTGTATAAAGTTGCATGCAAACAATCTATCTCCATCAAGGGGCCCAAACAGATATCGTCACTCACTAAGCGAATTAATGAGGGACATACGGTTTTCTTGATGATTAGCTTTTCCCCGCACAATTCAAGAGAACATAAATAAAGTCCGTATAGCAGCCCTTATCAGGAATCAACGGTAGACGATATTTATTGAACCTATCCTCATGTGGAAAAGATAAACATCTCAAACTTAGAACCAAAATCATAACGAAATAAATAATGACACATAACACAATCCATACATTTATTTCGTTGGGTCAAGTCCTGTGCTATGTTCCATAACATACACATATGCAATTAAGTTGGCAACTCTTTACCTATGATTTGTAGAACTTAATCATCACTTAACTTGCATACTAATCTTATAAGATAATTAATGTTCCTTGTTAATTATCAAGATTATGGACCATTTAGATTTATTATTGTCATTCTAAAGAATGATCCACAGAGATCCACAATTCAGATCCTCAACCTGAATGATCTGTCAATAATAAACCTAGGAACAGATGATAAAATATCATCCATAACATAAACTAATATTTAAGTCATTAATTCATTGACTTCTAGGACATAACTCCAACAATCTCCCACTTGGCCTAGAGTCAATCAATAGTGACTTCTAGCCAACGAAGAATTGAGAACGATGTTATATATCTGCATATATACTTGTCTCGGACCTCAAAAGAAATAATACACTTAAAGCAAGTTACTCATACGTCCACCACGTATGGATGCACATTTTGCATCCCGTATATCGCTTAAGGCAGAGGTCATGTTAGAGTGTTCGCTGTGTTCGCGAACCTATCCACTTTTGTTTGACCCTATATATGTATACTCCTATATATATTCTTGATCATCATCATATGATATCAAGTGATATCGTTATAGATCATACTTGAATCTCCAACAAAGGGTTCTTTAGTATTAAGCTACGGTTCGAGATGCAATAGAACCATATTAGCTTGACTAAGAACTCGATTCAAATAAACTTCTTTTATTGCTTCACAAGTTGCTATGAATTTTGCTTTGGTGACGGAAACGGTTGTAATATTCCATTTAGAACACCTTCTAAACTTACAACACCACCTTTGAGCTAAATATGTAGCTCACTTGTGATTATATCAATCTTTTGAAAAACTAGTATCAATGTAATCAATTTACACGAACTATCTTTCATCTTAAGAGATGGAACATTATATCACTCTTTCTCATAAGGTACTCGAGGATATCCTTGACTATTGTCCAAATGTGTCTCTCTTGTATCCATTTGACAACTGTTTGTCATATCCTTTGGATACTACACATCGAGGCATATGCATAAATATGGCGTACAAAATGAAACTCATAACGAAAGAATGCTTGAACTGTTTCATGCACTTTCTCGAATTGAGTTACAATAAACCGAGTTAAATACTCAAGTCATGCCTTGTGACGTAGTTAGACATCCTATCTTGAAGTGTAACTTTCGTGTTTCTCGAACACTTCGTCGTTATATGCACATTAGCTCAAACCTAACATCCATCATAATCTATCACCATAGATTTTGTTTCCTTGGATTTAGGCGATTTCTCCCTAGTTCTCTATTGAGAAAACATTCTCCAATGAGATCTTGACAACATTCATTTTCTTAATGTTATTCCCAATTAATATCTTATTACCTTGTACAATACAAGTAACACAATCATGCTCCCACTGAATATCTTGTCTATACAAGACGCTTTTGACGAAGTTCAACTCCTTGACTTCCTTGTCAAAATGTTTATTCCATTTTTCACAATACTTACTTTAATCCATTAATGGATACTTGAAGTGTGTATATATTTCTAGCACAAAAACAAAACCTTGGTTTGCATCATATACATAACATCTTCTTTCATTCATTCGAATAAGGCGGTTTTGATGTTCCTTTCCATATATCAATATATACGAAATATAACTGTTGCTAGAACGATCTTTATTGACTTATACATAGCTATAAGCAATAAGCCGTGCTTAGTATATAGTCAACTCGTCATCGACTTAGACATAGCTACAAGCGCGAAGCTGTACTTTGTACTTAGTCAACTTGCCGTCCATGTCAATCTTTCCATTAAAGATCTAAACGTTCTTGATGGATTGGTCATTCTTGAACATCAACCAAGGTCTATACCTTGTTGTTATACATGGATTGCATTTAAAGACCGTATGGATTTAAACCATACATGTGGAATCATATCTTTCCATCATTTCCTTATTTGTCAACGGATTCTCATATGACAAGTACGAGAATGTCGTGAAGCCTATGCATCAAACGGCTCAGGAAATCAACTCGCGTTGACTTTTGTAGGATCGGTACTTAAGGTTCATGAACTATTTCTACAACGATTTGTAGAATAAATTCTTGACTCCTTACATTCCATGAGTGTCTCGAACATCATCAACTCGTGAGATGGTTGAGTCCTTATTGGAAGGAGCGTACTATTAAACTTCTTCCTTTCACTACGGCTTGTGATTGAAGTTCCGATCAACTCCCACTAAGCACCATGCATAGAGTAACAAGTTTTCTATAAGAATACTTCTTGTAGTGACGCACAAACTATTTTAATGCTCACTTTACTCCCACTACTTCTTCTTGAGAATTTTATTCTCTAAGACTACGTTATGATTAGCAACAACTATTTTGTTCTTATCATGTTCGTGGAAGTAGTGTCTTTTCGACTTAAGGTATCCTACAAAATATAGAGTGTCTTATTTGGTTCAAGCTTATAAGTCAACAAACCTTGAAATAAGCTTCTTAACACCAAATCTTGAGAACCAATATAGTTAGAGATCAAAATCTCGTAAAATATCTTTCTCAATAGACTTCGATGGAACATTATTCAGTGTAAACAATATTGTCCTCAAACATAACTTCCTAATATGAGTCGAATAAGTCAATTTGATTTATTACCGATCGAACTATACTAAATATTGTTCGATACCTCCATTCTTGGAAATATTATTCCTCATGGAGCGAGTTGTGAAACTACTTTCATACTCTTTAGATAATATTTCAAATCATACGACTTAACTATTTACCATGATTAATTGTAAGACTTTTTCTTTTCCTTGAACGGTCTTTTAACTTCACTCTTGAACTCCTTTGAACTAATCAAAAGATTCATACTTATACCTTATCAAATAGATATGTTAATATCTACAATGATCGTTGGTCAAGTAATAAAGTATAAACAACCTTTTATTTCACAAGTACTTATAGATCTATATACATCGATATGTATAAGTCCTAATCAAGTCACTTGTCCTTAAACCTTTGTAGGTCAAAGGCGCTTTTGTCAATTAACAAACATGATTCGCATATAACAATTGATGAGAAATCGAATTGAACTACGAGCTCTACGTTACGTAGACTCTCATAATGCGATTCTCGTTTATTTATGACTAAGCGGCTATTACACATAAAAGTCAAACACTTTAAGTCAAGTCTTACGCATCCTGTTTGTCATTCAAAAACATGTTTATCTATTTCAAGCAAATTCGATCAAGATGCATGAAATCATATAAACATATCCATAATAAAATAACATAATCGTCCATCATCGAATATGAAATGGAGATAATATTTTGAGAGGTTAGGATTAAGGTATGTAACCTTCAATTCTTAAACAAACTCTTAATAAAGATAACTCTACGTATCCAATGGTAATGACTTAGACGAACAAGTCATTTCCTATACGGAGTTTGCTTTACGTCTCTCGAAGTGTCTCTTATTCTTCATTGCCAACACATTTCGTTAAATGCGAGCATATGAACTAGTATCAAGTTACTAGTGTGAATTAGAGATAATGAGATAATTTGAACGACAAATACACTTTTAGGATTAGAACATTACAATCATGGTATTTCGAACAACCTTTCAAATACCTCCCATAAACAGTAAATGAAACAACTCATGTGACACATAGTCACAATTGAGGGTCTCGAAATGTCAACTCATACCTTGGTGAAGTATTTCTTGAATACTTAACCAATTACCTATTTGCATCAACAAGTGTGAAAAAGGTAACATTATATCCTTTATAATTCCAAAGAGATCGTATGACAATATCAACAATCCTTGACATTGGAGATCGTAATATCTCTAGTTGTCAATTAGCTACTTAAATCTTTCGATTTGTAAGCTAACGAAACATTCATATATCTTCTTATAGAAGAATCTCTTGGTCAACTCATGCCCTTCACACTCGATCGTAAATGATGGAGTCAATATCTACTTTCTCCAAGAACGCCTTCTTGAGTAAGTGGATAAGAGCGTAGGAGTTAAATTCTAGTCCATATGAATTCGTTAATTCAAAGGTCTAGAAATTTCAAATGAGGATATTAGTCATACGCTTTATTGAATAACTTTTCGTCAAAAGTCAATCAATCATCGCGATACTACGTTCGGGTAGTTTGAGTAAAGTTTTGGGAATTGAAATATCTAAGTTTCTTTTCAAAGATTGATCGCAACAAAATTAACAATTTTAACATCTATAACAAAATCAATTTAAGGTCATTTAGTTTATGCAAATGTTTTATTTATAACAAATAAAACTTCCACTACACTTATTTAATGTCCCAAATGTAGTTGGTTATCCAAGATCTCTATTTTCGTTGAGATGGGGCCAGCGTCGGCATAACACCAAAACAACTAGATAAGGTAGGTTCTCCAACCAATCATATTAACCATATGACTCTTGGTTTGTGAAATGTCTCATGTACATCCACAAACTTCGCCCCGATGTCCAATCCGATTAGGGTCCATCGATAAGTAACCTCTCTCTATTTGCTCCTAGTAAATCCGATTTACACCCCGACTTCGAGGGTTAACCAAAAGACGTCCCGCGTCGGCGAGAAAACGTCATTTGGCACCGAACGACGTGAAGGGGATAGAGAGAAGGAGGGCGGTTGACTTAATCAAATTAATGGGACAAACAATTATGTGACTCTTGTTTGGTGGTCGTGTAAACATACACCCATACCTATCCTATGACATTCATAGCATCCACAAACTTTCACATAATAAAGCATCTCAAGCATTGTTGTGGGTTTGTATGGCTCCCGCTTGCATTAGTTTTCGCCGCATCTCCATGTAGCAAAACTGATCTAATCTTTGTCCCTCCCACTAAATTATATATGGATCTAAATCCTATATAAAATAAAGGAACAAAATTACATGTGTAAATTTCTATTCCCATCCTAACCTTAGGGGCATGCAAGCCACACAAGTTACACAAAAATTAATCAAAATTAATTAATGGCACCAAAGGCCTTATTACACGCAATCACACATGCATTCAATTTACAAACCACAAGGCATTGAATCATGAGCCATACTAAACCCACATCCTCCTACAAAACAAAGTTAGCACAAGTCTATCCACTAGTGTAATTTGTTTATAATTAATGACTTTCAAGTGTCTTTGCGTATTATTTGCCATTCGCAATTTCCGTGTGTAAATGCTCAAATTTCAAACAACCAAACTTGTTTAAATTTCTTTTGAAAACTTTTCAATCATCAAAAAACTGAAAGGAGATCACACAAGGAGTATCCTAATTACTTTTTCAACTAGTTTGAATAATTAGTAAATAATACTTTGATAAAAAAAAGTATCTAATGGGACACGACAAAATCCACAGTTTTCGGTCTCCAAAAAATATGAAATAATTTATATAAGCTCCTTGTCTAGATTGTAATTACCAGTCAAAAATTCAGGAAGAGATCATAAACCATCTGAGAGAATAAAAAAAGACAAATCTGAAACAAGTGCGCGAAAACACCGTTTTGAGATATTCTGTTTTTCTTCTCAACCATCCGGTCTGAAAGATCACCTTCCATCCAGTTTTTATATATACAATATACATAGAAAAACTTGTTTAATCTATTGGCTAACTATTCATGAAAAGAAAAACACTAAGTTCAGTTTAAGAAATTCAAGTTACAAGCTTAACAATCGACTAGACCTGTACTGGAACAGACTGTCGACCGAAAAGGTTTGACCTGGTTGAGGTACCAAACTTCCATGAAAAATTATGAAATTAATTTTCCTGGAATCCTAACTTAAAAGTAAACAACTCTATTCAAACAATTTTCCAGAAAGAGTTCTCAGTTGGTACAGTTTATTAGAACAATCAGTTTGTTCAATAAACCAGATCTGACGAGATCTTTCTTTTCATACTTGAAAAACTACGAATTAATCTGAAACATGCAACATTCTATACATGTCCAGAAAGTGTTTCAAGTCCTCTTTAAATCTAGCCAAAGAACACTGGTACTTATATTCAAAATATAAATCTTTTAAGCCATTCAAACAGAACAGTGCAAGCAGAAACTGGTTCTGCGCACCGTTGCCATTTTATTCACAGTAAATCCATACAATTTCAGAAAAATGTGAATCTAACGCCAAAAGAACCACAATCCATAGATATACAACTTTCTAGTCGACAGAAAAAATTTCCAGAGAACATTTCATAGCGAAAAACGCATAACAACACAGAAATTGCTGTTTCCAGACAGCAAGCAATAGCATCAACTCTACTAATCCATTAATTAGCTAATTTCTCTTAATTAAGTGTCAAAATAACTTAAGCACGACCATGTTCTCTGATACCACTGTTAGAAAGTGCACAAATTTTAATTTTGAAGCTAATTACACTTAATTAACCACAAACAAGTGCGAGGATCTAGTGCAAAAGTCAATCAACACAAGAGAAAGGGTTTGGATTTGTACCTCCCGCGAAATCGCATCCGCGGGGCTCGATCCAATGGCGTAGGAGTCGGTGGAGTGCTCTCCTTGCGCCTCCACCATGGTTGACGGCCGCCTCGAGTCCACCTAGAGATTAACCAATATCTAAATCGATTCGTGCTAGCGATTCGATTAGAACGAAGCTAATCCTAAGGTATTCTCTCTTCTTCCTTAATTAACTATTTAATAGGTGGAGAGAATATGCTCAACCCATGAGCAAATGGAGAGAGAGAGAGAGGTGAGGCCGGCGGCCAAAGAGGGAGGGGAAGGGTGGCGGCTAGGGTTAGGGAAGAGAGAAGCCTCAATTTTGTATCTATACATCTCTATATATAGTGCACAATCCCTACCTACCACCAACCATCTATTTACAAGAATGCCATCCCACCTACCTCTTGTGGCTGGCCATTAATGGGCTCAAATGGGCCTCTCAACTCTATTAATTAAGCCTCTAATTCACATAATTAGATGCTACTCCAAATGCTCTTCAATTGGGCTATATATTTAATACATACATATTGGCCCAATAAATTAATATAACTATTTATATTAAATTGTGTTGAGCTAAACTAATTATTAACTAATTAATAATTATTCTAGGATTAGCTAATGCATTAATTTATTTCCATATGATCCATTTGACTTAATTAATTATAACGGTATATAATTAATCAATCAACTTATCATATTTCCGCAATACGCACTGTTGCGAATAAATAAATAAATAATGCACTGTCTTGGTCAAAACTCTATTTTGTGTGACCCTTTGAGGATTTATGCTAAGTTGGACATGGGATTAAATCGTTATTTAATTCCAATAATCATAAGCGGTATCTAGCAACACGTTATGATTCCCAATTCGCATAAATAGTGTACTGCTACAGTATTTAAATCCTGCATAAGAGAATAAAAGTATTTCCCTATTTTGATTCTTATGTCTCACGATATCATCGTATAATCCAAGATTGGAACGTGTCATTCTTGCAGATTATACGTTTCTTGATCTAGAGATAATTGTATAAAGTTGCATGCAAACAATCTATCTCCATCAAGGGGCCCAAACAGATATCGTCACTCACTAAGCGAATTAATGAGGGACATACGGTTTTCTTGATGATTAGCTTTTCCCCGCACAATTCAAGAGAACATAAATAAAGTCCGTATAGCAGCCCTTATCAGGAATCAACGGTAGACGATATTTATTGAACCTATCCTCATGTGGAAAAGATAAACATCTCAAACTTAGAACCAAAATCATAACGAAATAAATAATGACACATAACACAATCCATACATTTATTTCGTTGGGTCAAGTCCTGTGCTATGTTCCATAACATACACATATGCAATTAAGTTGGCAACTCTTTACCTATGATTTGTAGAACTTAATCATCACTTAACTTGCATACTAATCTTATAAGATAATTAATGTTCCTTGTTAATTATCAAGATTATGGACCATTTAGATTTATTATTGTCATTCTAAAGAATGATCCACAGAGATCCACAATTCAGATCCTCAACCTGAATGATCTGTCAATAATAAACCTAGGAACAGATGATAAAATATCATCCATAACATAAACTAATATTTAAGTCATTAATTCATTGACTTCTAGGACATAACTCCAACAAGAAAGTATATACTAAGATGATAAATTATTTGTTAGTTTTATATCTGTTTGATAAAAGTGTAGTTACTTTATAATAAGGGAGTATATAGTCAAATATACATGAGTATCTATTAAAAATTATAAAAGTATATATTGAAACACATAGGAGTACATATTTAGCTTAAGTGGGTATATACTTTATATAAGGGAGTATCTATTAAAGCATGAAAAATTTAACTCTAAGGGAGTACATATTTAAAATAAGGGATTATTATAGTAAATATAAGAGAGTATATATTAAAAGTTATTAAAAGTATAAATTGAAATACATAGGAATATATGTTTAGCGTAAGTGAGTATATACTTTTATACACGGGAGTATATATTAAAGCATGAAATTGTTAGAGTTATGTCCTAGAAGTCAATCATTATATGGCTACTTCTATGGTTTATGTTATTGATGATATTTGATCATTTATTCCTTGATTTATTTATTGACAGATCATTCAGGTTGAGGATCTGAATTGTAGATCTCTGTGTTTCATTTATAATAAATGACAATAATAAATCTAAAAGGTCCGTAATCTTGATAATTAACAAGGAATATTAATTATCGGATAAGATTAGTATGCAAGTTAAGTGATGATTAAGTTCTACAAATCATAGGTAAGGAGTTGCCAACTTAATTGCATATGTGTATGTTATGGAACATAGTACAGGACACGACCCAATGAAATAAATATATGGATTGTGTTATGTGTCATTATTTATTTCATTTGAGTTTGATTCTAAGTTTGAGATGGTTCAACTTTTCCACATGAGGATAGGTTCAATAAATATCGTCTACCGTTGATTCCTGATAAGGGCTGCTATACGGACTTTATTTATGTTCTCTTGAAATGTGCGGGGAAAAGTTGTTCATCAAGAAAATCGTATGTCCCTCATTAATTTACTTAGTGAGCGATGATATCTGTTTGGGCCCCTTGATGGAGATGGATTGTTTGCTAGCAACTGATACAGTCATCTCTAGATCAAGAAACGTATAATCTGCAAGAATGACACATTCCTATCTTGGATTATACGATGATATCATGTGACATAAGAATCAGACAAGGATATACTATTATTTCTTATGCAGGATTAAAATATTGTAGCAGTACACTATTTATGCGAATTGGGAATCATAACGTGTTGCTAGATACCGCTTATGATTATTGGAAATAAATAGCGATTTATTTTCCATGTCCAACAGAGCATAAATCCTCAAAGGGTCACACAAATAGGTTTTGACCATGCGTGCATTATTTATTTGGTTGTATTAAGGAATGCAACAATATGATATGTTGACTGATTAATTATGTACTGTTGCGAACCGTCATAATTAATTAATTAAGTCAAACGGATTATATAGAAATAAATTAATGCATATTCTAATCCTTAAATAATTATCAAAGTGTTGATAATTAATTTGTTCAACATGAATTAATTAAAGTAATTAATTTGAGCTAACGGGCCTATATTTAAATGGTAAATTAAAGGTCCAAATTGAGAGCAATTAATTGGGCCACTAATTAATTGAATTAGAGGACCAATTAAATAATTGATAGAGCCCATTTAGGCCCATTTTATGGCTGCCCTAGTGATGGCATAGTTGTAAATTAGTTACAACTTTTTGGGAGAGTGGTTGGTCTATAAAAGGATCACTTTGGGAGCCAAAACCCTAGCCACCTTGCCTTTTTCTCTCTCCCTAATATTTTGGACGAAAATTAAAGGAAAAATTTCAGAATTTTTCCTCTCCACCATTGCTCTCTTAAGCTCATGTGTTGAGCACCTCTTGCCTCCATCCAATTAAATAGTTAATTAAGGCAAAGGGAAGGAAGGGATTAGGCTTAACCTCTCATCTACTAGCATAGATCGAGGTTTTGGTTAATACCTTGGTGGACTTGAGGCCGAGACACGCGTGGTGGTGCGCACAACCTCGACATCGCCGGATTCGAGCCTCCTTGTTGCGATACAAGGAGAGGTAGCCTTCCTAACCTCTCTCTCTTGTGTGTGAATGCTTGGACTAGATCCTTCGAGGTCTAAGTCGTTTGGATTGCTTATTAAATGGTTAATTAGCACAAAAAAATTTGAAAACTTAGACTTCCTAACAGAAATGTTTAACTATAAGGGAGTATAAATTTAGAATAAGGGATTATATAGTTAAATATAAGGTGAAAGTTTTTAGAATGAGATATCGAAGAGGATGGATGGTAACCTCTGAATTTTGGTAGGTCTAGGTCATCTACCTGAGCATATACTTTTATATAAAGGTGTATATACTTTTATATAAGGGAGTATTTATTAAAGCATGAAAAGTTTAACTATAAAGGAGTATATATACAGGAGTATCTATTAAAAATTATAAAAAAATATATTTAAACACATAGGAGTACATATTTAGCTTATTGGTTAGGAGTATATATTTTATATAAGGGAGTATCTATTAAAGCATGAAAAGTTTATTTATAGGGGAGTATATATTTTGATCAAGGGATTATATAGTTAAATATAAGGGAGTATATATTAAAAGTTATTAAAAGTATATATTGAAACACATAGGAATATATATTTAGCGCAAGTGAGTATATACTTTTATACAAGGAAGTATCTATTCAAGCATATTATTTGATACGAGGGAGTATATAATTTGTATACAGGGATTAACTATTAATGTACTAGAAGTTGAATCACATGTTACATTGTGGGTCCAATTAAGGGAGTATATATTTTAGATTAAGGGAGTAAGAACTAGGGTAGTAAAAGTTTAAATTCATGTCACCGAAAATGTAAGTTTCATCCTTAATTATTAATTTTTTTATTTGTTCGTTAATTAATACAGCAGCTGTTCTGATTTTATCTTTTTGAAAATTCGAACGAAGATCTACGCATCATTCTCACCAAGTGCTCTTCAAACCTCCACACATTCTCTGGTAAGAAGATAATAGAAAATGCACTGTACAAAATTTCATGTGCTATTCATAAGCAGTAACTGGACCTTAAATTTGTGGTTTCTTTTTACATTTTTTTAACATTAATTGCTTACCTCTGGTGCTCTTTGTCCTTATGCTTCAGAAAGGAATGAAATCATTTCAAAATAACATTTTGAATGGCCTTGCATTGGTTCTAAACATGTTCTAATCAGTTAGCATCTGATTTTGTTAGTGCTTGTACTTTACAAAGAGATTGGAACATAGTTCTGATGCTTCGTAAGTTTCAATGAGCTCAACTTGAGTCTGATGGTGATTAAATTTGATATTTGATCTTTTTCATTGTTCTATGAAACACTAAAACTTTGAGAAATTTTTTTGCAAATCATATGTTATTTAATTTATGTTCTATTTGTTAGGAAGTCTAAGTTTTCAAATTTTTGTGCTAATTAACCATTTAATAAGCAATCCAAACGACTTAGACCTCGAAGGATCTAGTCCAAGTATTCACACACAAGAGAGAGAGGTTAGGAAGGTTATCTCTCCTTGTATCGCAACAAGGAGGCTCGAATTCGGCGATGTCGAGGTTGTGCGCACCACCACGCGTGTTTCGGCCTCAAGTCCACCAAGGTATTAACCAAAACCTCGATCTATGCTAGTAGATGAGAGGTTAAGCCTAATCCCTTCCTTCCCTTTGCCTTAATTAACTATTTAATTGGATGGAGGCAAGATGTGCTCAACACATGAGCTTAAGAGAGCAATGGTGGAGAGGAAAAATTCTGAAATTTTTCTTTAATTTTCGTCCAAAATATTAGGGAGAGAGAAAATGGCAAGGTGGCTAGGGTTTTGGCTCCCAAAGTGGTCCTTTTATAGACCAACCACTCTTCCAAAAAGTTGTAATTAATTTACAACTATGCCATCACTAGGGCAGGCATAAAATGGGCCTAAATGAGCTCCATCAATTATTTAATTGGCCATCTAATTCAATTAATTAGTGGCCCAATTAATTGCTCTCAAGTTGGACCTTTAATTTACCATTTAAATATAGGCCCGTTAGCTCAAATTAATTACTTTAATTAATTCATGTTGAACAAATTAATTATCAACACTTTGATAATTATTTAAGGATTAGAATATGCATTAATTTATTTCTATATAATCCGTTTGACTTAATTAATTAATTATGACGGTTCGCAACAGTACATAATTAATCAGTCAACATATCATATTGTTGCATTCCTTAATACAACCAAATAAATAATGCACGCATGGTCAAAACCTATTTGTGTGACCCTTTGAGGATTTATGCTCTGTTGGACATGGAAAATAAATCGCTATTTATTTCCAATAATCATAAGCGGTATCTAGCAACACGTTATGATTCTCAATTCGCATAAATAGTGTACTGCTACAATATTTTAATCCTGCATAAGAAATAATAGTATTTTCTTGTCTGATTCTTATGTCACATGATATCATCGTATAATCCAAGATAGGAATGTGTCATTCTTGCAGATTATACGTTTCTTGATTTAGAGATGACTGTATCAGTTGCTAGCAAACAATCCATCTCCATCAAGGGGTCCAAACAGATACCATCGCTCACTAAGTAAATTAATGAGGGACATACGGTTTTCTTGATGAACAACTTTTTCCCGCACAATTCAAGAGAACATAAATAAAGTCCGTATAGCAGCCCTTATCAGGAATCAACGGTAGACGATATTTATTGAACCTATCCTCATGTGGAAAAGCTAAACCATCTCAAACTTAGAATCAAACTCAAATGAAATAAATAATGACACATAACACAATCCATATATTTATTTCATTGGGTCGTGTCCTGTACTATGTTCTATAACATATACATATGCAATTAAGTTGGCAACTCCTTACCTATGATTTGTAGAACTTAATCATCACTTAACTTGCATACTAATCTTATCCGATAATTAATATTCCTTGTTAATTATCAAGATTACGGACCTTTTAGATTTATTATTGTCATTTAATTATAAATGAACCACAGAGATCTACAATTCAGATCCTCAACCTGAATGATCTGTCAATAAATAAATCAAGGAATAAATGATCAAATATCATCAATAACATAAACATTAGAAGTAGCCATATAATGATTGGCTTCTAGGACATAACTCTAACACTATTTTGATTTATTTAATATGAAATTTTTTTCCCAATACTTAAGATTTGACCATCACAAGATATATCAAATTATGTTTGTGTTTCTCATCATCAGATTGATTCTGTATAAAAGTTTTTAATTTAGACAAGAGTATATATTTAGCGTAAGTGAATATATACTATATACAAGGGAGCGTGTATTAAAGCATGAAAAGTTTAATATAAGGAGTATATATTTAGAATAAGCGATTATACAGTTAAATATAAGGGAGTATCTATTAAAAGTTATTAAAAGCATATATTTAGCGTGAGTATATACTTTTATATAAGGGAGTATATGTTAAAGCATGAAAAGTCCAACTGTTAACGTTATTAAAAGTTCAATCATATAATCTGGTTATTATCAATTTAGTTATTTAGAATAAGGAAGTATATAGTATAAGGTAGTATTTGCTAAGATCATTAAAAGCTCAGCTATATTGCTATCAGTTAAGATATTCAAAATAAGGGAGCATATATTTAGACTAAGGGAGTATATATTTAGTAAATGAGTACCTATTAATGTATTATAAGTTTCTCTATGCCATGTGCTTAATATCAATTCAGATTTTAGAATAAGGGAGTATAGATTTAATATAAGACAGTATCCATTAAGGTCATTGAATACTCAACCATATGCTATCTAGTTCATATTTGTTCGGATATTCAGAATAATTATGTCTATATTTGGTATAAGGAAGTATCTATTGTTAAAAATTCAACCAATTCTAGTTGTCACTGTTCTGATTTAACAAGCAACATCCATGATACTCATGTTTTATATGTTGCTAAAAGATCAAAGAGTTTGTTTCTACAGAAACAACACAATTTTTAAACACGAGTATGCTTATTCAGTGTTGTCATACAAATAGGCAAGGTGAAAACCATTGCAGTTTTACTAAAAAAATTACTTTGAACTACATTGCCAAAATAAGAAAAAAAAATAAAGGATTGTATATTTAGAATAAGGGATTATATAGTTAAATGTTAGGGAGTATCTATTGAGTTATTAAAAGTTCAACAATATACTATCAAGTAAGGTATGAATAAGGGATTATATAGTTAAATATTAGGGAGTATCTATTGAAAGTTATTAATAGTTCAACAACCTTTTTCTTTTCTTTTTAAAGTAGTTAATAAGACAAAGCTTGATAATTTTTCCTTGTACCTTTTCCTAGCTGAAATGTTTGAAGATATTAGTTGAGGCAAAAGATACATTTGGAGGACTCTTCAACATCATATGCACTCATGATATTTCGAAAGATATCGTGGGAATAGTGAAAGAGAGGTATTATTTGCATGTAATTCAATACTGATTTTTGTTATTTGGATCTAGTTATGTTCTATTAATGAATGTCCTCAATTGCAGTAGGCTGACACTGTTGGAGGGAGTAAAGAAGATTGAAGAGAGGTAAATATTGATTTTTCAATTGTATTCCTTTGAATGCGTAGTCTGGTAAATATTGATTCTAGCTTCTATTTTCAATTCTAGATATTATGAAAAGAATAGAGGATTTCATGATATTGGTATTTTTTATTTAGAGATGCATGATATACTATTGTTGTAAGATGAAGTTTATTATTGTTACTCCTGTATCCGACTTAGATTAGAAATTTCATGAATTTTTATGTTTTGTTTCACGTTATTATTAATTCACGATCTGACCTCGTGTTTCAAATTGGTTTGAAAACAATTTTATATGTGTGCATTTATGTGCTAATAAGGGAGTACCTTATTAGTTGTTATATAGTAGTTATATGATATTACAAACTAATGTAGTATTCTAGGTTCTATCAAGGGAGTATAATTTTAATTTAGAGGAAGTAAGTTCTTATTTTTAATGGAGTACCTAAGTTATATTAGAATATCTATTATGCATTAAGACATTTATCTGTGCCATATTTAAAATATTTTCTAATAATGGAATATTTAATTTGTTTAAGTGATTATGTATTCACATTAAAGGTTATAAACGATCTAATTTGTATTTACTACTAATTTTCAGCTAAGTCTTTTGAAATTTGGGGAAGCTGGGTACCTGCCTATCTGAGCAAGCAGTTTTCGCTAGTGCGTCAGCTACACAGAGGACTGAGAGTATCAATTTCTTTGTTAACTTGAAGACATGTTTGAGGTAATTTTTTTTTTATTTAGACATAGGTCATTTCAGTTTCAATTTTCTGTGGATAACTCGTCAACATGTCATTGTGGTTTCAATAATCTTATGTAACTTCTTTTAATTAATGGAGTATGTAATTATAAGAAATGAATATGTGATTACAATCATATGACCTGTTTTATTATTTGGTTTTTGTCATTGAATTAAGGGTTTATATATGCTTAGTTAAAGTAGTACTTACTTTTAATAAGGGTATGCTGGCTGTTTTATTTAGCTTTTTCCTTAATAAAAATATTAACTATTAGTTAGTCTTGTATCTGTTTATCGCAGGTGTAGTTATCTTATAATAAGAGAGTAAATATATACTCTAAGGGAGTATATATTTAGCTAATATCTTATTTTGTATTTGTTACAAATCTACTTTATAATAAGGGAGTAAATATATAGAATAAGTAAGTATATAATATAGAATATGGGTGTAAATAAAGAACATGTGTATGCTAATTTGATTTAGAGAGTATATTCATCAATGTGGGGAGTATATAATTTGTATATAGGGATTAACTATTAATATACCAAAAATTAATTTGTATATAGGGAGTATATAATTTGATATAAGGGAGTGTATAATTTATATATAGGGAATAACTACTAATGTACTAAAAGTTGAATCACATGTTACATTATGGGTCCAATTATTCATGTAAGGGAGTATATATTTTAGATTAAGGGAGTAAGAACTAAGTAAGAGTTTAAATTCATTTCACTGAAAATGTTAGTTTCATTCTTAATAGGGTTACTAATGATTAGTTATTTTTGTATATGTTTGTTACAAGTGTAAATATCTTAGAATAAGTGAGTACATATATTTTGTAAGAGAATACATATTAGAATGATGAATTATTAGTTAGTTTTGTTTCTGTCTGTTGCAAATTTAGTTATCTTACAATTAGAGAGTAAATATATACTGAAAGGGTGTATATATTAAGAAGATGAATTATTAGTTAGTTTATCATTATCAATTATATACAAGTGTGGTTATCTATAGTCTAGAAATTTAGTTCTAGCATATTATTCATTCATGTTTGATATGTGTTCATTTATTTGTATATAATGGATTAGTTAATTATACAATCTGTTAAGAGTGGAATTCCTTGCATGTCTTCAAAAATTCTTTTTTTTAATATATCTGTGTACTAATTTGCTATTAAGGGAGTTGTCATGTGAAACTCGTTAGAAATCGAAGCATTTAATTTTAAATAAAAGATATCATGTTTTGATATGTGTTCATTTAGTTCTCTCCTTCTGTAGATAAATGAAAGAAAAGGGTCATGAAGAATGTGGTGGGGAATCGTATAATACATATTTTTTTTTGCATGTACAATGTGTTTAGTATATGTGAATCTATGTAATTCAATTAAGAGAGTATTACTTTCATATAAGAGGGTATATATTGGGAGCTACGAGTATGTGTTATTAAATCAACTAATAGCTTTCCTTTTGCTTGTGTGTTTGGTGAAGCACAAACAGTTCTCTCTCCCTCTAAGGAGAAGAAAGAAAAGAGTCATGGTCAGCATAAAATCAAGAGTGGAAGAACAATATTGAAGGGAGTAAACTTTTACTTATATGGGATTAAATATATAGAATAAGAGAATTTTTTTTTCTCAAATATTATGTATTAACTACTTGCAATTTAGTGTGAAACTTATGCCCTGGAAATCTAGAATCATAATCTAAATAAGCGAGTATATATGTACTGGAATTGCTATTAAATACATTGATGAAGGGATCGAGTATATATTATAATGTGGTGTGTTGTTATTAATGTTCCAACTAATTTTTTTAGGTAATTTATATAAGGGTTTATTTATTTACTCATATGGGATTAAATATAATGAACAAGGGAGTATTTTTCTCCTCTATTATTATGTATTAACTTGCCAATTTATTGTGAAACATGTGCCCTGGAATCATTAAATCTAAATAATGAGTATATATGTATTAGAAATGATGTTCAATATATTGATTAAGGGAGTATATAAAGTGTGGTATTATTCTGTATTGATTTTCCAACAAATTTTATTTTCAGATTGATATAAATGATGATAAGCGTGTGGTTACTTGATGTTAGTTAACAGACCCTACAAATAAGGTGCAATATAAATTTCGCCCATTGCAAGAATGTCTACGTTCAGTGATTGAAGTTGGATGTTTAATGTCTATCAGTTTTAATCATTGAACGTTGTCTCTGTAATGTTGTGTTTTGAACGGATAGTTATGTTAAATTTTTTTTTAATGTTTGATGTTAAATGAATAAATTGATAGTTGTAATGATACCATTAACTAGTAATGTTGAATTTTGTTTGCACGTTTGATGTTAAATGCTTAAACTAATAGATGCACTGATAGCATTAATTTTTTTTTTTTGTGCATGTTTGATGCTTTGAACAAATATTTCTGCATTGACATGCTTATTTTAATGTCTATTTCAATTCCTTTGTAGAAATAAGTACTCTATTATGCATGCTTATTTCAATCCATTAAGAAGAAATAAATACTTCTTTATTCTATAGTTTTAGTACCCAGTGAACCATTAAATACTCCCTAACTCATTGCCCAATTGCTGTAAATTTTATTGGACTGAAACGGCAATGCTAGGTTTAATTAACAATTATATTAATTAAATACTCCCAGCTCCCGGTGCCATTGTGACGTCAATAACTAGCGTTCATCGTCCGCAGACCACCGCACAAGCCTAATAAGCCCATTAATTGTGCGTCCACTAATCCCAGGATGGCAGGATGGCATTAATGCTAGGATGCCCCATATCAGGACCGATTAAGAAGGAAAAAAGTTAAGATAAAAAGGCGTGGTCGGCAGGATTCGAACCTGCGCGGGCAGAGCCCACATGATTTCTAGTCATGCCCGATAACCACTCCGGCACCACCACCGCATGTTTATTTTTTAGTGATAATAAATATAATCTTAGATGTGTGATCGTTCTCCGCTCTTTAAATGAAACTATCTTAATTTTGGATATGCAGTGTTAGGCTCTATAATTCTCTATTTGTGTTAAGACATATGCTCAATGCTGCATCTGAATTCAACTGTGTGTTCACAATTTGCAATACTGACGAAGCTCACGGGACATGTAATATCCACAAAATGTACAATTGGATTAATTTATTTCCTTGGTTCTTTTGTGGTGGCAAAGCACTAGAACCACTCTTATTTTTGAAATAGGAAACCGCTCTTATTTTTATATAAGCTACTTTTGTAAAGATCACTATCAAGTATTGTCTTTTCTAAAAAGGATAGGATAAAAGATTATATTTTTGTCAGTACTTTAATTCATAACGAATTTGATGGCCCCACCATCATCATCCAGGAGAAATCAACGAGTAAACTCGGTTTTCATTTACTAGACTAGCAAAAAAGCCCACCGACTCTGTGGGAATAGAAAAATAAGTCTGAGACGATTTTGGTATGGTGGGAGATGATTGATTTTTTTTTTTCCTTTACTGTGCGCACAAATTAAGAAATGATAATAAAAAAAAAACAATCATCTAGCGTCTTGACCCCTTTTTGTAAAGGGGTCTTACTATTTGTCTGAAATACAGATCTAAACCGTACATCAGATCAATGGTCTATATTGATGTTAACAAATGTTTGAACCCCTTTCTGTAAAGGAGTCACTTGATCTTGTTTTGAATGCGTTTATAAGTAGTATAGATGAACTTTCTTTTTAGTCTAAACCACACGGTTATGTCTAAATTATTTCCCCAAGTTTCTCAATATAATTATATTTAAAATCTTATAGAAAATTAGGTCAATCAAAATTCAAAATTCAATTCTTCAAAAATTATCAAGATGAAATTTAAATTACAGAAAATATGAGCTTGTCAATTTGTATGCAGATGAATTTTTCAACATCAATTACAGAAAAGTAGAGCTAAATATAGGTTTGCATAGAAAGTGCGGGTGAAGGGCTAAAAAATGGCCGTGGATTAGCCTTTTTGTCCCCCCTTCAGTAGTTGTCGTTAAATTATATTTGGGTATGAGATTGGCAAGTCCACCCTTCATATTATTTGATTTTTTTTATTGTGATATTTTCATTAAAACTAAAATTGAATTACTTTTAATTTTAAAATAACCAATTCTGATTTTTATAAATGATCTTTTGTTATACAGTAATATATTTTATTTTATTGAGCATAATATCTTACAAGTAAGAAAAAAAATAACAAAATATTTTCTCAAAATAAAACCTTAGTAATTAACACAGTTTGTAACTTCTAAGTGCGCCGATTTATTTTTACTTTTCCCAAAGTTAGAATTTAAACACCTCTTTTTTTAATATGAAATATCGGAAATGCTTGGGTTTGGATCAAAATGGTTTTTAGGTGGGATTTCTCAGGATTTTGTTGAATCTAATTTCATAGAAATTCAAACTAAATGATACCAAATCCTTTGATTCAAACTAAAAAAAATTCTAATGAAATGAAATACCGTGTTAAAAAAAAATTTTGATCAGGGCCATCATCAACATATGCGTCGGACGCTGGTTCACTGGCTAATAGTAAACCACTTCCATATGTAATCAATTTTTTAAAACACACTTCAACTTGTTCACAAAAAACAGGTCCCATGGAAATTATCTTATATTAAATGGGCGAACGGCGAACCAACGAATTGTATTATATCCCACGACCCTCTATAAAATTCTACGAACAGCCCAAGCATTAAATAATAAACTAAGTCCAAACTATAATTTCCTTCAAGTCCAAGTCAAATCATAGAGCTACCAATTTTTGAAAGAAAAAAACATCCGCCTCTTACAACACAAAGTCACAAACACACAGGCACTGAGGCACACACAAATAATGGCATTTGTAGAGAGAACCAGGGAAGGGGAACAAGAGGTAATCATTGATGAACCGAAGAGATTATCGGATTTCCTAAGAGAAAACGACGACGAATTTCTACTAGAAATCAATTCGAAATGTGACATTCATGCCACACCAGCGAAATCGGGTCTGGGTTTGAATCAATTAAGTAGATTTCTGTGGTTTAGGAGAAGGAAGGCGATAAAAGAAGAAGAAAAGAAGCAAGAGAAAGAGAGGAAGAACGAAAAAGTGAAGAAGGATGACTCGGTACGAAATTGCTCTGAGGAGATCAGCAATTCTTCAGGTACTTCATTTGAAATTCTAATTTGGAAGAGAATTTAATCACATTTATTGTTGCTTATCTCCTTAAAGAAATTTGTTTTCTTTCTCCCTGTATTGTACTCTACTTGTGTATACTATGATAGCAGTCGAGTATATTTCAGACGAATAACCTAGCTAAAAGCTGTAAATGACATCTAAAAAGGAGAAGCAAATAGTAAAGAGTATTATTCTGGTACTGGTATCTCAGAAAAGGTAGGTATGAAAGTTGACTGGTACCAGGAGAATTAGGTATATCATTGCAAATCATCTTGTTATTGTTGCACATGATTCGTAAGATGCTGGTCTTTTCTTAAAACAGGTGAATTAATGCTAGTTAGCTAAAATTAAAAGGGGGGGGGGGGGGGTTGGGGACAAAAAAAGTGGGCTAGATACTGGTGCTTAACAGTCCTAAGTGCTATCGTTAATTTTCAATTTTATCTGAGATCTAACTATTTACAAATTGCACAGTTATTAAGTCTGGCAACTCATCACTTCCTCTTGGAATGGGAATTGGCTTATTTCTTCTCCTCTCAAAATCCACCTCAGAATACAATAAAATGGCTGATTTGCACAAACAGATGAAAACATTGCTTGAAGAAATTAAAAAAGAATTTGAAAACAAGAGTAGGGTTTGTAGCCTGTGTTCTACTTCATCGGATTTGTCTTCTGATTTGTACAAAATCTGTGATGAAGAGAATAAGGGTAAGAATGGAGATCCTCGATGTGTTAACATAAATCAAATGGAAGCCGAGCTGGCAATCGAACTTGACCAAATGAGGTTTAGCGAAGATAGCTCATCACTCATAAAAGAAGAACGGAGAGATCAGGTACTTCCTCTCATATTTTGTAATTATGCGGTTGATGGTTGATCCATTTTTATCATTGAAATTCACAAAGATAACTTCCAGTGCATCTCTTATTTCAGTTATTATTTATGTTTGGTCATTTAAGAAACAACTTTAACTGTGGTACACTGTACACTAGTATGTTACTGTACAAATGAAAAAACATATTTGTGCTATGACTGCTGTCCCATAATTCTTTTGGGTATATTTGCACATCTGGCACAATTTACAATTACCCTAAAAGTTACAGTGCTTGATTGAGAGGACATATCAAAGTACAGTTATTTAACCTCTTCATTGTGCTAAAATATTATCACTGACAGAAAGTTTTTTTATGCATCAAAGATACCTGGCGAGTGGATCGACTTCTGTGAAAATTTAAGCTCAAATTTTGAACAATTTGATGAAACATGGGAAGATGACTGCAGTCAAAATTGTGGAGTTTCACCATATGAACTTGAGAGAAAATTGCATGAGCTCTTACATCAAAGACAGCAAGAGAGGATAGAAGAACTGGAGTACCAGTTGCATTCTTTGGAAAAAAAACTATTTGAGAGAGAGAGACAGATAAATCGATGGAAGGGTATTGCCGCTGCCTCATCAAAATTTGAATAAAACAGGAAATTGCTCGTGTTCTAAGTTCTATATCTCCTTTTTTTTTTTGTCCTTTTTACTTTTTAGGCATTCTCAAGCATGTAAAAAATAGCAAGTGCTTTGGCAGCGAAAGTTGGTTGTTGAAAGAATGTAAAAAGCAAGTTCTTTCCTTTTGCAACAAAGAAAGAACTGAGATGGACTGTGTAAGTAGTTTGTTTGTTTGGTTATTTTGAAGGAGGGTGATCAGAGAATTTTCCCATCGACCTCACACTTATGCAATGTGGCAATTGATGGCCTATGCATGCGGTTTGAGATGGAAGCAAGTTGTTAATGTCACTGCAATACGACTATACGAGTGGTGATTATATTGTTGTTGCCCCATTTCATTTTTTGGTCAGCAATAATGATCGCAAATTTGCCATCATTTACGATCATTTGCTAAAACCATTAGCCAAGTATCCTAACAGAAATTGGTCTCGACATCCCGAGAAAATAAAATAATTCTTCCAGCTATAAATATAAATATCTATAAAAAATTCTTGATCTAAATTTTAAATCCGCATCTTTGAAAGTACACGTTTTCTGGGTGCTTCTCTAGCGGTCAAATAATATTCATCTTTTGTGAAAGTACCCTGAGCCATAAATTGTAAAGCCGAAATGCAAAACTAATACAGGATTTTTTTTTCTAAGAAATTAAAATATAATAGGGAAATAGGAAACATAGTTGCTAGGCAATGATAATTCAACATACATCCCCTCATAATCCAAAACCTGTTGTTACAACTTACAAGAAGATACACGTCAGTCAAACATATCTACAACTTGACCATCACTTTTTATTTTTAAAGAAAAAAGTGAAGAAAAAACACGATGCATCACATAAACCAACACCATAGAACTAATCATTAGCCACCATCTGCTTGTCAGCATTAACATTGTTATCTATTTTTCTAATTTCAAGCCTTTTGTGATGTGGTGCCACATCCAGTAGGACCGAATCCTCTTCCCTAAAATCACCTCTTAACACACCAACTGCCACTTCATTCTCCACCTTTTGTTGGATGACCCTCTTAACAGGTCGGGCACCAAAGTTGGGATCAAACCCGAGAGCACCCAATAATTCAATTGCTTCCCTAGTGTAGTGGAGGTGGATTTTCTTCTGCCTTAGCCTATCTCTCACCCGATTCAGCTGTAAATAAATTTAGAAACAAGCTCCTTTAATCAGAGTTTCTTAGAAAGTACAAGGATTCAGAATGTCAATAAATTAATCAAACATGCTTAGTTTTGTTATAGCTTTTCTTTAATAGTACCAAGCTTCAAGAATGGACTAAGTAGAGAACCGTTACAACTGAGGTTACTTTAATTCTTTCAAAAGGTTTGCCATTTGGAACTGTGGTTTCTTTATTTCTTTCAAAAGGTTTGTCATTTGGAAAAATGCGTCCCTGCAATTATGGTCTTTGAAAATTCAAGAAATGCTAAGGTTTTAACAACCAACATTTTGAATCGTCAAGTTCAACAATAAATCATTCATATTCAACAGCAATCATTTAATCAGACATTGGAAAAAAACACAAGAATAAGGAATTTGGACCCTTATTCTTATACTAACAAAACCATGGTATAAGAATAAGAAATTTGAACAAGCACGCATACCGAAATTCCTTATTCTTATTCCTTATTCAAGGCTCATCCAAACAAACCCTTAGTAAATTAATAAACAACCAAGATTCTCAATTTGGTTCCCTTGTCTCTTGTACCAGCCTCATCTCATAAAGGGACAAAGAATTGGGAATACACTAACAGCTACCAAATAATCTAGGAACAAATTTACCCACAAGAACTATATAATTTAGGAGACTGAAATCTATGAAGAACAATAATGATGACTGTGCATTGTTTCAGGTAAATTATATAAAACAGGAAGTAACACCCTATACTCCTATGAAGAAGAGGAAATATTTTCCATATTTCAAGAAAAACTTTCTTAACCACTCCTAAATTGACCCCACCAGCTCTAGGAGAGAGGAATAAAGAAAAGTGATTTGTTCTGGTGTGTTCCACTTTTTGTCAGGAAAAGTGGGAACTCACATCATAAGGATCAACTAATTTTAATCATATATGAAAATTATAAAGTAAAAATTACCTGTAACTCCACGATCTGATTGATCTCTTTCACATCCAATGGCTGGAAAACAATATACTCATCAATTCGATTCATAAACTCCGGCCTAAAAGTCTGTCTTGCGAAATCAACCACCTGCTTTTTCATAATTTCATACACTGCCTCCTTTGTATCCTCAGTATTTCTCAGTGTATCCAGAATTAGACCCGACCCAATATTTGAAGTCATGATGATAACACAGTTGGTGAAACTGACTGTACGGCCCAATGAGTCGGTTATTCTACCATCATCCAACAATTGCAATAAAATATTGAAAACATCATGGTGCGCCTTCTCTAGCTCATCAAATAAGACGACAGAGTATGGTCGCCGTCGGACTGCCTCCGTTAATTGTCCCCCTTCCTCATACCCGACATACCCTGGTGGGGCCCCCACTAAACGGGAAACAGCATGCTTCTCCATGTACTCACTCATGTCAATCCTTATGAGAGCATTTTCAGTATCAAAAAGAAATGACGCAAGGGCCTTAGCAAGCTCAGTTTTGCCCACTCCAGTTGGTCCCATAAACATGAAACTTGCAATAGGACGGTTGGGATCAGCGAGGCCGGCTCTCGATCTTCTGATTGCATTTGCAATTGATCTGACAGCCAAATCTTGACCAATGACTCGTTTGTGGAGCACATCCTCCAGCAAAAGCAGCTTCTCACGTTCAGATTGTTGGAGGTTTGAAACAGGAATGCCGGTCCACTTGCTGACTATCTCAGCTATGTCAAGATCTGTTACTTCTTCTCGGAGCATCGATTTCCCGGAATTCTGAAACTCCTCAAGCTTCTTCTCAGCTTCTTCAAGTTGCCTTTGGAGGGATAAGAGGGTGCTATATTTCAGCTCAGCAGCTCGGTTTAGATCATACTCTCGCTCCGCTGCTTCAATTTCCAGGTTGACTCGGTCAATCTATCAAATTAAAAATGTTCCCTAGACTTTAGAATTAAATTATTTTAAGTTCCTATGACATTAGGAAATTTAGAGATCATTTACTAGAAGGGGCTAGTATGCTACAGGAAGAAGTTCAAAGGGACTTGGTATGTATGGAATGTTCAACATTGTTTTTATTCTTTATTAAAATTGCTCAAGTAAATTTAAGTATTAGAGAAAATTTCATAAATGGCCCCTCAAGTATAGTTCTTTTCTTCGTCCATGCAAGTTCAAACTTAAAAGTCCAAGTTCGGCAAATACTAGCAAATAATAACCTTATATCAAATGCATGAATAGATGCTAAATCAAATTTTTGATTGATCAACAAAGAATGAACCAAATACTATACTAGGGGTGTGTTTGGATGCCTTAGAATAAGGTTTGGATAAGAATAAGCTCCAAATTCCTTATTCTAGTGCAACCCAAACAACACAAGAATAAGGAATTTGGGCCCTTATTCTTATACTAACAAAACTATGGAATTTGAATAAGAATAAGGATTGGCACGAGATTCTAAACATTCCTTATTCTTATTCTTATCCGGCCTCCATCCAAAATATAACAAGATTTATTAACAACCAGAAAATAGACACTACAATTGTAGCAAACCATTAAAAGATAGATAAAAGAGACTCAAAAAAGTGAAATGCATAAGAAGGTAAATTTCAGGAAAAATAAGAATAATATGAAGTACGGAAATTTTCTAGAATGACCTTTGTACTGCAATAAAAAAAAATGTATAGGGGTACTGAAGTTTTTTTTTTTTTTTTTTTTTTTTTTTTCTTTTTGATGTGTATATAGGGATACTAAGTTACTAACCTCTTCCTTGATGGATCGAATTCGGGTCATGAGGGACTTCTCAAGGTCCCAATACTCTGCTAGTTCCTTTTGTTTCTCTTTCAGAGATGCCAGTTCAGATTCTATTTTCTCAAGCCGTTGTTTTGAGGCCTTATCAGTCTCATTCTTCAATGAGAGCTTCTCCATTTCTAGCTTAAGAATTGATCTGTCAACCTCATCAAGTTCGATTGGTTTCGAAGTTATCTCCATTTTCAGCTTGGCAGCAGACTCATCCACAAGATCAATAGCTACATGACAATAGATAAGCTTAACAATTTTTTTTTTTATTTAAGATTATTCAATCAGACCCAATCTACACACAATTTCCTTGATTTTTGCAACCAAGTATTATCCAACAAAAAAAATGCATAATTGAGCCTTAATTAATTGAGCCAACATGAATGAAGACATAGAAAGAAAGGAATGCAAAAGTGTCATAACAACATTTATGAGAAGAATACCAGTATATATATGTTCAAATAACCAGTGATAAAAGAAGTATTGAAATAAGAAGATAAGCAAATATAAGGGACAAAACCAAAATAAGCATCACCTTTCCCATTAACCTAGCTACATACCTTTGTCGGGCAAGAACCGATCAGTTATGTACCGAGCTGACAAGACTCCAGCAGCAACAAGAGCACCATCTGATATCTTAACTCCATGGTGCAATTCATACCTTTCACGCAAACCTCGCAAAATTGAAATGGCATCTTCGACAGATGGTTGGCCACAATACACCTGCTGGAAGCGCCGCTCCAGTGCTGCATCCTTCTCGATGTACTTGCGGTACTCATTAAGAGTGGTTGCACCAATACACCTTAGCTCACCTCGGCCCAGCATCGGCTTCAGCAAGTTGCTTGCATCCATTGCACCCCCAGCCGCTCCTGCTTATGTTCAATTAATTTATTTGATCTGATAAAGTAGTACACAAAAACTGGGAAAAAAACACACTAATAGCTTCGAGCAGCCTTTGGCTGTGGCATTTGTCCTAAGAAGATTAATTTATTTGATAGTAGTACACAAAAACTGGTGGAGAAAAAAACACACTAATAGCTTTGAGCAGCTGATCCCTAATTTTCTTCAAAAAAAAAAAATAAATAAATAATAGCTTTGAGCAACCTTTGGCTGTGGCAATTGCCCTGAGCAGCACAGCACGACTTTGCCCAGTAAATTGTAGTTTTCTGGTACCTAATAATACCTCAATGAACCCTCAATTTCTCACTCCACTCAAATTGTTCAATCAAACCTCTTTGTCCAAATGACCCTCAATTCAATGAAACTATACTTGCCAATGAAATAACATCACCATACTGACAACACCTATGGTAACTCAAGCAATGAACGGACCTGCACCAACAACTGTGTGTATTTCATCAATGAACAAAATGAACTGGCCATTGGAGGAAGTCACTTCTTTTAGCACTGCTTTCAGTCTTTCCTCAAAATCACCGCGAAACTTGGCTCCCGCAAGTAGGGCACCCATATCCAGTGATATTAACTGCAAACATTATTATTTAAAATTATTTTTAAAGCAGTGAATTTGATATGATTTCAAAAGAGATTATAGCAGCACAAATCAAGATGAAAGAAGAAGAGGAAGTAGCATGAAGCGTACAACCAAATAACAACGAGGGTCAATGTACCTTCCTATTCTGCAAAGGCTCAGGAACATCACCTCGAACTATTCTCTGAGCTAACCTGGAAATTCGAAGTTACAAAGCATATAAACAAAGAAGTACCTCCACTTACACAAAAGAACTATCAACCTATGAACCAAAACCAACTGTAGAGCATACTTTTTACTACTCTCTCTTTCTCTCATTTTTATCTTTTACTCTTCCTTTCTTTTTTATTTTTCTGTGTATTCTTGTTAATTTCCTTTTGCTCTTTGCCTGACAAAAGTGCAGAGGTGTAGGTTCCTTTTTTTCTTTGTTGGAGTGGTGGTTGTGGTTGGGGGTTGGAGGGGGTAAGGGGTTGCTGCTGGAATTGAATGCTTAGGTATTATTATTGCATTAATTAAGAAAAATTGTACAGAATTTATACAGTTATCCTTGCATTGAACTTCATCACATAATTATCAAAATTATAAACCAGAAGGTAATAGCAATACCCTTCCACAATTGCTGTTTTTCCAACACCAGGCTCCCCAATTATGACAGGGTTATTTTTGGTTCTCCTACAAAGTATTTGAATGCAACGCCTAATCTCATCATCCCGACCTATGACAGGGTCCAACTTGCCTCGACGGGCTTGCTCTGTCAGATCAATGCCATACTTCTCCAGTGCCTGATACTTCCCCTCAGGATCTATCAACAACACAATTTAGAGAAATGCAGATGGAACATATCACATGCTCTCCTAGCAAATATCATGCTGGTACACTGGACTACAATGGGCTAACATTTTCTTATCCTTTAATCTAAAATAGTTTTTGGGGTGATAGAATTAGGTAACAACTGGAAAAAAAAAAAGGGAAATAATAGAAAAAACATCGCTAAAACTTTGTTATTTCGGAGTAAACCAATGTTGTTTGCACATGCAGAGGCAGAAGTAAAGAGTGACTGGGGGTGACAAACCAGAGACTTAACTGCCTCACAGATTTTCTGTGGATTAAATATAGGAACTCATAAATTTCACAATATCTAAGAAAAGCATTCTTCATCACCTTGAGTGTGGTGCCTATACGCTTAGTGTACATTGACATTGTCTATGAATATAACCAGGGATCCTAAACTGCACACCCTATATCTTTCTATGAGCACTAACAAACAAAAAGAATGTTAAATTTTGAGGCCATACTCTGATCAGTGACTCGTTGATTTCCTCTTACAGCTTTGACAGCTTCCCTTAACTTATTCTCGTCTAATTGTAGATCCTTCAATAATTGTTGCCCAAATCTTTTGTCAGAAGTAAATGCTAGCAAAAAGTGTTCAACTGACACAAAATCATCATTGAACTCCTTTTTATACTTCTTTGCATTGTCAAAAATTGTCACCAGACCCTGGCCCACTACAGGTCCGCTTGTGTCCCCAGACACCTACAAATGAAAGGAAATATCAATGAGATAAGAGAAACCGTAATAGCTTTGTTACAAGAACTGATGGATCCTTGCCCTGGCAAGCAACAGTTGGATAAGGTAAAATTGTACTGACCACTATGTACTGGTTGGACACTTCGAAATTCTTTTTATTGCTTAATTTTTTTTTTCTTGGGATTTTTTTCTCTTCTTCCTGTGTAGTTTTTCATAATTTTCTTTTGTGGATTTCGAAAATATTTCTTAAATTTTACCAGGAATGAGGTAAAATGCAATACATAAACACCTTGTTTTTTAATTATTTGTTTTTTTATTTTATTTTATTGCGAGCACTGTGGTAAGGTAACCTTTTGTGGACCATTTGACCTCGTTATGAGAATTAGTAAATTTTGACATCCTTTCATTTCTAGGGTTTTGGTTCTTTCATTTCGAAGCACGCAAATAATGTACTCCTTTTATTAAAGGCAAATACTCGGGATTTCACCACAAAATCCTCACAACAACAAACAGTAAATGAAAGCACCATAACATGAAAGCACAGTAGTCAGTACAATGTATACCTTAGGTTGCTTAGAGATAAAATCATCTGTCTCTTGCAACACCGACGTGTTGTCAACTCCAGCCTTGGCAAAAATTCTTCGAGCCAAGCCATCTTTCTGTTCAAGAAGAGCTTTCATTAAATGCTCAGACTCCATGACCTGTTGTTTGCTGGTCCGTGCAGCTTCAACTGCACCAGCAATCCCTTCCCATGCCATCTCAGTAAAATCCGAGGGGTTAATCTGAATAAAATGCAAATAATTAAACTTTAGAATACGAACAATGCTCGACCATTGCAACAATTTCATGCGTACCCCTCATATTAGCCAAATACTATCTGCTATGTGGGAATAGGCATGATATTTTTTATGTAATTATGGGTTACACATTGATTTATTATGCAATAAATACAAGGGAGAAGTTGGTGTTCTTATAACCTGAGAGGAGGTGCCTTGATTGTAAAGGGAGGGATTGGTGGCGTGGAAATGGCGAGTGAAGAGAAGCGTGTTTCCTCTCAAAGCATCTCTTAATCCCAAACGAGTTCTCTCGTGGGGGAAAAAGGGGGTGGCGCATTGGAGGAAGGGATGAACAGTGGCGGATGAAAGAGCTGGGAGTGTGTAGTGCCGAAGAGCGCCACCTCGGCGCGCAGCTGCCACGTAGGCATAGGCTGATCTGGCAAGCCGCTTTGCTGTGGCCGAACGGGCCATTGAGACTTGAGAGAGAGAGAGAGAGAGAGGGTTTTAGACTTGGAACAGAGGTTTAGCAGTATGGCTTGCGCAGAAAGCACCGAAAAAAAAAAAGAGTAGACCGTAGAAGAAGGGAGAAGGATGGTTTTGCAAATGTCACTCTGGAAAGGTATAATTTAGAATTATAGCCCCTGGAATTTGCTCTGGGAATGAGGATCCTGGATTAAAACATTTTTGTGAAATTATTGTATTATCGAATAAAGGTAGAATTTCATTTTTTTTTTTTAAATTCACTGGCTCAAAACGCTGATTCTCTGTTGCTCAGCCTTATAGAAATAGAGAATACTCAAATGCAACAACAGAAGTGTGGGTTGAAGTCCTTCAGTTGCAATATAAACTTTGGAGAGGGTATAGATATAAAATTTCTGCCCAAAGGTGCAAAGAAATAGCGAGAAAAGAAGAGAATACTGTGGAAGCGAGGAGAACATTCCGATTTCGGGATCATCTTTTCTTTTATTTTATTCTTTTGTAGTTTGCAGTGGAACTGGGGCCCACTGAAGACACCCGTCATTGGACTCGCGCAGCCCACAAGGCCCATACATGTTTTAATGCTCTACAATCCGGCCCATACAAATCTGACGGACTCTCAAATTATCTCTGAATGGAGAGGATTCCGCAATCAATGTCTTCCTTTTCTATCCACAAAGAGCTTCGAGGCCAATTCCTTCGCTCATAGCTGAACCACAGTCAGATAAGCTTCAAAATTAACGAATAAATATAAATAGTATCAGTACAACAGAAAGAAGAAGAGAAAATTTCATTGAAAATGGCGTTGTCAATTTGTTTCAGTAGGTTATCTCTTTTCCTCTCACCTCCCCATTTCTCCTCCACTGCAGGTCGGCTCTCCCCTTCTCCAATGGCTGTCCATTTGAAGAAGAGCGCCAACCTCTCCAATCTCTTTGCTGGTTCTTCTCTTTCGTTGGGAAAGAACTTCTCTCCGCTCTCTATTCCAACGCAGAAGCACTCAAAGCTCACTGTTTTCGCCAAGAAAAAGGGATACAAAATGAAGACCCACAAGGTATATTATCTACATTTTTTATTTACATTTGACTCCAAAGTAATTTTATGGGGTAAAATTTTCTTGCTCTATAATAGTACCTTTTACTGATTGGGAAAGTTAGACTTGTTTCTAATGGGCTAATACAAGGACCTTTTGGAAAAAGATATGAAGCACCATTAAATTTTGTTTATTATTGCAATTGTTTCTACATTTTAATACCACGATGAAATTGCCTTCTGGATTGGTTATTGGTAAGAAGATATGAGGATTCTTTTCATTGAAGGCATATTTCGGATTTGTGAAAAGGTTTATTATCTACATTTCTTATCATTGAACGAATTGAGAAGCGAATCACAGCGTTGCAATGTTAGATTGACAAAATGGCATTCCTTCCTGTTTTAGTGGATGCTATTTCCCTTCTTATTTTGCTGTGTATAATTAATGGCCAAATTCAGGGGCGGCACTAGAAAAATAATTTGAAGGGGACAAATTTAATTTTTTTTATTTTTTAAAGGGGCCAGGCTGCATATTTGTTTATATCTATATTAAATTTTCCTTGTAAAATCAAGTAAAATCCCAAGCTTAGAGGAGGCAAGCCCACCGTGGCCTTCCCATTGGTTCTGCCACTGGCCAGATTCTCCTTCTATAGCTTGTGATGTTATAGTTACTGGATATCCTTATGAGTTTCTATGCTCACAATCTTCCTCGATATCCTATCATACATTATTAAGTAAGAATCCAATGTTATTGCTTTAGGTATTCAAATAAACATTGGACAGCCAGATTACTATATAGTAACAGAAAACCACATCTTGCATAGTTGGCTAAGGCATTGCCCTTCCTGTGTGAGATGGAACGTTCAAAATCCATTGCAGTCCACTGAGGTGATTTGAGAGCTTTAATCCATGCCGAAAAGAAAATCTTAAAAATGTAGTACCAATCTTTACTGTACCATGTACCCATATGGTATTTATTTGTTTGGATCACCTTTCCAATTCATTCTACATCTGGTATGGTGATTTGCAAGCAAAAACTTTGCTCTCAAATGGTGTACAAAACCTCAGTTGTGCAACTTAGTGGAAATGCAAAAATGAACGAAACAAAACAAATTGGTAGAAACACAATGTCTTGGATTTTTTTTATTTACTGTTATTCTTTTTATAATTTCAGGCTTCAGCAAAGAGGTTTCGAGTGACTGGTACAGGAAAAATAGTGAGAAGACGTGCTGGTAAGCAGCACTTGTTGGGAAAAAAGAATACCAAAAGGAAGAACCGCCTCTCCAAAATGGTACAAATTTCTTAATCAACATTTTGTAAAATTATATGCTGGTTCCTGGTTTGCATGCAGTGTTTTTTTTTACCATGTGATTATGCTTAGTAAAAAATGTGGTTATTTTGTTCTTATTTAGTATATCAACGTATATTAAATGTGACTATTAAGATCTACTTCAAAAAGTAAAAACAAAAAGACAAATGGGTATTAAGATGTATTTGTATTGTGTTATTACTAGATCTGGTTGGTACCAGTCATTTTAGCCTAAGCTGCTTGCTCTGCCTAAATTCATTTTTGATGCTTCTTAAGCCTCATTTAGAGTGTGAAGAAAATATATGGATTATAAAATATATTCAGTTGCAAATTATCGAGTTTTGTAAGCTCTAAAATTAAATGTAGTAAACCTTTTATTAATAAAAGTGTATAATGTTTCTATTTTCTAAGGTCTAAGAATATCTTTCTTTCTTTCCTAACAGATACAAGTGAACAAAAGTGACTATGACAATGTGGTAGGCGCGCTGCCCTACCTCAAGGTCAACCGAAAGGCAAATTGACAGTTCTGCTCTGAATTTTTTTCTTTTTCTTTTCTTTGTATTTGGTGCACATTAGCAACGTGAACTTCATTGTACTTAAAAAAGTCTTTAACAAAAATTTCAGTATACTTTGCTAGATCAATTTCTTTGCAATTTTTATTGTCTAAAAATAAATTGTGTGAGCATTACGTGTTAATAGGTTATCATTTTGGTCCCTGTGGTGCATCAAAATTGCACTTTTTCCCCCTAGAAATATTATGCCTATAATAGTGCTTTAATTGCCACCACATATAAGAAGTAAATCAGACCTTGATCAAGGAATGCTTTAAGCTCCCAAATTCTGACTACCTAATAATAGTACTATATAATCTGTAACAGACTGGATGGGTTCGGTTTGTTGATCCATCGGTTCGGCGCAGTGTGTCAAGTGTCAACCGTTAGCTATCTGGTTTGGAAAGTTCCTCATAGAAATTTAAATAATTTTCCATTAATCTGAATTTATTATTTTCTTTGTTTTCACTAGAATTTCTTGCACTTTGCCCCTCTCCATTCGGCTTTCCAGCTCTATGTACGAAACTAAAACTACTAAAATACAAACTTCGTATCCAGTACACAGCCATTAAAAAAACTCCAATACCAACTTCGTATCCAGTACACAGCCATTAAAAAAACTCCAATACCCAACATTTATCAAAAATGGTTACAGTTAGTTTTGACGTTACTTCTAGAGGTGCATAATGTCTAAAACGACCACAAAAATGGTCAGTTGCATTAACCGTTTCGTTTTGGACGAAACGGTCGAAATCACAAAAATACCATGAAAATACACATAGGCGAAACCGTTTCAATCTTTCGTTAACCATTTCGTTTTTGAAACGCAACCAAAATCTTTAACCGTTTCGTTTTCATTTTGAATGAAACGAAACAGAACGACGGTCGAAACGGTCACCGTATTCACCACTAACTTACTTCCCCCGAGGCCCAGACCCCAGTTCTTAAGCAGTATTTGAGCCTCAAAAGATATTTCAGCCCGTAATACGATACCCATCCTGCCATCCACTTGCGGATATTCTAAGTGACATCCCATCTACAGGATGTCGCCGGAACTGATATGCGACATCCTATTTTTTTGACATCCTGTGACATCCCAGTGCCAAGGCCCATCTCCAGAGCCCATGAGTCCAGTGCTCCCTCCCTTCCGCTCTCTCCCTTCGACGCTCCTCCCTTCCGTCTTTCCTTCGACGCTCCCTCCCTTCCGCACTCTCCTTCGATCTCTCGTTCGACTCGCGCTCTCTCCTTCCGCTCTCATATCTCCCTCTCGCTCTTCCCTTCAACTCCCGCTCTCTCCTTGTTCCCCATGTTGCTCTCTCTCACCGCCCTCTCTTCTTCTCGATCTTCATTTTTTTTCGTACTCCTTTACATATAACAATTGAATATATCTCTTGATTCATAATAAATACTCTCTTAAGTCAAAATAGATACTCCATTTAGTCAAAAAATATACTCTCTTATATTATAATATAATAAGGTACTCCCTTACGTAAAGATAATTACTCTCGTGAGACAAATTAAATACTCCTTAAAAGTAAATTTATAATTGAAAACATATTTGACACTTCCTTAATGAATCTTACATACTCCCTTAAAAACAATTAGTTACTTCCTTAATACAAATTACGTACTTCCATAATAAAAGATAATTGAAAATATTTTTAACACTTCCTTAATGAATGTTACATACTCCCTTAAAAATAATTAGTTACTCCTTTAATACAAATTACGTACTTCTACAATAAAAGATAATTAAAAATATTTTTAACACTCCCTTAATGAATTTTGCATACTCCCTTAAAAATAATTAGTTACTTCTTTAATACAAATTACGTACTTCCATAATAAAAGATTAATTAAAACATTTTTGTTGCTCCCTTAATGCATCTTAGATACTCCTTTGTATATAATATATACTTTTTGATTTTTATTATGATTGACTATGTTTATATGAAGAGATAAGAGAAAATAAAAAAGAAAGGGGAGGAGAACAGAGGAGAGGAGATCGGTGGGAGGAGAGATGAAAGGGGAGCGCGAAGGGGAGATGAAAGGTGAAGGGAGGGCGCGAAAGGAAGAGGAGAGGTGAAGGGAGGGTGCGAATGGGAGAGAAGAGCGTGAAGAAGAGAGAACGGAACGGAAGTTCGATAGGATATTTCGCTGGGTTAAGTTTATTGGGCTAGATTCGCTACTATTTCGGTGGGATGTCTGAGGATGTCATTTCGGTGGGATGGTAGGTAGGATATCCGGGATGTCGCTGCCATCCCCTCTCTCTCCCTTCAGATCCAGCCCAAGCCCAACAAGCGCGCACAGTCCCTCTTCTCTCTTCCGATTCCTCCCTTCGTCTTCTCTCCCTCTATCTCGTACCTTCTTCCCCTTCCGCACCAGCGCACCCTCTTCTCTCTTCTTCTTCTTCCCTTCACCTCTCCTCTCATCAATCTCCTCTACTCTATTTTCTCCCACTCTCCCTAGCGCATCTCCTCATATTTTCTTTTTATCTTCTCTTATTTTTTTTTTATAAGCATTGTATCTCCTAATAAAAATTATGGAGTATATATTATATACAAAGCAGTATGTGAGATTCAATAAGAGTATGTAAGATTCACTAAGAGAGTTTCAAATATGTTTTCATTTACTTTTTGTTACGAAAGTACATAATTTGTGATAATAAAGTATCTAAATATTATTAAGAGAGTATGTAAGATTCATTAAGGAAGTGTCAAATTAATATGTTTTTATTTACTTTTTGTTACGGAAGTACATAATTTGTGATAATGAAGTATCTAAATATTATTAAGAGAGTATGTAAGATTCATTAAGGAAGTATCAAATTAATATGTTTTTATTTATTTTTTATTATGGAAGTACGTAATTTGTAATAAGGGTGTAACTAATTATTTTTAAGAAAGTATGTAAGATTTATTAAGGAAGTGTCAAATATGTTTTCATTTATCTTTTATTATAGAAGTACGTAATTTGTGATAAGGGAGTAACTAATTACTTTTAAAGGAGTATGTAAGATTCATTAAGGAAGTGTTAAAAATATTTTCATTTATCTTTTATTATAGAAGTACGTAATTTGTATTAAGAGAATAAATAATTATATTTAAAGGAGTATGTAAGATTTATTAAAAGAGTGTCAAATATGTTTTCAATTATGAATTTACTTTAAAGAAGTATTTAATTTGTCTCATGAGAGTAATTATATTTGTGTAAGGGAGTACCTTATTATATTATAACATAAGAGAATATATTTTTTGACTAAAGGGAGTATCTATTTAACTTAAAGGGAATATTTATTACGAATCAAGGGATATATTAAATTATTATGCGCGGTTGTATAGAAAAAAAATAAAAAATGAGAAGAAGTAATGGAAGAAGGGAGGGCGGTGAGGAGATGGTGAGGTCGGAGGAAGATCGAAAGGAAGGAGAACAGAAGGGAGATCGGAAGGGGGTGAGAGCGACAGAGAGAAGAGCGGAAGATGAAGGGGATGAAGAGGAGAGTGAGAGTAGAGGAGGGAGGGTAGAAGATGAAGGGGATGAAGGGGAGAGCGAGAGTAGAGGACGGAGTACGGAAGATGAAGGAGAGAGCGCGTGCAGTTCAAAATTGAGGTCCAACATCGCTAGATCCAATAGGATGGCACGGGATGGCAAAATGGTGGGATGCCGCAAATCAGTTCCATAATGACATCCTCTGCCATCCTCTTGCGTGCGCTCGAAATCCAGCCCAAGTCTAACTCTGCCTCTTGCATGCGCTCGAAATCCAATCTGACTCTGCGCACCATTTCTTCTCTCACGTCGCTGGTCCCTCTTTCCTCTCATCTTATGTGGCTCTCTTCCTTCTCCCTCTTATCTCTCATCACTCTTTCCTCTTCTCTCCTCCTCTCCCTTTCGCCTCTCCTCTCATTGATCTCATCTCTTCTGTTCTCCTTCCCTTTTTCCTTAGCACATCTCCTCCCTTTTCTTCTTTATCTTCTCTTACCTCTCTTATAAGCACTGTTTCTCCCAATAAAAATCAGAAGAGTATATATTATATATAAAGGAGTATGTAAGATTCATTAAGGGAGTATAAAATATATTCTCATTCATCTTTTATTATGGAAGCACGTAATTTGTGATAAGGGAGTAACTAAATATTATTAAGGAAGTACGTACAATTCATTAAAAAAGTGTCAAATATGTTTTTTATTTATCTTTTATTATGAAAATACGTAATTTGTGATGAGTAACTAATTATTTTTAAGAGAGTATATAAAATTCATCAAGGGAGTGCCAAAAATATTTTAATCTATTTTTTATTATTGAAGTACGTAATTTATATTATATGAGTAACTAATTATCTTTAAGGGAGTATGTAAGATTAATTAATGGAGTGTTAATATGTTTTCATTTATCTTTTATTATGTAAGTACGTTATTTGTGTCAAGGGAGTAACTAATTATTTTTAAGGGAGTTTGTAAGATTCATTAAGGGAATATCAAATATATTTTCATTCATCTTTTTTTATCATGGAAGTACGTAATTCATGTTAAGGGAGTATGTAAGATTCATTAAGAAGTGTCAAATATGTTTTCAGTTATCAATTTACTTTAAAGGAGTATTTAACTTGTCTCATGGGAGTAATTAACTTCACGTAAGAGAGTATCTATTATAACTAAATAAGGGAGTATGTATTTAGTATAAGGGGATATCTGTTAAGGTTACTAACAGTTCAACCATATGCGCTATTTGATTGCTACTAGTTCGGTTATTTAGAATAAGGGATTATGCATTTACTATAAAGGAGTATCTGTAACTGAATAAGGGACTATGTATTTAGTATAAGGCGATATCACATATGCGTTATATGATTGCCACTCGTTCAGTTTATTTTAGAATAAAGGATTATGTATTTACTATAAGAGAGTATCCATAACTGAATAAGAGAGTATGTATTTAGTATAAGGGGATATCTATTAAGGTTATTAACAGTTCGACCATATGCGTTATTTGATTGCTATTAGTTCAGTTATATAGAATAAGGAATTATGTATTTACTATAAGAGAGTATCTATAATTAAGTAAGGGAGTATGTATTTAGTATAGGGGATATCTATTAAGGTACTAACAGTTTGGCCATATGCGCTATATGATTGTCACTAGTTCAGTTATTTAGAATAAGGGATTATGTATTTACTATAAGGGAGTATCTATAACTAAATAAGGGAGTATGTATTTAGTATAAAGGGATATCTATTAAGGTTACTAACAGTTCGACCATATGCGTTATATGATTGCGTTATATGTGCAATTTGCATTTAGAAAGTATCTAATAAGCATATGTGTTATAAACTAAAATTTTCTAAAATATAAGATACATAATAATGTCAGTAAAGTTCAACATATGTGCTATGTTTTTACTTTTTTGTGCAATTTGCATTTAGAAAGTATCTATTAATCATATGTGTTTATAAATTAAAATTTCCTGAAATATAAGATACATAATAAATTAAAGTTCTTGAAATGTAAGAGGAAAGTGATTATGAGATGATAAGCAAAAATATATTGGTCAAAATAAAACTAAAAAGGAACGTGAATTGACTAAGGAGTTTGGATGTTGCTTTTTTTTTTTTTTTCCTTTTACATTGAAAATTCAAATCACTAGAGTGTGGATTATGATTTTTTGGTTACGTGGACAACATCCAAAATTATGCCCCATGTCCTCTTGGTCAAGTCACGCCCCCCCTGCATAAAATCTTGTTCAGTTTATAATTAATAACGATAAATAATTAATAATATTAGGCGGGGAAAATTATTGCAATGCAGCACAGCAGACGCCAGACGCCCTCGCCCACCGCAAATATTAGCCCAATACCCATCAGCGACAGCGTCCAGTCCGTTAATACGGGGAATATCTATTGGGATGATGGCAGGATGGCAATATATTAGGATGCCGCTTATCAGCTCCGATCCACTTGTTACCCTTCTTTTCATCCCGAAATATCATAGCAAAAAATAGCCCAAGTAATCTCAAGAGTAACAATTAGGAATGGAAATGGTAATTAGTATCTACCATCTAATTAGAAACCATCCAACCATTCAACAGGCTCCATCCTTCAATATGGGCCCAGAACTGGTCCAGCCTTCCTCACTGTCTATATCTATCCCCTCTCTCACTCCAAACCCTAGCTGCAGCCAGAAAGAGAGAGGCGAAACCCTAACCACCTCTCAATGTCGAATCAGATCCAGCGTTTGCCTCTCTTTTATGTCACTTAGCCTCTCATCTCCCTTACATGGTCACTGGAGGCCTGGTGCTAGCGTGGCTAACGGTGGAGACGACATTCGGCTCCTTCCTCTCTCACCTCCTGATAAATGATTTTCATACTTAGTATTTCAACCATTTATGGATCTTAATTTCATACATTTTATTGTAATTTCTGACGTTTAATTGATAATTTATGTTAGAATCTAGGTACTGCCATGGTTTGCTCTGTTTTGTACAGGATTGAAGATAAAGCTACTCGAAACGACGAAATCTGCATCAAACGGCGACCCACAAGCTTGATTGGCGACCCACCGAGAGCACTAGCGAGCTGCTGGAAAGAAGGAAACCGACTGCCAAAAATAGCACAACCAGTTTTGCCAAACTTCCAAACCGCGTTCTAAGCTAATTCTGGAGCCTCCAATTGCACGTCCTCCACCTTTAGAGAACCGACACTGCTATCTATTAAAACAAGAAGCTTTGATGCCAGAGGGGACACAATTTGGAGGTTAATTCGTAGCTAATTGAGACTGCCAACAGGATCGCCAACGGGTCGCCGACTTAACCAGCGGACCGCCGGAGAGTAGCAGAAGACAGCAAGTTGGAGATTAAGTTGCTTTCTGTTGTAACTTAATTTCTATCTTATGTTTTTGTTTATCTTTGATACCTGTTTGTTTTATTTGATGAATTCTAGTGAGTAGATACTGATTTAGGGGCCATGGTAGTGAACCTTTAGTTTATGATTAGATAATATATTTTTTAATTAATTTCTTTGTTGCATGGTGTGTTTTATCGTCTTTCTTTATTATTCTATCTGATTGTTTGAATTGCTTAAGTTAGATTTGCTCGCATTCGTCAAGTATAGGCCTTGCTTGATTGTTTAATGGTTAAGTCCAAACCAAACTTAAGTTATTCGATGCAATTGTACAAACTTGAAGGTTTGAACTGAGAGGTTGAAACCAGGACTAATAACGAGAGTTAAGTCATTTCTAAGAGTGAAAACTCAAGAAATTCTTTAGGTTAGAAAGGTATAAACTTGTAGAAACTAGACCACGAAGCGAAAGTTGAAATCTAGATTCTATACGAAGGAGTTTGAGTCAATTGATTTTTAACCAGACCCAAAACGAGAGTTTGATCTGTTAAATATCAACCAAACCTTAATCCTTACACAAAGCGACTTCTAAATTAACTTAAAAATTGAATCTGCACTAATCCTGGCGGGCCGCCGAGCGAACCTGCGAGGTGGTCTATGCCCGCCAAGTAGCCAGCGACCAACCAATTAGGGTTAGCGACCTGAGTTCTTTCAGCGGGCCACTACGAGAGTCAGCAGGCCGCTAGAACTGGAGTAAATTGAAGAATTGGCTTACCTTAAGCCCCTAGTTTTAATTAATTGCATTTAAACTTCTTTTAATTGTGATCTGTTAATTTAGGATTTATTTTACTGCAAATCTTGTTTATCTGTTACTGTTACCAATTGATCTTTCTTTCAAAACATTCCTTTTAGTAAGTTAAATTGAATTGAAACTCGAAATAACCCAAATCGTCCTTGTGGTTCGACCCCGAAATACTTAGATGATTGTCGTGCCCTTGCGACTTAATTTAGGTAGATTAGGGTATAAATTTAAGAGCGGAAAAATCACATCACCTCCGCAGCGCCATTGACAGATCTAACCCGCACACTAACCCCGACGATGAGGTGCACGCTCCTGATCCTCCATCGACAAATCTGACCCGCCATCGACAAATCCTTCCTCTTTCCCTTAGATTATGCTTATTTACTTGAAATGTTTTTTCTTTCTTTATTTTCTGAGTTATTGTTTGTTGTTTGATTGTTGAATAAAGGATCGAGTAGGTTACTGGTTTGATTGTTGAATAAAACTTTGTTTTTTCTTTCATATGTATTCAGTTAATTTCTGTAATGGAGTAGTTAGTGATCATATGCGTTTAGTTAGTTTCTGCGTGTTTGGTTTGTTTTTATTATATGTGTTACGTTAGTTTCTGTAAAGGAGTAGGTGGTGATCATATGTGTTCAGATAGTTTCTGTGCTTGTCTGTGGTTGTTATGAACATATGTAAATTGAAGTTTTTTGGGTTGTGATTGAATTTGGTATGATTGCTATTTTAAAAATGGTAGCTTTATTGTTACAATTGTTTACTTCCTTTGCGTATGTGATTGGATTAATGTCAGAATTTACCATGATATTTTATCGTTTTATAGTTATCGAAACGTCAAATTCTGAATGCATTTAACTGAACATATAACTACAAATAACTCATCCCTTGAGGAATTTAACTGAACACAAAAAAACATTTTTATATGCTTTGTTGATGCCTTTTAACCGAACACTTAAAATAGAATTAACACATCCCTTGAGTTGTTTAATTGAACATAAGACTTATTTATCTTATTTTCATAAGGCATCTAACTGAACACTTAACTAGATTTAAATGATCATTTGAGATGTTTAACTAAACACAAAAACTTAAAGCTTCATATTACGACTGCATCTAACTGAACACATAATTCATATAATTAATCCCTTTAGGTGTTTAACTGAATATAAAATCCATCCATTTGATGACGTCAGCACACAACATCTTTTATGATGTCATCACGGGGAAATGATGACGTCAGCACGCAGCAAATGCGCCCAGACAATCCAGAATAGCCCAATTTCAGCCCTGGGCCTATTGGATGGTTTGGATGGTTTTTTATTGGATGGTGCATATAAGACCTGATGGAAATTGAGTACTTCCATTTGCAGAATTGCAATTTTGTCATCGCTTGAACAAAGTAAACACATAAAATAGACAAGGTGAAAATATAAATGATCAAAGTAAACACATACAAATAAATAAGTTCAATAAAAATAAACTGAATATGCATAAAAAAAATCTGAACACAGATGACAATTTTTTTTTGTTTTTATGTGTTCCCTTTGATCATCTACATGTTCATCTTGTCTATTTAGTGTGTTCAATTTGTTCAAGCGATGATAAAAGTACAAATTGCAGTTATAATTTCTCATTAGGAATGGCCTTCCAAGCAGGACTATAGCCAACTTTATAATATGCGTTAATCAATCAGCTGGAGTAATGATTCGTACTGAAGTTTTGACCAGATAGTTTCTATTTTTTTTTTCTCTCTTTTTTTCTTTGGCAATTGAAGGCCGTGAGAACGATCAAATAGTTTCAAATTTTTTTTTCGGCATGGATCGTCAACAATTCAACGTCCCACATCCTTCTGAGACTCGAATAGTCAATAGTAGAATCCGCATGTCCTACAACACGATATATAATAAGAAATTTGATGACTGTAGCCTAGACAAAATCGCCCACAAGGCCACAATCAGTCAGGTACTTTTTTTTTTTTTTTAAAGATCATCAGTCAGGTATGCTATGTACTTATGTTAGGTTAACAGAGTTATTTAAACAATATTTACGGTTATTATCTAGGAAGGTACAGCCTACATGCGAACTCCAATGGCACGCATAATTCAGCATGCCACTCCAGCACTCTCTCACGAAATTCCATAAACAAAGAAGCACCTGTGCACAACGTTCTATGAGGTCACATGCTTCAATAATGAAGATGAAGTACATGCAACTAAGCATTTAAAAGGAAAAAAAAAATCAAAAAATTAACAAAAGTAAATGCAGCTGTCCTTAATCTTGCCCTTGCTAATTTCTATTTTCGTACAATATATATTTTCTTGGAACGTATATTTCACATTAATTTTAAATTACTGTGAATTATTTAATTAAGAAACCTGCTAACCTTGCAACTAGACCACTTGACAGCAAAAATGTTTACACATTAGAATTTTTTTTGTTATGCACGTGAAAATATACCGAATAAGGACACCACGAACTGCTCGATACAATTTTTCATGCGTTTGTACTTTGTACTACAATACCTTTGTACTTAAAAAAAAAAAAAAAAGAATGTGTTTTTACTTTTCGCTACATGCGCACCACAGGTTTTATTTTGTAAGGATATATATATAGTTTTGCTACGGTGAGTTGCAACTCACCAAAGGGTCGGTGAGTTGCGATTCAAAACTCCTAAATCTAGTTCAAAATGACCAATCTAAAACGTCTAATATGATCTCCCTATTGAAATCTCCATGCAGACCAAATTTTACAATTTTTCGAAATTTTTAATTATTTTTTTGAAATTTTAGAAAATCGTTAATCTAATTAGTTTTGAATCGTTCAAAAACAACAGTTCTTAAAAATCCGAAAAAATACTTAAAAATCTCAAAAAAATATAAAATTTGGTTTGTACGGAGATTTCAATTGAGAGATCACATTAGACGGTTTTGATCGGTCATTTTAAACTAAATCTAGAAGTTTTGATCACAACTCACCAACCATTTGGCGAGTTGCAACTCACCATAGCAAAACTCTATGGGGATGTTTGGAACCCACAGAACAAGAGCTTATTCAGAATTAGTTATTTCGAAGGTTACCAAACACATGTAAGAACAAGGAGAATAAGTTGTTCAGACCCCTTATTCTAGTTCCTGGAAAAAGTAGGAACTAGAATGGAACCCAGCTCCCCTGATGGTAAAAATATTAAAATATTCATTTCCAGGATTAAAAAATAGAGACAAAAGGAGAGAGAAATCATTTATTACTCTTTCCTACCGTTGCTCTCTCTTCCCCACAATTATTGCGACAATCTCCTGTTGCTCCTCTCTTCCTCAGATCTACGCCGATCTGAGGAGTAATTGGCGAAGTGGGTGCCACCAGCGAGTTCACCGTCGATCGGCGAGTGGATAGAGCTCCATTAAAGTAAGCTTCATTTGAAAAAAAATTTCCTGTCTTACTTGGATTTGTATTTTGGATTTGGTTATTTCCTTTCATTTCTTTCTTACTTGAGTTTACTTCGTTTGTATTCTGATTGATGCATTCAATTTTTAAGTGCACACTTAATATCCCAACTAAATGAGTCGATTTTGTACAAACTCAAAATTCTTTTTTGAGAAGATGAACAGAGAGAATAGGTTGCGTTTTTAGGTTAGAAATTAGTTAATTAGTTAATTCTTTGAGTCAATTTTGTATAAACTAGTTAATTCAATCTGAAAATAGTAGTTAATTTGCACAAAACAATAGGTTACATCTTTAGGTTAGAAACAAGTTACAGTAGCTTTCGTTTTACAGTAGTTTAATCTGACTGAAACTGTTTTACCAGCAACTTGCGTTTTTTTTACTGGTACCATGTCTAATGACATTTTTTTTAATATGACATTGCTTCTTAGTTTGATGAATAAATATTAGTAATTTATATCATGTTTTTGTACAATTTAGCATTTTAATTTCTGCTTATTTAATTTGTATCAGGGGTATTTTAGGAATTCAGGGTTTTTAATTTTTTTCTCGTGAAAAATCAGAGAGAGCACTAGACTGAGGCTCAACTTCGTTGAAGCCAAACAATTTAGTGCAACAAACTTCATTTGTAAGTTGTATTATTAATTTTATTAATGAAGTAGCCCATGGGTAGTCATCGAAAAAAAATAAGCCAAATGAGGTACAAAGACACTAGTACTTCTTTCTTTTTATTGAACTTGAATTTATGCTATACCAGCGCTGATTTTGTTTTCATTGATTGTTTAGCACAGGGACGCTGGTACTTCTTTATGGCATCAGAAATGCTTCTATGTTACATGGCGCCAAAAAAAAAAAAAAGAAGGCAATATAATGCAAAGTTAGTTGAAAGATAAAATACAACAAATCATTATTTTATTTTTTTCTCCCTTGTTCTTATTCTTAGCTAACCATCCAAACAACAATGAGAATTACATGAATAAGCAATTCTTCACTATTTTTTATTCACCATCCTTGTTCTTGAATAAGCTATTCTATTCTTATTCACCACACTTCCAAACACACCCTATATATATATATATAGAGAGAGGATGGCTAAAATATCATAGATGGCAATGCCATCCATTTCTCTTTTGAGTTAATTTTTCGAGATTTAAAATTCAATCGGTCAATCAAAACCGTTTAAGTTGATCACCACATTAAATACCTTTGGAGACCAAATTTTTTAATTTTTCAAATTTTTTGCTATTTATTATGATATTTTCAAATTGGAGGGTTTGAAATACTCCAATTATAATATTTTTTAAAGATATCATAATAAATAGCAGAAAAATTCGAAAAAATGTAAAATTTGGTCTCCAAGGGTATTTTAATATAGTGAATAACTTGAACAATTCGGATTGGACATTTCAATTTTAGATCTCGAAAAATAACTCTATGGCACGTTAACCATTCTCTATATATATATATATATAGAGAGAGAGAGAGAGAGAGATTGGCTAAAGTATACTTCAGCATATGGATTGTCCGTATGCTGGAGTCGTTTTTCAAAATCTAAAATTCATACAGTCGATCCGAACCGTTCAAATTATTCTCCATATTGAAATCTCTTAGGAAACCAAAATTTATATTTTTTCGAATTTTTTTTCTATATATTATGCTATTTTCAAAAAACACTATAAAGGAGTATTTATGACCCTTCAATTTGAAAATAGCATAATATATAGCAAAAAAATTCGAAAAAAATATAAAATTTGGCCTTGAAGGATATTTTTATATGGATAATAACTTGAACGGTTTGGATCGACTATTTGAATTTTAGATTTTGAAAAATGACTCCAGCATACAAGTTTAATCTGTATGCTGGAGTATACTTTAGCCAATCTCTCTCTCTCTCTATATATATAGAGAGTTTTGTTATGGCGACTCACCAGGGGTCTGTGAGTCGCGCTCAAAACTTCTAGATCTACTTCAAAATGACTGATCCAAATATTCCAACACGATCTCCCTATGGAAATCTCCATGCAGACCAAATTTTATATTTTTTCGAAATTTTTAACTATTTTTTTTAAAATTTTAGAAAATTGTTAATCTAATTAGTTCTGAACTATTCAAAAACAGAAATTTTTAAAAATTCGAAAAAAAATACCTAAAAATATAAAAAAAATATAAAATTTGGTCTGCATGGAGATTTCCATAGGGAGATCGTGTTGGAATATTTGGATCAGTCATTTTGAACCAGATCTAGGAGTTTTTTATTACGACTCACGTGAGTCGCAACTCACCATAGCAAAACTATATATATATATATATAGTAGTTTGCTATGGTGAGTCGCAATCAAAAACTCCTAGATCTGGTTCAAAATGACCGATCTAAACCATCCAACATAATCTCCCTATTGAAATCTCCATGCAGACCAAATTTTATATTTTTTTAAATTTCTAAGTATTTTTTTCGGATTTTTAAAAATTGTTGTTTTTGAACGGTTCAGAACTAATTTGATTAACGATTTTCTAAATTTCAAAAAAATACTTAAAAATTTTAAAAAAATGTAAAATTTGGTCTGCATTGAGATTTCAATAGGGAGATCATATTGAACGGTTTAGATTAGTTATTTTGAACCAGATCTAGGAGTTTTGAGCGCGACTCACAAACCTCTAGTGAGTCGCGACTCACCATAGCAAAACTATATATATATATATATATATATATATATATATATATATATATGAAATAATAATACGGGGCTGATAAGGATCATCCTCAAAATCCATCATCCCTATCATCCATTCAGAGAAGCGTTTTTTTTTTCATTTCTAGAAAATCCAGCGCTCATCCCCTCACATTTTCATCTCTGGAATTTAATTCAGCGCTCATCCCTCCTCCCCTCTGTTTCGCTCCCTCCCCCTCCCTCCCTAATTGTTCTAGTTAATATATACAATAGTTCTAGTTAATATAGTAATTGTTCTAGTTAATACATATAATTGTTCTAGTTAATACACATAACTGTTTTAGTTAATATAATAACTGTTCTAGTTAATACATATAACTGTTATAGTTAATATATATAATTGTTCTAGTTAATATAACAACAGTTCTAGTTAATATATATAATTGTTCTACTTAATATCTATAACAGTTCTATTTCATATAGTAATTTTTCTGGTTAATACATATAATTTTTCTAGTGAAATATATAATTGTTCTAGTTAATATATTAACTATTAACTGTTCTAGTTAATAAATCATCTCCTGTGACTCATCCCCTCTATCCCTCTCTGTTTCGCTCCCTCCCCCTCCGCCCTCTCTCCTCCCCTCTGATTCGCTCTGTCCTCATCCCCTGGCGCTCATCCTCCCATCAATCATCCTCTCATCTTCTGGACTTCCGAAAATAGAAGAGAAGTTATTAACGCATTTTCTAAAAATGAAAAAAAAATTAACACGTCTGTAGAGGATGATGGGATGATACAAACAAGGGATGACGGAAAGCAATTCCGTATAATAATAATATTTATTAAATTTTTTATATATGCCCAGCTTGTTCAGTCTAATCTACTATAAAATTATAAGATCCATCGAAGCTTAATTGGAACAAGAGAAAGCAACATCAGGGCTTCTTGAAACCTGCAAAACTTTTTATTATTAATATAAAGCCTCAAAATTATCTATCGGAGAGCAATTTCTCTCCGGTCTGTAATGCAACAAAAAAAAAAAAATTCTCTCCGGTCTCCGCGCACACAAAACACGTGCGCTTTTGGAAATTATACCGCCCCGCTTGGGTTTGGGTGATATAGCACCAGGACAGTGGAATGACATCCTCTGCTGCGCGGCACGGGTCGCACTTTTCATCTCAACCGTCCGATCTATGATGGGTGCCCCGTGAATTATACCAGATTGATAGGTCCGAAAAAAATTAACCGTCCAGATCAGATCGGACGGCTCGGATAAAAGCGCTGCCCGTGCCGCGCGGCAGAGGATACAGATCCCAGGACAGTACTGCAGCGAATTATAATTTAATAATAACCTACAATTGTGGGCTCTTTTTTTTTTTTCCTGAAATTATTATATTCATTTTCAAATATCACGAAGGCTGCTTCCTCCAAAATTTTTTTAAAAGAGTCTAAACGCATGTAAAATTACTATGCTATCATTATGAGTTTAAATTTTCAAAATAGAAACGTGATTAATCTGCTTAAAATTACTATGCTATCATTAAGAGTGCAAATTTACAGAAATTAATTTTTTGAATAAAAAACTTATATTTGAAGTCGCCATTTGGACTTTTTATGTTAAAAAATGTAGTTTAATTATTATAAAATTTGTTCATAAATAAAAAATGAATACTGCAATCTTCATATTAGGCCCTTTAGGAAAATTTCAGGAGGAACTAAATCCTAACGAAAATTTCAAATATAATTTTAATCCTTTAAGGAAAATGTCTCTGTAATTTTCATATTAGACTTTTTTGGATAATTTTAGAAGGAGCTAGGCTCTAATGAAAATTTCGAGGATAATTTTGGCCCTTTAGAATGGAAGTTCAAAATGAAAACCCCTACAATTTTTTTTTCTTTAACAATGATTTTAGTGCGGCACTACGATTCACATTATTATGGATACAATATCCCATATGAAAGATTTGGATATCTAATTGCAACACAAACTGAATCAGAACTTTTAATTTAAAAAAGAATAAGATTCTAGTGCCACACTTTTTTGGTGCCATAAATGTCACACTTTACTTTTTTATTTTAAATTTAAAAAATTTAAAATATAATTGTCCGATCCAAACCGTTGGTCTTGTTCATTTTAACGACGGATGCATTGTCCTAAAATTTCATAATTTTTAAAGTTTATTTGATACTTGATCAAGAGGTTGAAAAATAGACATATTAGAATTAATCTATTTTAGTTATTTTGATCAGTTCATTTTTTATCTTTTGATCAAGAATCAAATAAACTTAAAAAATTATAAAATTTTATGACAACGCATCCGCCGTTAAAATGAACAATATCAACAGCTTGGATCGGATTATTATGTTTTAAATTTTGAAATTTAAAATAAAAAAATAAAGTATGGCGGCATTTGTGGCACCGGAATCTTGCTCTTTCAAAAAATGTATGAGTGAGTTATGTGTTAACTGCCTATAGATTTGCATTTAAAAAAAAAAGAAAAAGAAAAAGACAATTGACCTACACTATTCAAATTAAAAATTACATTACAAAAAATATTGAACTTCAACATATCAACGAACAAGTCTCCGTCAATTGCCAAACACAACAAATATGCAATATAATGGCGTTTTGTTCTATTTGAACTTTGAATTTTAAATCTAAAATTGTACGTATGACTGAAATGATTCATATACATCATATTTATGAAATTGATAAATCTGGTCTTTTTTCACCCTTCATTATATCATATAAATTTATAATGGGTTGAAATTAATGATTTTCAATGCAATATTAAATATTAAAGGATGTTCAAATTATATGAAAGTTAACTATTAATTTACTACTTTTTTAAATTTCTACTATTGTTTAATGAATTTTTAATACTCTTAAATCATATTGATAATAATATTTAAAAATTAAAACTTATTATGTGACGAGTCAGCAAATGAGTTGGCGAGTCGAGTTGAGCGATCAACTTGAACTCGACTCATTAATCAATTGAGTAGGCTCAACTCGAGTTCTACTAACACTAATTATAATTAACCGAGTTATTTTTCTCGAGTTGAGTTCGAGTAACTCCCAAGTTACGAGTTTTTTGCTCGCCTTTATATTTAACTAGTAAAAAGAGCCCACCCGAATGTAGGAATGGAAAAGGAAATCTGAGGCGATTTTGGTATGGTGGGAGAGGGTTGATTTGTTTTTTTTCTTTTATTTACTGTGTGCACAAATTAAAAAAGAATAAAAAAGAAAACAACCATTCAGCGTCTTGACCCCTTTCTGTAAAGGGGTCTGACTATTTGTCTGAAATACAAATTTAAACCGTACATCAGATCAAGTTGCACAGATCAATGGTTTATAATGATGTTAACAAATGTTTGAACCCTTTTGTAAAATTTTTTGTAAAATTTATTATGACCTTGTTTTGGGTTCTTTTATAAGTAGTATAGATTATATTTAATTAATGTATCATTATTTACTTTTTAATTTTCAACCTTAGTTGATACTTTAATTTATTTTAAAAATTAACAAGATAATTGTTGTAAAGTGATCGATCTCTTTACTTATTCATAAAGGATCATCTGGTTATATTTTGAAACCCGAATCCATGCGAAAATTTTTTTGTAACTACTTTCCTCTTTTTTATAAATATGTTTTAACAAAATTTAAACGGATTTTTTTCTTTGGGAATTCGGAAAGATATGTTTCGATTAAAATTGAAACTGCGACGAATTTGTCAACAATATTTGTTCGCCGCTGCTGTACGTTCAAAAGAAAATTTGACTCAATAAAATATATATATATGAACACTACACACATGTAAAAAATGGTGCACATTTAGTAAAAAAAAAAATCCGTACAATTGAAGCTAATTATTAATTGTGACCGAGGTGAAAATCTAGGTCAAACAAAAATAACCTTGTTTATTCGACTAGACGTTCGTAATAAAGCTAAGGTGTCGATCCCACAGAGACGGTGATAAATACTAATCATATTTGTTTGCTAAAGCTAGACGATAAATTTTTATGGTGTTTTTGGTTTAAATCAAACAATTAAAGAAAAGATGAAATAAAATCAAAACAATTAAAACTAATATTTTTGTGGTGTTTTTAGGGTTTAAAATATGTTATTAAAAATGCCTTAGGGTTCGATTTCACTTTGGTTTGGTCGCAGAGTTGTGAGACATAGCACTATCGTATTCTGTCTCACCAATTCGGTCCGAATTCCACTGCGTGAATGTTATTTCCTACTTGTTTGTTGATCTGTTCAAGCTAAAGGTCCATCTAGTCATACCTAAACTCTCTAACTCTCAACTGTCGTTTATTGGGTACGGTATTTAGTATAGAACCTAGTATTAACCATCATCAAGTGCATTGTACCTCAACTTTCGTGTATTGGTAGACCTACTCGAGTTTACTAGTTGGTTTTCTACGAGATATCCATTTTGAACCGTCGTTCAAATAGAAGTTTTCACTTTTGGTTAATCACTGGTTGACTTTCGTCTTTTTACCTACCTCGAAATACTAATGCAAGTTTTGTTTATTAAATTATGTTGAAGTCCTAACACATTTGACCATTCATATGCTAAGCAACATAATTAATAAGCGATTCAAACACAAGCAAGCAATAATAAACTCCAACTAGTGAATAGCTTCATCCATCAATAATTCAAGTAATCCATAATAAACCAAGCCCCAGCTACATCTACCCCTAAGACAACAAGAGTTTTAGGCTAACATACTAGTAAAATAAACTACAAATGCAATTAAGTAAGATACAAACTCCATCCAATCAAATATCAAGATAAAGGAAAAAAATAAACCGAAAATTCCTTCAAACTCGAAATACCGAACGTCCAAAACCATGGTTAGGTTGAATCTGTCGCTGTCGTGACTAGAACCACTCCCATGTCGCTGCCATGATCGAGTGATGGTGGAGAAATGGAAATCCCACGCCTTTCGGAGCAAGAACGGTGGTGGGAGATGGAAGATTGGTGGCTAATGGTGGCTACCCCCTCCTCAAGCAAAAACAACGCCTAAAATAGCCTCTTTTTCTGTTTCTGGACGTCCTAGAACCTTTCCATATGTTGAAAACCGACCTAGAGACGTTCTCATAAGAGAAAACCCCTTCCAAGTATAGCCAGGACTTTCCTTGTATGTCAATTCGGTTCGAATTTTATCTGATTCGGTTCGAATTGGCTCATCTGTAATTTTCTGTGATGCAATTCGGTCCGAATTCTTGTGCATCCAGCATTGCGCACCAATAGCATTTTGACCATATTTTCTTGATCCGAACTCCGATTGAGGTGATTCAATGATTGCTGAAAGGTTTAGGATGAGCTTTACAATGCTATGGATTCTATTTAGTCATTTTCTTTCCAAAAATTCTCCATTTTATACAATTATTGTGCCCAATCCATCAAGCTCCTACAAGACAGTCAAATTCCACGACAGTACCCAATCTTGCCAAATAAAATACAAAAGCACAGAGAATTTCATTGGATTGGTCACAATTTCGATGTAAAATCTGGCCAAAATAACAGCATAAATATGAGATATCAAATTATTCTTTCAGTTGAAAAGAAAATTTGATCAGGGGTGACATCAGAAGGACCCAGTGGCAAGAATCAAATTATTGAAATACGACATTAACCTAACTATCTCCCAGAAAAAATAAACATTAACTGAACCTAAGTGGAAGCATTTAGGTAGAGTTTAACTTTTCACTTTCGAAAAGTATTATTTGATTGCAACACAATTAGGGCTGTCAACGACAGAAAAAGACACGTGATTCCGTTTCGGTTAAGCGAAACGGAACGAATAACATAAACCATTTTTGTTTTGTTTCAATAACAAAACGGCAAACGAAATACCAAATTCTACCGTTTCGACTGTTTCAGCCTCATTTCAAACTATTTTATGTATTATTTCTGAAGTGGAACGATTAATGAAACGGAATTTTGTGCTGTTTCGTAAACGAAACAGTTAACAAAATGGATTGGTGTTCCGTTTCCTTGTACGAAACGCTAACAATTTGGACACATTCCGTGCAATTCGGCCACGTTCGACAGCCCTAAACACAATACATCGATATATTCCACTGCGATGCATCTCGAGATAATAGCATCGTTCAACCAGACAATGAATTATATATAAAAGAAGAAAAGAATAGCATCATCTTTTCATTAACTGTTGTAAACTAAAATATTATTGTATCAGAATTATATCAGGCAACACAAAATGAAAATGGCACAGAAATAATATAATTTTGAATAACAAAAATGTACAATAGTAATACAAAAGTATAATAAAAATCGTGTAAACAATAATGTAATTTTATAATAATTAAAGGAGTAGTAATGTTATTTGACACTTTCGAATTCTATTAATTCAGTAGAAAACAAATTAGATTGTCTTCCTTTCATTATTCTATCAAAATGGCGGAATGTTAAAGTAGACTGCTTTTGAAACTATTGGAAAATTCTACTGTGTTTGTGATAAATATTCCAATTGGGATTGAGGCTGTGATCAAATAACATTTCAAAGAAGAAAATATATAGGGTTATTGTTCTTTAAATCAATTTCCCCCCCTATATAAAATACATAAAAGATATAGGAAAGTAGCATTTTGATATAAGATTGCGACTTAGTTTGGTTCTCCACTAATTGTATATATATGTAGAGTTTTGCTATGGTGAGTCACGACTCACGAGAGGGTCTGTGAGTCGCGCTTAAAACTTCTAGATCTGGTTCAAAATGACCGATCTAAACTGTCCAATACGATCTTCCTATTGAAATCTTCATACAGACCAAATTTTATATTTTTTCAAAAATTTTAAGTATTTTTTTGAAATTTAAGAAAATCGTTAATCTAATTAGTTCTGAACCATTCAAAAACAACAGTTTTTAAAAATCCGAAAAAATACTTAAAAATTTCAAAAAAAATATAAAATTTGGTCTGCATGGAGATTTCAATAGGGAGATCATATTGGATGGTTTGGATCGGTCAATTCAAACTAGATCTAGGAGTTTTGAACGCGACTCATAGACCCTCTTGTGAGTCGCGACTCACCATAGCAAAACTCTATATATATATATATCTATACTTCTATACTACTTATAAAAGCACCTTACAAAGGTTGTAACAAAAATCAGATAAAGGTTGTAACATATCCTTAACATCAATTATGGGTCATTGATTTTATTGATCTAATGTGATCTATGGTCTGGATTTGTATATCAGATAAAAAGATAGCCATTTGTCTGAAACTGGTGGACTGGTTTTCACGCGAGTTCGTTCGCTGCACTTCAGCGGTTCGAATCTCCGCATCGCTCAATTTTTTTATTTCATTTTTGCTATCCCGTGTTTTCTCTCTCCGAACCCTAATTATTTTTTCGCTGCTCAATTTCTTCCCTTATTTGCCTCTTTCCTTCTTCGCCTCCCTCTCCGCACTCCTCCCTCCCTCATCGCGGCCACAAATAGAAACCGATTTTAGGGTTTCGTGAGCAGCCTACTACCTATCTGACTATCTCCTCGTGGCTTCCCTTTTTCCTTTCGATTGTCCCTTCAAATGACGGCGTAGAGGTCCTAAGCGAACGATTGAAGAGGATCTGCTGCCCTTTTCCCCTGTAGCCTCACAACTAAAGGTTGTGACATCTGACATGGCTGCTTCCTTCCCTGCCACTGCTTCTGTATACAAGTTCCCAGCCACTGCTTCTGTGGACAAAACGGACAGGATTTCTTTCCTTTCTTCCGCTATAGGTTTCTTTCCTCTCTTCCCATAAATAATATTGACATTAATTATTTATGAGTTTCACATCTCATAAATTTCTTCACCTTTACAATTACAATGCACGATATTAGTTTATTTTAATATTTATTGTGTAGTGTTTCCTCATCTCATCTATATTTATCACATTTCAAACTTCTATTTGACCCAAATCGGCTTCAGCATAATTTCTTTTACGTATTAAAATTGCATTATACCAATATTGTTTTACCACAATTAACGCTCCCTTTTAACTAAATTTGCTCGAGCCGAGCGACCAAGAGAGGAGAAGAAAAGGAGACGATGTGGAAATTTTGCCATCAATTTCTGTCTGAGGTCAGCACCAACCCCTCTTCTCCATTCCTAACAGTTGAGATGAGCAACCTAGAGCGCCAGTCCAAATTAGCTTCTCCATTGCAGCCACCCCATATTTCTGATTTTTATTTGTCAAAGGTACTTATGCATCTACCAATATCTTATTTCCTGTAACCTGATTCTTCAAATCATGTTGTGTCGGAATGTCTTAATTGATTGTAGTATTTGGAAAGTTCAGATTTAAAGTTCTATTATCTTTATCAATTGCTATTTCCGTACCAGTGAGTATTGTTGTATGATATATATGATATATTGTTTTATCAATTTTTTATGCAACATCTCATAAATGTGTTTCTAATGTAGTGAATGTATAGATTATATAGAATGTAGTATATGTAGCTATTTAGAAAAAAATTGATTTATTAAATGCTATTATTTTAATTAATTATTTATGCATATTGAAATTTTTTTTGTTGGTACATATTTAAAAAGTATCATGAGCATTAATATTGACAATTTTTGCATCATAAAGGAAATATTAAAGGGGTTGAGATTATTCTGATTTATAAGGTTTATGAATTATGAATTTATTTCTTTAATATAAAAGAGATATTTATAGAATGAATAAATATAATACAATTTCTATACTAATGTTGAGTATCAAAGGAACATGGTCATTACCAGTGGTGTTTATGTTTCGTCATTAATTGATAATTAAACAGATTGTCAATTAAGAGGTAATCTTGATGGCATTGCTCACGGGCTTGGTACATATAAATGGATCAAGGATTGAAGGTTTGTGTACCCCATATTGGTGGAAAAATGGGGGCTTCAGTGAAAGATTTCTAAAATTTTATTGAGAACTTTTGTTGGGATTCTGAGAGAGTATTATCGAGATTTTTTGGTAATGAAGAGATAGGGTGCTATTCTGTAAAAGTTGGAGCAAATGGTTTGTCTTCCTGTTTTAGAGTTAAAGAAGCCGGCTTGCATACAAATGTAAGAAGTTTTTATATTTTTCTTAGACCTGAGATATTAATTTGTTTGTGCCAAGGATTGCAGTGGTATGTAGAGATGCATACCAGCACTAAGTTTAACTCAACCAAAACTAATACCAGCAGGGGTTAACTTTTTCTACTGTTTTCCTATTCAATAGCTATTTTAATTGTACCCCAATTGCAAGTTCATTCCTTGGGTTAATTGAAGCAAAAGCGGGGCTGCTTATTTTCCAGCAAGAATATTAACCGCACAAATTGAGTTTTGATGGAGCTTATTTGAGTCAAATTTTCATTTCTCTGTGACATTTCAGATTTTTAATTTTGCAATATTTGCAGGTTAAAGGAGCTGCTGTAATATCAGGAAGTCCAGGTTTAAAACAAAAATCGAATAGAAGGAAACGTCAGGCAATCGACAAATCGAGGGCTAATTTGCTTATGTCACACGGTTTGCAGAATTTTCTAAAAACTTGGTATTCAGGAAGTAAATGTTTTCATCAAAAGTAAAAAAATAAAATTATAATAAAAAATGGTAATTCATTCACCAGTATGGATTGTAAGGGGAGGGGGCTCAAAGAGCGCATGGGAGGCCTACACTGCTTAATCTTTGTGCTGTTAATACTATCCAGTATTATCTATGTTCTCTCTCTGAAATTATAAATAACTGACTCTCTTCACCTGGCACCTACTGATGCAGCATATGACTCTCTTCCTCTCCTCTTGCTAATCTTCTAATCATGAAAGAATAAATCGCTTGGGAAAAGGGCAACTACTGTGCATCAACATAAGACATCAATTAGTACCAACTCAGTTTAGACCTGATTTTGAAATTTTCGTTTGCCGATATTTCCGCATCAGAGATTATAATATTATTATTTATATGTGCAGTACTGATGAGTATGGCACGGAAACTGAAACAAAGGCCATGGAAGAGAACTTCTCTCCTAAGGAGATCTACAACAAGTTAGTGGATTTTCGGTTTCATATAGATTTCATTCTTTATAATTGCTTTGCCATTGAATTCAATTTGGTAAATTATTAAGTTATACTGAACTCTGTTGGGTGTCAGTAGATGAAATTTTGGATTGGTTCTGATGTATGTGCTTCTTATGTAGATATCATGCGATTCACAGAGATATTTACAAGTGGTTTGGCATAAGTTTTGACCAGTTTTGGCGCACCTCCACTCCTCAGCAAACTGAGGTTTGCCAAGCAATATTTCATAAACTCATGGAGAATGAGTGACTCACTGAGAACACTATGCAGCAAGTAAGTCTTGTCAAAATTTTTGGAATTAAGTATGATACCTGTGAAGGAATTGTACGTACTGTTTGATTGTACCTTCTTGGCATCTCTAAATTCCATGACAGTTCGAGTCGTACAGTAAGAAGACTGTTAGCAATGTCAAGTTTATTTGTCAAGGCACATGCATTGAACTTGTACCACTCGAAGCATGTTTATTGAGAGAGAAGATATGTGGATTCACTTAACTACTGTGCAAATTTAGGTTTTACAAAAGTTTATCATTGGAGACGAATCCGAAAAACCCGATGGTTCGTCATCTTCAGATTCTAGATGGCAAGGTTTCTCCTCCTCTCGCCTCTTCCCATCTCGGTTAATTTTTTATAATAAATACTTTTTGGTAACTAGAATGATATTTATTATTTGTTAATTTTTATTTCAATGTTTTGTTTTGATAGGCTGGTGAGTATGTGTGGCAGACATATGAAGAGATGTGTGATATTGTGATCAAGATTGGAGCCTCTATGAGAAGCTCTGGAGTTTCAAAGGTGTGATACCTTTTAACAAATTTAAGATTTGTACCTTGCATTATCATGATTTTATAAGTTCTCTGTGCTCTCCTGTAATTGAGCAACTTACAATCGAATCGGTATAAAATCATGTTGTTCCAGTAAAATGTGGATTGAACTTCTGTTTGTTTTCTCTCAAATTGAGCAGCCCCTCAAAGCATCTCCTCAATTAATTTCAATTTTTCACTTGACGCTGTCAGGAGCACTGTGACGAGCGTGGTTTTTGGTGATTTCTTTTAACATTTTCCTGCCGCCTCTTCGTAATTCTTATCCTCTTTGAGTGTTGATTTATTTTTGTTTCTTCCCACATACTGGAGCCAATCAAAACACTTTGGTGTTCCTGGGTATGTGCCTTCTCCTAATTACGACATGGAGCAATATGATTGAACTTTGTATAAAATACTCAATTCATTTGGACCTTGGTATTTAGGTAGGCCTCCCCAAATCTAGCATTTCTTGTTTCTTCTTCTCTTTTCCTTTTGTTTTACACTGATTGGAGCACATTCAAATATTTTGTCTACATCATTTTTTTTTTCAGAATATTTATGTTCTTGGATTTTACAACAAGCTTGATGGAACAGAGAAACGAGAGGTTTGTACCCTTATATTAATTTAATTATTGTTTCTTGGTTTCTTAATTTTTATATTTTATCTTTCAATTCAGCATTTGGGTGTTTTGTATGTTCTTATTAAGATCTGCTTGTCATTTAATATTTCTTTACCAGATTGGCTGTGCAACACCAGGGGAGGTTTGCAGGATGTATGGGCATTGAGCAAGCCAAGCAGCAACTATGCACTGCAACTTATTTATTTATAATATGTTATACAAACTTCTATACATACTCCTCTATTCATAGTTTACTTATGATATTCACTTAACCTATGAAAAAGAAAGCACGAATCATACTCAAGTCAAAAAACAAAGCTAGAGATATGTATCATGGCATAGTAATATTCAAAGCTTATTTTTATTTGTATTTGGGTATTCAGTCAGTAAAATGATAAATCTCTATAATAAATTTGGAAATATGCAATGTAAAGAATAGTTTAATTAATCAGTTATATTGACATGACCGACAGTTTACCATATATTTCAATTCAATAACTTGTATTTTGATATTTTCAAGTTGCTCGTACTATAACTGATGCACGACAAGTTTGCTGCTCTGTGCTTAACATGGAACAAGCATTGGAGTAGTTATCAGGTTAACTGGGTTTAAGACCTTTATTGAATATTTGTTTTCTTGTTGGATTTCCAGTGAGGTGATTTTAGCCTGACAACTTATTACAACTGTTGTCAGGAGTTTGAAAGATATGCTGATGCACGAGTTATTGATTCAGGGCTGCTTAGAGGGATAGATTTTGAACACATTACGGAGGCAGGAGAGCATCTTATCCTTCAAGATGGGTGCAGAGGTTTTTTCCAAAAACTGGTAAATTTGAAACAAAAGTGGGGCTTGAATGTACATGTTCTCTTACTGTTGGTGTGCTGACCTTATTAGATAAGCTTTTTCTTCGAGTAACCTTTTCCACTCGCGACACTATTGTATTGCTATGGGTTAAGTTGGGATGGGCTAGTACTTTGGTAGATTTTCTTTTTAAATCTCTATTCGATAACTTTGCTGAAGAATCTGACAAATCAGCATGCCAAATAATTAGTTGGATACTTTTAAAAAAAAAGAAAAAAATATATTAAAATATGAGTATTTGGGTTAACTGGCCAAGCCATATTCTCTATACTTTCCTTTACAAAAGCATCAGAGAAACGTGTGACAATTCGCTCGCCAATAAAAATTAGTGATAATTTATTGTATAACATTTGCTAGAAGAATATTCGAAAGAGATATCGTCATCTGTATAGAAAATGTGAGTTATTATTATTATGAATTACGAATTCAGTATAGAAAATGTGAGCACGAAATTGAAAGGGAGGGTATTAACAAAAATCTTCAGCAAAAATAATGAAGAAATTGATGCACCAATAAATTAAAAGAATTGACTAATTCATCCCTCATAAAAGATGCAAACCAAGGATTTGCGTCAATATGTCGAAAAATTACTGTATGATCGAGCATTATATAAGTTTGATAATCTAATACGAATCTTTCAATAATTTTATTTATTGAAAAATGTCTATTTCTCTTGCTTAGCAGTTGCAGTCAATATTTCGAAAAAAAGATCCATTTTCATCAAACTATATTTTTCCTAAACTATATTTTCCTGTTCGTGAGCTGTTGCCAGAACAAATTGCACAAGACCGACCCAACCTAACGGTTCGAGTGTTTCGATCAAGACTAGAGAATCTCAAGAAATATTTATTTAAATAGGTGAATGTTGTTGCTATATGACGATCATGACAATGTTGATCTTAAATATTGAAAATAAACAACATATCCATGTCAAATAATATGTTCACCTATTAAAGTACGCCCACACATTGGGTGGGCTCTGCTGCTAGTGTATATATATATATATCTATGAGTCGCGTTCAAAACTCCTAGGTCTAGTTCAAATTGACCGATCCAAACCATCCAATATGATCTCCCTACTGAAATCTCCATGCAGACCAAATTTTATACTTTTTTGAGATTTTTAAGTATTTTTTTCGGATTTTTAAAAACTGCTGTTTTTGAACGGTTCTGAACTAATTAGATTAACGATTTTCTAAAATTTCAAAAAAATACTTAAAAATTTCGAAAAATTGTAAAATTTGGTCTGCATGGAGATTTTAATAGGGAGATCATATTGGACGATTTGGATCTGTCGTTTTGAATTATATTTAGGAGTTTTGGTCACAACTCACCATAGAAAAACTATATATATATATATATATATATATATAGAGAGAGAGAGAGAGAGAGAGAGAGTTTTGCTATGGTGAGTTGTGATCAAAACTTCTAGATCTAGTTCAAAATGACTGATCCAAACCGTCCAATATGATCTTTCTATTGAAATCTCAATGCAGACCAAATTATATATTTTTTCGAAATTTGTAACTATTTTTTTGAAATTTTAGAAAATTGTTAATCTAATTAGTTCTGAATCGTTCAAAAACCGCAGTTTTTAAAAATTTGAAAAAATACTTAAAAATTTCAAAAAAATATAAAATTTAGTCTGCATGAAGATTTCAATAGGAAGATCATATTGGATGATTTGGATTGGTCATTTTGATCTATATCTAAGAGTTTTGATCGCAACTCACTGACCCTTTGGTGAGTTGCAACTCACCGTAGCAAAACTCTCTCTCTCTCTCTCTATATATATATATATATATATATGATTATTTGTAATGCTATGGCGATTGGACAAAGTTTCCGGTAGTATATTTTATCATGAGTACTTGTTATTATTTTTTATGACTGTTTATGAAAATACAAAACAAGAATTTAATATATTGATAATAGAATTTATTTGACCACCAATCAAAATGGCTACGAAATGAAAAAGAAAATTATAAGTATGCTATTTTTTATTTTAATAAATTATCAATTAAATTCGATATAGTTTGAAAACTGACTAGACATCTATTGAATCATTTGATAAATTTACGAATATAGTTTGTTAGCAATTAATAAAATAATTGTTTAAAAAAAAAAGATTCATCATTGAATCAATTTGGCAATGGTCATTTTTTATTGATACATACATGCATGTCTATTTTTGCAATTATCATGCGTCCCTTTCAACAATATATGAAAGACGGAAAACAAGCTGCCACCTAGGGGTGTCAAATGTGCGAAACGGCAACGGAACTGGTATGTTTCGTTTTCGTTCCGTTTTTGGTAACATAACAGAATTGTGTTTCATTTTTGTTCTATTTCATAAAACGGAACAATTTTTCGTTTCGTTTACTGGTCCGTTCTTCATTTTCCATTGATTTCAGTCTAGTTTTTGATAAACGGAACACTAACGTTTACCAGTATATGTTTCGTTTCCGTTCCGTTTTCAGAAACGAAACTGACTTCCCTTCTGTTTCTATTCCGTTTTGGACGGAACGGAACGGAACGGAACGAAAACATGCGAAACGGCACAGTATTGACAGCCCTACTGCCACCTATGCAACATTTGTTTGTCACATAGTTAGGTCGTTTATTTATTGCCTTAATGGTGGGTGACGCCATGTAATTATGAGACTGGGAGCTCTTTATTCTTATCTCAATATAACATGAGACGAGCCATGAAGCCTGAGGTAGAGCCGTAGAGGTAGGTTTCCTCGTTGGTTTCTTTTGGCGCACTGATGCACAAAGTTCCCTTTTGAGAGTTATATGCGATTGAACCATAGTTGGTAATATCGGACTGCCAGTGTATGGAAGAGCAAGTGTTCGAATCCTTTAGGTACAGACTGAAATAGAATGGTTAGTTACACAACCTGAATTGTCTGATCATATATATACAATTTATATAAAGAAAAATTAACATTTTTGAGATTGATAACAATTAATTAATTCGGACGTTACCCATTTGCAGTGGGGCATTTGTAGAGAATTCATAATTAGGGAGACATAATATAACATGTTTTTTGTGTGTAAAAATTGGGAAAAATATTTAAAATGACCATTTAAACCCTTTTAACATCCTTTTATATTGTAATAATTCTAAAGCTTTCATAATTTTTTCAATAATTATTATCTTTTTTCGACTAATTATTTTTCCTTTATTGTTATTCAAGTTTAGATATTAAAAATATTGGTAGCCTTAGTATTATTTATTTTCCTTTTTAATTATTTTGTTAAATAAAAATTACAAAATATTTTTTTTCAACATTATATTATATATGTTTCTAAATTTAATATACTTCTCTCTCTCTATATATATTTAAATCCTTTTATATTGTAATAATTCTAAAGCTTTCATAAATTTTTCAATAATTATTATCTTTTTTCGACTAATTCTTTTTCCTTTATTGTTATTCAAGTTTAGATATTAAAAATATTGGTAGCCTTCGTATTATTTATTTTCCTTTTTAATTATTTTGTTAAATAAAAATTACAAAATATTTTTTTTCAACATTATATTATATATGTTTCTAAATTTAATATACTTCTCTCTCTATATATATAGTTAAATTCCAACAAAAAGTTTAAAAATTGGCCCAAATTAACACTTGCGGGCACGTACATGAATTTAAAAGGATTAATTTAATCATAGTCCTTAATTAAAACGATTTAATTTACAAATTTGTTTAAGGAGGCAAAAGGTACACGTAGGGCTGCAGAACGTGTCGAACGACAACAAAATGACTCATTTCGTTTGTCGTTCCGCGGTGAAATGACTAAATTTGAACTGTATGTCACACAAACGTGTGACGAAACGCGTTCCGTTTACCCATTCTATTTCGAAAACAAAATAAAAACGTATATCGTTATTGTTGGAGTTGTGTCCTAGAAGTCAAAATTTAATGACTTAATTTCTTAGTTTATGTTATTGATGATATCTGATCATTTGTTCCTAGAGTTTATTACTGACAGATCATTCAGGTTGAGGATCTGAATTGTAGATCTCTGTGGATCATTCATTAGAATGACAGTAATAAATCTAAATCGTCCGCAATCTTGATAATTAACAAGAAATATTAATTATCATAAAAGATTAGTATGCAAGTTAAGTGATGATTAAGTTCTACAAATCATAGGTAATGTGTTACCAACTTAATTGCATATGTATATGTTATTAGAACATAGTACAGGACATGATCCAATGAAATAAACATATGGATTGTGTTGTGTGTTGTGTGTCATTGTTTATTTCATATGAGTTTAATTCTAAGTTTGAGATGGTTCAACTTTTTCACATGAGAATAGGTTCAATAAATATCGTCTACCGTTGATTCCTGATAAGGGCTGCTATACGGACTTTATTTATGTTCTCTTGAATTGTGCAGAAAAAAGTTGTTGATCAAGAAAATCGTATGTCCCTCATTAGTATACCTAGTGAGTGATGATATCTGTTTGGGCCCTTTGATGGAGTTGGATTGTTTGGCCAACTTGTACAATCAACTCTAGATCAAGAAATATATAATCTGCAAGAATGACACATTCCTATCTTGGATTATACAGTGATATCATGTGACATAAGAATCAGACAAGGAGATACTTTTATTTCTTATGCAGGATTGAGATATTATAGCAGTACACTATTTATGCGAATTGGGAATCATAACGTGTTGCTAGATACCGCTTATGATTATTGGAATTAAATAGCGATTTAATTCCATGGCCAATGTAGCATAAATCCTCAAAGGGATACACAAATATGACTTTAATCACACAGTGCATTATTTATTTATTCGCAGCAGTGTATTGCGAAAATATGATAAGTTGATTAATTAATTATATACCGTTGCGAACCGTTATAATTAATTAAGTCAAGGAGATCATATAGAAATAAATTAATGCATTAACTAATCCCAAAATAATTATTAATAAGTTAATAATTAATTTTGTTCAACACAATTTAATTATAGGAATTAAATAGAGCTTATGGACCTTTATTTAATTAGTAAATTAAAGGTCCGATTTGAGTACAAGAGAAATGTCCATTAATTAATTGAATTAGTGAACATTTAACACACCACAAAATGGGCTTGATAGCCCATATAGTGGCTGCCCTAATAGGGGTAAAAATGTCCCTAAAGTTTGTGGAGTGGTTGGTCTATAAAAGGAGGTCAGTTGGAGAGAGAAATCCTAGCCACCGTAGTCTTTTCTCTCCCTCTTTCTCCTAGAACGAAAATTAGAGAGAAAATTTCAGAATTTTCATCTCTTTCTCTTGCTTTTTTCCACCTCATCTAGCTCATGTGTTGAGATTTCTCCCTTCTCCATTAATTAAACTAGTTAATTGACAAAGGTAGAAGAGAGAAAACTTTGGAGATTAGTTGGTCTCCTCTTCCTTACTAGCACAAGTTGAAAGATGAGGTGATTAAACTTCTTGGTGGACTCGAGGTGGCCGTCGACAGAGGAGAAGGTGAAGGAGAGCACGCCATCAACTCCCATGCATTGGTCGAGCCTCGCGGATATGATTCCGCGAGAGGTAATCGATTCCTTCCTTTTTCTCATGTGTGTGTTGATTGCTTAGCAAGATCTTTTGTGCTTGATGTTTAATTAAGTTAATTAGTAACTAAAATTGAAAATTGAGCACTTTCTAACAGTTATATGTTCCGTTAGAACTGAATATCCATGGACAACATATTACAGATTTTCTGTCGACAGGCCTACACGAAGCTATATAGGTGTTAGTAAGTCAGTAGGACCCCACGATCAATGTCCAGGTACTTATTTTTTTAGATAGTTAATATAAAGAACCTCGAATTCCACGTCACGTGTCATATCTGATACCTCAAATACCATGCGGGTGTGTTTGGATGCATAAAAATAGAAATAAGGGTGCGAATAAGAATAAGCTCCAAATTTCTTATTCGCATGAAATTCAAATAACACAAGAATAATGAATTTGAGCTTATTCGGGTGTTTATTCATATTCTAACAAAATCTTAGAATATGAATAAGGAATATAAATAGGCACGGATTTCTAAATCCTTATTCTTATTCCTTGTCCATGTAATTGTGTTTCTGATGGACAACGATTGCTTGTTGAACCATAAGATGACTTGGTCGCTCCTCGAGCAAGATCAAATGACTCAGATTAGGTATCAGTTTTAATAATATTTTTATTATGTGAGTACGGAGTACCCATTTTCCACCTTTTACTGTGTTACACTTAGAAATATCATGCATCAGTCATCACCAGATGCTGCTGTATAAGGCCCCGTTTGTTTATGACTTAAAGGGTGCATAACTTAAGTTATGCATCCTTTTGTCACCAAACATCCGTTACATAAGACGTCTTAAGGTTGCATAAGTTATGCACCGGTCCTCTTTAATTTTTTTTTCTAACAATACCCCTTAGAAATAATTAATAATAATTAATAAATAATAATATTTAATAAGTAACAATAATTATTAAAAAATCATAATTAATAATTAATAATATTTATAATATTTAATTAAAAGTAATTATTAATATTTCCTAATAATAAAAATGGTTTATTATCATCATTAATAATTAATAATTAACAATAATTAGGTCACGGCATATTATTAATACATAATAGTAATTCAAATTTAAGGGCATTTTAGTCTTTTGACATAATATAGGCATGCATTAAGTTACTCATCCTTACTACACAACCAAACATCCATTACATAACACTACATGAACACTTAAGCATCCTTAACTTATGCAACTCCTTACTACACAACGAAACGCCCCCTAAATTTGTCAAAAAATAAAAATATCAACATTGGTCATTGTAACACCTTTGAACGTTCTCTTTATTTTAATTCTAATTTTTATATTTTTTTCCATATTTATTGTTTGTTTTCAACTTTTTTTTCATTTTTTAATAGAGTTTAATTATTAAAATAATCATTATTTAGTCTTCTATTTAATTATTCTATCTTTTGTTAAACAAAAAAAAAAAAGCGTTTCCTACTTTATACTATACTTCTAAATTTAATATTTTTTTTCCATTTATATTTATATACTATTAAATTCCAGCCAAAAACAATTCATGAATAATGGCTCCAAATATTTGTAGGCATGCACATGCGCCGAGTATTTAGACATGCACTTGGTTCCAAATATATCTAAAAATGGGCCGAGTATTTAGACATGTCGTGTCCATAGATATTATTTTCTAGCATAGCACAGCAGGACATGTCGAAGAATTAACTTACATATGCCAAAAACGAGGCGACAGTACATCAAACGAATACATCATGGTGCGTATGCATGAGACATGCACCTAGCTGCATAAATACTATACAAAATATAAAATGCTTTCTTTTTATTGGGCCTCTGTAATCTTTCAATTTTTTAAATATTTATAATGGAAAATCCAAAATTCAAATGACAGTGCATGTTGTTTTCTTTGCACACTAATAAAATCTTGCAAATTCTGGTCCTCCACAAATAGCACAGCACAAAACAAAGACTTTGTTATGCAAGTTTTTGGGGGCTGTATAGCAGCTGCTGATGAAACATATTTAGGCCTCCCTACGGACCCAAAAAAGGCCTCAGCTTGCGATGCTTTAATCTCCAAGATTTCTTCCAGATTAGCAACTTGGAAAATGAATTCCTTATCGCAAGCAGGTCGGCTGCTCCTAATTAAATCAGTCTTGCAATCCATACCGGTTTACCAGATGACCACTCAGCTACTTCCTAAGTTGGTAACCAACAAAATAACTTCAATAATTAGACGTTTCTTTTGGGGGAAAAAAGAGACAAACTACATGCCTTTCTGTTCTTGGAAAAGAATAACAAGACCTCTACATCAGGGAGGGCTAGCTGTCAAAGACATTGCGACTTTCAACAAGGCATTGGTTTCCAAGCTTGCATGGAAGATACAAGTAAACCCGGACCATCTGTGGTGCAAGATTTTAAAGGCAAAATATTACCCAAGGCGCAATTTCTGGTTTGCAAATAATCATGGTTCCTCTTCGTCTACTTGGAATGCAATCTGCAAGATCAAACAAGACTTCTCTAAACAAGTTTGCTGGTCAATCGGAGATGGGAAAACTTGTACCGCTATAGGCACACCCTGGCATCAAGGATGGGAACTCTTTAACCCCACAACTCTTCAAACACAAAATCTCAAAGTGGCTGACCTATGCAATACCTCGACTGGAACCTGGGACATCAACTTACTTATCAGCAATTTCAACCTTCAGGTTACGCTTAATATTCTCTCTGACCCAACCTTAAAGCCACTGTCATCGGGTCAAAATGATCGCCTGGTTTGGAAATCTTCTACTACTGGCATGTTCTCAGTTCGATCAGCTTACAAAACTATGCAGCTAACCTCCCAAATTGATCAACAAAATCCTACCTATCTTCCCTGGAAAATCAAAGGCATGCGGCCAAAAGTGAAAATGTTTCTTTGGAAACTTATTTCAGGAGCCTTACCGACAGCCCTCCGATTGGCGAGTCGTATCCCAACAATCAACCCTCTTTGCCCTCGGTGCCGACAGGTAGACGAGACAGACTTTCACATTCTCTTCCTTTGCCCAATCTCGCGAGCAACTTGGTTTGCTTCTAGATTAAGTCTTTGCTCAGATAAAATCACTGGCACAATCTCCCAGTTCCTTAGTACGATGCAAAACTATCTTGCTCATGAAGAGTTTATACTCCTTGGAGCAATCATGTGGGCCATCTGGGAGCAACGCAACAGTTGGGTTTTTTCTAAAAAGCATTCTTCTCCTCAAAAAATACTTAATAGAGCCGAGTATGTGTCACTGGTTTGCCCAAGCGATGAACAAGAGAGACAACTGGTTTGTATGCAGGAAGATTTGCATAGCCCTCAGCTCCTTTTGACAAATGTTACCATTCACACGGATGGGTCTTGGAATCTAAATACAGGGGGGTGGGGCTACTTAATCTCCAAAAATCAAATTCTGCTCCAATTTGAATCTGGCAGTACACCAGCTCGATCTCCAATGCAAGCTGAGGCAACCGCAATTCTATACTCAATACGTGCCCTGAAGCAAATCTGTCAGCATGATGATTTCAATACAATGCAAGTTATTCTCCTCTCAGACTGTAACAACCTCATCAAGGCCATCAACAACAATTCAGATGGGGAGAGAGATAGTCACCTGGATTGGAGGGCAGAAATGGAGCTCTATCTTATCCTTCAGGAAATACAGCCACTGCCGCATGTCACATTTGCATACCTGCCTAGAAATCTCAACCAAGAAGCACATATCTTGGCGGTTAATGGGAGATTTATGGAGGAACAAGTTAAGGGGTTTCACTTCCCCACTTTCAAGCCACCTTGAACACTTTCTACTAGTCGAGCACAGCAGTTTTTTCTTTTTGACTTTACTTGTACTTTAGCTTTATATCTCCTGTTGGAATGGCCGTTTTCTTTTTGTTCTTTGGATGTTGCTTTACATTAAACTTTACTGTTGTTAGTTTGTTAGAGAGGTTTGGCCATTTCTTGTACAGGAGATTCTATTGTACTACTTAAACTGCTGTTAATGTTATAGCCTATGGGCGTTACCCAAAAAAAAAAAAAAAAAAAAAATAAAATAAAATCTTGCAGTGTTTTAATTTTGTTTTACAGAACATTAAAAGCTTTTGAAAGCATTTTATTGACTGGACAATATTTGAATAATGTCGTCTCTAACAGTGGTTGTAACAAAATAAATCGAAAATGTCATAAATTTTTCAAACGCATACAAAAGCGATATAGCACCTAATTATGACAATTTACTTTTTATTTTTAGTATTAAATTTTTTGAATGTGAAGGCACCCAAAATCCCGATGCAAACAGTACTGTTCCAATTTATTGACCAAGTTCTTGGGATCTTGGTTTACATGATGAACTGTCAATAAAGCCATTTGCATCTTAAATTATAATCAAGTGGTTGGCTTCAAAAGTAAAAAAAAATGATGAAATAGTTTTATTTATAGCGGAATATTGTTGCGTAATAAGTAAATTTTATTAAAACTGATTGAATGGATTCAAATTTCAAAGTGAAAATAATGCCAGGAAAAAAATATATTTATACCGATACCAACAACGATACGCTGCGGAGAGTTGCAACAAAGCGGTATCATAACATTATTCTAAAGAGAAAAATAGAATTACTTTGTAAAGCAAAAAAGAAAAGAGTGAACAAAAATGTTGTAATTATTAATATTTTCCGTCAACTTTGCACTTTCGTAGGGTTCAATATGTTGATAAAATAATTTGTCTCTTTCCAGGAAGTGCGAACCCATAAAACACCAACTTCACTTTTTCTAGTTTTCTTTGTAGAGGTTATCAAAACCGCGCAACCGAACTTTGGACCAATGATAGCGAGGGATCAATTGTGGATCACCCATCTGTAAAGAAATATGTAGTTATCAACTGCATAGCTACCTTGTGCAACAATATAGACTTTAATGTGTGCTTTGCATCCTGTAGCCACAGAAACTGCCACACAAGATATGCTAATATGAAATTGGTTTCAAGTTGAATGGAGTCAAAGATTACACCTCTAATTATTGTCGTACTTATCTTTATAATTAATTAGTTAGTAAATAGGATACACTGGTGCAATATATTCATAGGAAAGATGCTAGCTATACGGTGGCATAAAGAATTCCCACTAGCAGGGAATAGGCGGATAAGGATCTCCCATGTTACACCAAAATTAGGTCAAACACAATCAACGGTTGTTTAGTGTGTCAAGCTTTGAACGATGGAAAAAAACTATATATAATTTTCAATTTTGACAAACTTTAAAGCCTGTTTAGTTTCTTTATAGATTATAACTAATTTGGAAATTATAGTTTGTCTCGATTCTCCATGGCTTCAGAAAGAAAAAAATATACATTTTAAGATATCATGTGGTAGATTAAGCTTAATTTGATTTTTGTTTCTCTTAAATATTACAAGCATATTGATTAAAATAAATATAATTATGAAGTTAATTACAAATACATGTCTATTATCAAAATAGATGCCCGAATCAAAAAGTGAAAAATTATAAAGTTGATATGTTGATACTTTTTTGTTGTTTATGTTATCGACCATTGAAATTATTTATCCACACTTCCATAATTATACACACATACTTTACATTATATTTGTAGGAATTCTGTTTCAAATATGACACAAGATTATAATTTAAGTAAACTATGTTTATCGGCTACAATGACATTGAGAATGCTGTTTATCTTAAATGTACTATTTCTTCCAAAAATGATTTTTTCTTTTAAGATATCATAAGAAAAACAGCACAAATAGAACATGTAATTTGTAGCTGAATTCATGTGACAGGTTAAAATTAATTAAATTTTATTTTATATTAAATATTCAAGCATATTTATTAAGATTGACGTCATAATGATGTCAACTACAGACACCTGATTATTCACACAAATAGATATATCAATCAATAAAGAAGTTGCAACGATTGAAGATGGCTTCTTGATAAATTTTTGTCGTATGTTGTCGGTCAGTTAATTACTTAACTATACTTTTTGTCGTTATGTTGTCTGCTGTTGAAATTATTTAGCCAAACTTTTTGCCGTTTCATGGCACGTGTATACTTTATATTATATCTATATGATTTTGTAGGCAAGTTATTGAGCCATATTTATGACGTTGTGTTGTCGTTATATTGCGTATTGCACGTGCTTATTTTATATTATATTCATATTTATATAATTTCATGGAAAATTATTAGACATATTGTCATAATTATGTTATTTTACTTACATACTTATATTATATTTCTAGAATTTTCATGTAAAATATAACTCAAGATTATAATTTTTGTAATTATGTGTAGAATTACAGCTCTCATTTTGAAAAAAAATAATAAAAAAACAAAAATATTGAGATTAGGAAATTTTGAGATCATATATGTCAACATAAAAACAAATAATATGATAGCGATTGATATGGCTAATTATTGAATTATGAATAGAAATTGGACATTCTATTCAATTCAATCAATACTCATATACATATCAAGCGTCAATTGCGGATAAAAGAATGGAGCTTCTAACCATTTATGCTTAAAATGAACATGTGGACGCAAGTGCCTGTCATACAGAGTTACAGACCAGTGGCCTCAAATTACACGTAGGAAATATTTATAAACATGCAAGTACAATCTCATTTTTTATACGGATCCCTATCAAACATTAATATTTATACATCCCCTAATTGTCATTTACATTAAAACCTACAAAACCACACATTTTTCTTTATAAAACAAAAAACATATCTTCGTCCTTGTGAGCCCTCTGATATTTGCATCCGGTGTTTCTCATCTCATTTTACATTTAATCATTTTATTTATGACGATAAAAAATTATTTTAACATAATATTATTAAATTTGAGGGTGAGATTATAACCTAGAAAGGAAAGAAAGAAGCAATTTTGGTCTGAAAATACCAAAAGCAGTGAGAAAAGGTTTCCTTATATGTGCGTGCATGATTCATGAACCACAGCGCTCTCTCTCCCCGTGTCTATTACCAAACTTCTCTCTCTCTCTCTCTCTCTCTATCTCTGCCTACAAAATACCTTTCACAACACCTATCCATTTCAGTGGAAAAGTTTTGAAAAGATAGAGACAGCTCTGTTTCTCTCGTTTGTTTTCCGAAACAAGCAACCTCAATCTCAACCCCTGTCTCTGTTTGGGTTTTTGTAAGAATGGCGATAGGAGAAAGTACCATGGAGATACAGAGAAACGAAATTTCGGCGGCGACAGCTTTAGAATCCAAAAAATTTCCTGTGGGGATGAGAGTTGTGGCAATCGACGACGATAAATTCTGTCTGGCAATGCTGAACAAATTGCTGAGTAAATGCAAATACAGAGGTTTGATCTTCTTTTCAATTTTCCTTTTCAATTTCAAGTCGAGGTTTTTCAGCGTAGAGGTTTCTTTTTTTATTGAAATTGAGAGATGAATTTTGATCTCTCTGCTTAGTTCTCTCTAAGAAAGTTGCGTTTCTGACTTGTGGAGCTGTTTTTTTTTTTTTTTTTTAATGATCAGATCATGATTTTTATGCGTGAATAAATAAAAGGGGCTTGTTCTAATTATGCACGATTTGTAAAATTGTAAAATTTTACTTGATCAGAATTTTATGTCTTTTTTTTTCTAGCTATGACACGAAAATTTCTTACTCGCCAAGGAAACCATAGATCATGTGGCCAGTGGAATTTCAATTTTCGATCTGTTGTCAATTTTTTATCCTTTTCCTTGTTATTTCTCAAGCATGTTGTGACGCTCTGATCCATCTTTTTGGGGGTTTAAGCTTTCTCACTTCCTTTTTTCTTAATAAAAATAATTTCCATATATTTATGGGAGTTTCTGCTTTTTCATTTTTTTTTTCCTTACATGAAAGCTTGAGATTGAAATCAGAAGCTATAAAATATATGAACATTCAATATAGCCAGGAAGAAGCAGTAACTCTGCTATTCTGGTTTATTTGTTTATTTAACTTCTCATGCCTGTAATTTGATTATATACCTACTACATTGATTAATTGTTATCTTATAAAATCTTTATAAATTTTTTTATTTCTTTTTCTCAGTTTCATGCTTTTCTAATCCAACGGATGCTCTGAAAGTGATAAGGGAAAATAAAGACGAGATCGACCTGGTCATAACTGATGTGCACATGCCCGACGTTGACGGATTTCAACTTCTCGAAGTTGCCGGGCTCGAACTGGACCTTCCAGTTATCAGTAAGATCATGGCTTTTATTTGTAATTTCTCCTATGTTTTCTTAATATTTGATAAACCAAAAACTAACCTGTTAACCGAAACAAGTCAGGTTTGTTCCAACAGATGTGAGAAATTGTGAACCTTGCCTTTGCTTTAATAGGTGCATGCTGTTTGATATTTATCCCATATACTGAATTCAAGTTTATAACCATCAACATGAACTTTGAAGCTTAAGACATTTAAAAAAAAAAACAGCAATTTCCTTATATAATTTTGCAAGAATCATACTTCCTCTTTTGACCTTTGAGCCATGAAAGAAGAGCCAAATCTCTTTCAATGATTTGAACTTAAAAAAAGAACAGATAAGTCTATTAGGCTATTAGCAGTTGAAACCTTTTGATGAACCAAAGCATGTCTAGCACAGCAAAAGGAAAGAAAAAAAAAATGAAGGACTTTTATGTATAATAATAATTTGCCAGTGCATTGTGCAAGCATTCTGGGCACACAAAATATGGAAGTATTAAAAATTGCTATTTGGCGATGCAAAAATGGTTATCTTGGCTTCATATTTGTTTGATTGTGCATTAAGTTAGTGATTGTATGCATATTGCATGTTACGGGATAGTAATCTCATGATGTAGCTGTAGCACAAATCATCTTAGGCAATTTATCAATACCAAGAGTGCCATTAATTTTGAGGAAATAAATTAATCACAGCTCTTTCCTGCAAAGACTATCAATTTTGGATAAAAAACTAAGCACCGTAAAATAGTAATTTCACCCCGCAAAAGGGTACGATAAGGCGCGAAAAATGGTTAACTCTGTTATGCATACATAGTATACCGCATGCATGTGATTTTGGAGTAGTTACGTCCTTGTAAAAAAAAACTTTTAGTAAAAGACATTTAAATAATGGCTTACTGTTAGTATTATTAATTAAGATAATAATGATTTATTTTTAATATTAATTTGACCATGTCCAAATACATCTGTTGTAATTAAAGAAAATAAATAACAAAGCTTTGATATATAGTACTGTAACAAGTTCTCCTTTTCTTAATATAACAATAAATATTAACACATAGAAATGGGTGCATTTTTAAAATTTAGAGAAATCTCATAACTGTCATTTTACTATGTCATAACAGTGTTATCAGCTAACGACACAAAAGAGGCTGTGATGAAAGGCATCTTGCATGGCGCATGCGACTACCTCATTAAGCCAGTACGGTTTGAAGAGCTGAGTGTCATTTGGAAACATGTGGCTAGGCGCCAAAAGTCACTTCAAGAATTTAATAAGGATGCCATGAATAACAATCAGTCAATGATTGTAGACGATAATGATGAAACTGGGCAAAGTGGTACTGGCCGTGGCCGTCGTGTCAGAATAGGTACTGGGAAGCGGAGGAAGGATGATTCTGATGAAGATGATTCTGATGATAGGGATTATGATGAGAAAGCTACCCAAAAGAAAGCAAGGGTTGTCTGGTCACCAGACTTGCACCGCAAGTTTGTCGATGCTGTTTCTACTATAGGCGTTGACAGTATGTTCCTTAATTTCATTATTTATATTTTGAAGTTTTTACACTCATTATTCCTTTCCTGTTATTTGCTTTTTAATATTACATAGCAAATTTTTTAGCCATTTTATTTTTCATTACTTTGGAAGGCTAATCAAAGATTATTTATTAATTATAAGTTTATAACTTGTCATAAATCCTTGAGTCTTTGAAAAAAGGATGATTTTTCTTTTTTCTGCCGCAAATGGTAATATTTTTTCCTGTTCGGAAGCAATATAATATGTAATTAACTTGGTATTCAAAAAATTTTCTTCTTCTTTTTGGCGATTAATTGCAGAGGCGGTACCAAAGAGCATTTTGGAAAAGATGAAGGATGAGAAATTGACTCGAGAAAACGTGGCTAGTCATCTCCAGGTACCTCCGTGGAAATATTCCTTTTTTCATTGTCCTACAAGTTATTAGGTTTTGTTTATGCTATATTACATATTTATATTCATGTGAGTCTTGTAGGACACTTAGAATTACACTATTTTTGTCTAAGCAAACATAACAGATTCCAGAATACACTTTAGTTGAAAAGTATACAAAGTTACAAACTAATTGGATATATAACCAGACTTTCCAAAAAATGAATAATAAGTTAACAAATGGATTTTGTGTCCAATTATAAAAAGGACATGAGAGAACAGATTTCTAAGCATACGATAAAACTACCAAGCTAAATATATAGTGAAGATAAGGTTTTGCCTCCATTTATTAATTTTCAGAAATACCGGCTGTACCTGAAAAGGATTTCAAGCCAGCCACATGCTCTTCAAGCTGCTTTTGGTTCCAGAAACCCCTTCATCGATTTACGCTCTTTTGAGCGTTTTAAAAACTTCCATATCTCAGGCCGGTACCGCCAATCCCGCAGTAATTCCTCACCATTCCAGTCACCCAGGTTTAATAACTCGTCAGCAAACTCTCCTAATGAATCAATAATGTCCAATATGACACCTTCGCCTCAGCCGACCCAAATTGGTGGTGATATTGGTTATGCTAATGCTGGTACGAGTAACTTTACCTTGACAAATAATAATGTGAATAGCAACCAACTGAATCTTTACAATGCCGTCACTTGTATGAATGCCTTTGCTGGTAGTCCTAATAGTCATTATTTCACTCCAACAAATCACAACCCCAACTACACATCCATGTCCTTCATGCCCCCTGTGTCACAGTCTGCGTCTCCCCCTCTTGGCTATCCAATGACCAATTTGCCCCCAAATAGTGGCACAATGTCCCTTGTAGGTGCACAATTTGGTGCTGGTAACAACCTAATTGGCCAGAATAGTTTCTCTGCAACTGGAGAGGAACTGCAACATGTTGTTTCTTCATTCAACACATTGAGGAGCGCGCCCAATCCAAACATCGCTGAAAACCCAAGTAATAATTGTGAGAACCCTGGTCCTTTCTTCAACAATCCGGCTAATGCCCCTGCTGCCATGCGTCATGGTATGGGGACGGGCCTTGTGTGTCAGGGTGGTGCTGGATTTGGTGAGATGAGCTTTGGCACAGCTAGTGGTGTCACTAATCAGATGAGTTCTAGCTCCATTCTTGGTGGTGATGATGATGCAACAATCAATGGCATTGATGAACTCCTAGCTTCCATGCTTAAGCCGGTACAATTTTCAATTTCCTTTATTTTTTTTTATACAGTTATTTCTATATCATATGCAGGATTTATACACCTGTTATTTTATACCAAAGATGATATGAAGTGCTATGAACGTGGATGTTAATGGCAAACAACCACCGTTAAAGAAATAACATGAGACGTCTTGAATTGTTATTTTTCAGGGGGATGGTACCGATTCGATCTCATTCGGGGATGATGACTTTTTTAACTGAGATTTACCATCTCATATTTGGCCATTATATCTCATTTTAAATTATGTATTTGATGGCGAAATTGTTGTAAATTTTCAGTCGCCATTTAGCAAGAGGTATAGAAAGATAGACAGAACTGACATTGTCGTAGTGTTGGTAAGTTGTTGCTGTTTAATAGTCCTAAACAAAACCTTGAGTTTAGTGATTTTGAGTTTGTTGCAGTTTGTAATAGCATGAATAGTCGAATGCTTGTCTAAAATGTTTTAGATTTAATCTCTGTGTCTTTGCTTGTTTATCTGTTTTTGTTTTTGTTTATTTTCTTCATCTTTGTTTATATGCCTAGCGAGTTTCATATGAGTGCTGTTGCGTTTTTTTTTTCTCTTTTATAATTTACGTGTTCAAATAATGTAGTAATAATGTTTTTATAACTATATACATCTGAAACTACTGCATTTCAAGTAAACAATATTTCTAAAACTATTTTTCTAAACAACAAATCAATTTATTGTTGCATGGAAATTTCATTCGGTTGACACCTCTTACTTGTAGAAAAGCTTTTGTTTTAAAAGATAGTCCAAACATAAGTTAAAATGTAACTCTCTTATCCTGATTTTTCTAATTATTTTCTATGTTCTTTTCCAGCTATCAAATGCAGATGATTTTTGTGTATCATGTCTAAAGACTAAAGGTCATTAGGTATAAGTTAAGTCATTTATCTTAAGAATTCTGTATTTATTTGTGAAGCACCAAATGATGTTTTAAATTTACTAAATGAGATCTATAGATTGGAACTCCCATCCACATTGTCTAGCTTATTGGTCAAAGTAAAAAACACAGAAGAACAATAACTCTACGCCATTTAATAAGATCGAAGTAGCTGTTTTGTGTTATGATGATACGTCCTTTAGATCCTGATAATACTGATCTATCCATCCTTGAATAATTGCTATTTCTTGGTTCCTTTGTTGTGTCAACCAAGGAGGGTCTTCTTTTGTTGCAAATCTCAAGTCTAGATGATGTGCACCTAAAATTACAAGGCCACTCAGTAACCAAAAGAAAGCAAATTTCACAAACATCCTATAAAGTGTATTACTAAGTAATGTTAATTTGGAACTTTGATCAATTTTATTGTTACAAATTAACCTAAGCTTGTCCTGTTACAAAAGGTATTATGATTATTAAATATACGCTTCTTACCTTTCTCTGTGACAAGGGCAATGATGCTAGATGATATGTTCTTCAAGACCCTGAATAATAAATTTGCTAAGAGTTAAATTGCAAAATTAAAAGTAGCATTTTTACCATGTACATTTTGGAAAATAAAAGTAAAAGAAAAATTCATGCATACCCTCCTCTACTCCAAGGATCTTTCATTCCATTCGAGAAAATTATATTGCTTGCATACCTCTTCAATACTTGCTCGATTCTCTGTTTTGACACGTACAGAAGGAAAAGAAAAACAAAGCCATTCTTATTGGAGTAATTATGGCACAGTTTTGTTAATAACCATTGTATATTTGGCATAATTTCGGGTAATTGCGCAAATCAGTGTTAGAAAGGCTAAACTTATTATTAATTTCGGATTGACTGCATGTTTCATAGAAAAAATTTATAAATAAAAAAGATATGGAAGTTCAGTGAAATGGCCTTACTAATCCACCATACTCGGTAGTAATCCAGTGTGGTCTTGGCTTTATGCCGTATGTACTATTACATGAACTTATATCATCTTCATAAGTCCAATTATACGGAGGGAACATGCTTTCACTTGTTATGGTCATGGGCATAACCATCTCAGTGCATGACTGCATTAAAAAAAAAAGTGAAACATGCAAATTTATATTACAATTTTTATACTTCAAAAGATTATTATTTCAACAAGGGTGACAAAAAAATTATATATAGACTTACATATTAATTCTAATACCCACTAATTGGTTTGTCTTATCGTACCTTGTTGACCTGATCATGTTGACTAGGTCCTGTACTGGTAAAATATGTTAAGATAGTTGGCCTTGTAACCTTGAAATTAATTTTCTGTGGTTTTGTTACTATTGCAACCATCGTAATCACCTTCCGTTTTTCACTAGTTGGTCCAGAGGAACACTGACCACCTTTTTTTTTTGCCTCATCTTACATTATGTCCACTACTTCGCACTCTCTATACCAGATAAGCAGGTCCTGGCTGTACAATAGCTATTTGGTACAGATAATTTAAGGAAATAAATTTTTGTTCTTTTTAGATTATTCTTACCTGCCAATTCCACCCACCAAGGCCGTGAGGGTCTGATTTATGCTCTATCTGAAAGCATTTCTGATCACCGGTGTAGTTATAATATACATTTGCTGCTGTAATTACCATGTCAATTTTATCTGATCCCTTTGGAAATACATCAATTCTTCTGCACATCTTTAGTAACAAATATAGAATTAAAAAAAATTAGTAATAGTGAAGTTGTTTTATATGGTGAGTGAATTTCTTTTATTGACATTGATACACAAGAAAAAAAATTTCTTAATGCACAAGAAACTCCATACATATAACATTAATAAAATTCCTTGAATTTCTATAGAAAACATGAGTTTGTATTTTAATCCTTACTTCTCACACCTATTCTTCTTTACGAGGTTGAGATTGTGCGGATATATAGAGAACCATAGTATAATAAATTGTAACTGTATTGTGTAAGCAATTGGTTATATTTAAGCCCAGCAAATTCAAAATTAAAATCTGTAGGATATTTTTCATAATTAAGAAGTCTTGTTTATCCAAAACATTCCCTACAGCCATACTTGATTTAATTTGGTAGCATTTATTCCCCAATATGATTTCAGATCTGATTACTTATATCTATCTCTCCCGTTTGCCAAACCCAACATGATCATATGCTTAGAATATAGAATTTTCTTCATGAAGATATAATATATCATAGAATTTCACAAGTGTGAATATATTTACACATGCTGGTACAAAAGATGTTTTGTTGGTACCTCTTGAATAGGAAAAGCAGGGAGAGGCATGAGGAAATTGGCAGGCATGGGGTAATCTACCATTGCTGTGTAGGTGTATGACGACCATAGCCAATCCCGAAATGACCAAACCGACTGCACTGGCCTGTTTGTTTACCAAATTTAAAATTTAATTGGCACAGCCAGAGAATTAGCAAGCCTTAATTTTACACTTATTTCAAGTTAATAAAACTTTTTCTTTTTTTTTTTTGGTTTCCAACATGTAGTTGAGATATTGTACATTTTTCATTCCCTTAGTATATTATTTTGTTAGTTAACCTCTTATCGAACTCCACAAAGAATACCTACGGGTTTGATATCAAAAAAAAAAAAAAAAAAAACTCCACAAAGAAAAAGAGAAAAGATAAGAAAAAAAGGCAGAGAATTTACCTCTGAGCCCGCTCTTCCCAATTTAAATTAGTAACATAATAGACATAGAACTGAAAGGATTTTTAATTTTTTTCCCTCTTACGAAGTTTTTTTATTATGTGATTTTAAAACCATAAAGTTGTGTAACACTAATGGTATAATTGAGTGATAAGCAATATTTGTAGGTCCTGACAGGGCATTAAAAAAAAAAATTCCGCAACTCTTTTCCCATTTAATTGTCTCTCAAACAACAAAAAAAGACTAACGCAGACACAAACCAATTGTGTACATAAATACTACAATGATAACCCTTTGTAATCTTTGTCTTTGTTAGGTAATCTATTATTCACTACCAGTAATACTTGGCATGATCTTATTTTTGAAATTTCAACTATTTGAATAAGCACTAAAACAGGGTTCATAGGAAATGAGAAAGATGTCTCTGGACAGCTCAAATAATTACTATATGCCTCATGGACATAATTAATACCTTTTAAATTGCTTCCAAGATAAAGGGTCAGGCATTAATAGTATAATAAATTCTTATATACATATAATAGGTCTGACTATCATACACGAATCACTTTCCGGAGATCCCAACTATTTTTCTTAAAGAAGGAAATTATAATTGATATAGCTACACAATTTGGTTTGAAAACTAAGTTCTAACTAATGCATTTGATGTGAAGTTGACAGCCTTGGCTTTCGTTCTTGTTTTCCTCTGAGTAATTGCTAATTCTTTGTCTATCCTAATAGCTAACAGAGGCCATTCCTTTTTAGTTTTTTTTTTTTTTTAAATTAAAAACCTCTGAACTGTCACCAAAAAAGTTTAGTGCCGTTGTTCCTCATTTTGATAGATATACCAATTTTCGGATGGTGCTATGAGCAGATAAAATACATAAATTGTAGTGGATGTTATAAAGAACGAATATAATTATTATTTTTCTTTTTTAGTTTTAACAATTTAGGTGATATTATCACTTTGTAAAATGAGATTAGAGGAAGCTACTAGTAATCTGGTCCGGATTTGCTAACCGGCTGGTTCAACATCTAAACGAATTAATATAACTAAAAATGTAAAAAAAAAATGCATATAATACATTATCTTAAATAGGGTAAATTTGGAATTGGTCTTGGAATATCACACGCTTGTGTTTTTCAAACTTAGAGTGTTCAAGTTTTTAGTTGGTATTCGTCTTCACAAAAAAAAATAAATAAATAAAAAATGGTATTCAAACACGCTTGTGGTTTCCTTTAATATTTTGATAGGAAAAGATAAGTGACTTTAATCAGAAAGGATGTGTATTTTGGTCAAGAAAAGATAAAATTCTTTAGTCAGCACTCAGAAAGTCAAGCCTTGAATGTGCACAAACATTAAATATATAGGTGTTCCAGATCAGCATTATTAGCATTTATGGTAATGAAAATTTTAAATTGACCCAAAAAAAATTGATGATTCAATTTGACAATACTTGCGGAGAGTTCTTGTAATTTACTTCTACTATGTTAATTGTCAAACTAGGACTTACTGGCAAGCCTTGAAAGTTTTGCTAAGTTCCCACAAGCCTTTTTTGGTGGATCCTTTCGTAATTATCTCATCCCAGCTCCCCTTGATTACCTCAAAGCAATTCATGCTCTCATCCTATATAAAAATAATAAAAATCATAATATTAGGCTCGCAATTTTTTTTTTAACAATGAATTTGTAATTATTGGACCTCAATTTAGGTTAAAACATTTTTTTTAAGATAAATTGGGTCAAGCCTCCCAACTTATTTTTAATTTTTATTTTTAAATTAAATTAAATGTTTATAACAGCCAAGTTTCGAACCTGTGACCTCTCACTTGAGATGCATTGCTCTTTGCCACTAGACCAAGAGCTGGTTCTCTTAGATTAAAACATGTTTACACGATGAAGTGTACTTCAAAGTAAGGTTTCAAAATAATCACTTTAGTCGCTTCATTCTAACTCCGGGTGTTGAAAACATTTTGGAAATTTTATATCCATATTCTGAGAATTTTGTCATGACCACCGAAAAACTAAGGCATGGAAATATGGGACAAAATTTATTTTTTGTAATTAAAAAAATGTATAGTCAAACGATTGACGCAAAATCAACAGAAATCTTTGGCTTTTCTCTGTGTGGTCCTATTTCAATTATTGAACTGAGACAGCAGCATTATCACTAACATGAATAAAGATTTCGCGCTACAACTATGCAACTTTGCATGTATTTATATCAAGGGATCTAGCTATATCGAAAGTCGATTTTATCTAACAGTTATAATTAGCGACAACAAAATTTACTAAAACTGATTATAATTAATTTACTACAATTTAGACATATATTATATCAAATTTACTGAAATTCGAGAATTTTGTTTTTACTTACGGAACTTTTTAAATATTGATCAAAGTTTATATTTGTTTTCGATGATTAGGAATGCCAATTTTTATATGACCTAAATGGATTTATTCCGGTCGGTCCGTAAATAATACTACTGATAGTTAAATAAGTCGAATACAAACCGCAATATTTTAAGTTATATCAATCTAACCTATATAAAAATAATAATAAATAATACTAATGTGATCCATTTATATCCTACACTACGAAAGTACGAATCGACGTGGCTAGTGGTGGATGTGACAACCATATATACACTTTTGTATAACACTTTCTATTTGACATTATTAAATCAAACGAATAATAATGCCTCCAATTTGGCAAACTTCTGTACCACTACTTTTGACACGTCTATCATCCTTACATTTTGAAAAAAAAGACCCCCAATTTGTCATAAGAAAATAAGTCACAGTCTATTACCTTTGCTTTTTGGAAAAATAAAAGGCACTCAAATTTGTCCCCAAAAATAAGTCACAGGATTATGTGTAGTACTTCGATCACATATGACCAGAAACTCTGTAGCCATTACAACTTACTATTTTAGTGCTGTAACATGAAGAGTAACCGTACATAGAGACACAAATTTAGCCGCATAAAATCATATTCTAGACAAACATTTATTAATTTTATTGGAATATTTAAATAGGGAAATAAAAAAGATGTACATTGAAGGGTACATCTAAGATCATCCAAACAGAGCAAGTCTAAATTAAACTTAAACAGCTAAGATCATCCAAAAGATTTGTAAATCAATTTTGATTTATTTGATGGGAGCTATATTTTTTATTTAAAATTTATAATTTTTCAATTTATTTTATATCTGATTAAGGGATAAAAACAAATTATTTTAGTGCATTTATTTTTTATAAAAAAACTTTGAACAGTTTAAAAAAAAAGTTTTAAGACCTATACACTTAATTAGAAAACAAAAGAATGGTTTATCAAGTAGATAAAGATTTTAATATATATATATATCATTCCCAATTGGTCTAACAGTTTTTCAAATTAGATACACGAATTTTAATACTTCCAATGATTTTAAACCTCTCTATCTTATGTAAAACAAAGTTAATATTTATTTCAACATAAATACACGATTCATCGGATATGTTGAAACTAAAATTAGAATTCATTAACAGAAAATCGACATGCAAACGTTTAAAATTAAATTTACCAACTTTTTGGTCTGTTTAAACTCCACCCTACCTTTACTCCTCTCTTTCACATTTTTATTTATTTTATATTTGTGTTAATTTATTTAGTTATTTATATTTGTAAGATAATGTGACAACACAAGGACTATGAGAGGGCCATATCAATTATGATAGAGAGGAAAGTTACCTTGAAGTCCTGAGAGACAGCATCATAAAAGCTGGACCAAGGGGTAATGTAGTCAAATTGCAAAATTGGTGCGGAGGATGATAGAGCCCCAATTGCAATGTGTGGATACTTCAGCCTAAACCATGCTGCTAACACTGTGCTTCCAGTTCCACCAACAACACTTTTTGTCAATAACTCAATTTTCTTTTCTTTTTTTTTTTTTACCCTCTGTCATTTTTTAACTCAAGAAATTCAGCAAATGAGGTATATTCATACGATGGAAGAATTTTATAAAATCGCCATTGAGTTGTGTACTTGGAAAAAGAGAATTTTTAGTGGCATAGTACTAAAATGATATAATAATTTAAAAGTTATTGTTGAATTGAAGAATCCATAGGAGTAGGAAGTTTTAAAATAAAATATTACCAACTTATCCTACAGTACAGTCAGTACTAGCTCCGCTGTCAAGTCAGATCCTCACATGTTTGAGTAGCATCATAGTTGAAGGACCCAATTTATAATTTGGTTTCAAGGTCAACAGTAAATTTCACAAAACCAAAAAATTACGTTCTTTGTGCTGCCTGGATTTTGCTTGTCTAATTGGACAAATTTGGTGAAATTTGAATTATTGACACTAAAAAGTCTAAAATCAGTATTGTGAACATTACTATTGAGTGTTGAGTCTTTTAAAAAGTTCAAGGGACCGGATTGCTTAATTTTTACAATGAAAAGGGAAATCATTGAAAAGAAAAAAAAAAAAAGGAAGTGACTTACTTCCCCCATAGGAGCCACCAAAAACTACAACAGGAGATGCCTCAGCAGACAAGTTTTGTTTCAAACTCCTGATTAAAATTGCATAATCTGCCAACGCTTGTGTTGACGTAAGATAACCCAAACTCTCTGCATCTTTATATGAATTATTTCCAAATGGCAACGATTCTCCATAAAACCTATGCTAAAGTTCAATAATAAAATAAATTATTAATATTAAAGGAGCCATGAAAATATGTTAGGACACGTTATTCTTTCGTACACTATTTAAACTCAAGTTCATTAAGGTCGTCATGAACTTACAGTGTTAGAATTAATTGTACAAAAACAAAATGTCTCATTCTGATGTTGAAATTACACATTATTACAACCTTATAAGAGGACTAGGTCACAATGACAAAGAATGGAAATGCTAAAACTTACAAGACATTTCTAAACAGAGTGCAAAGCATACTTGGACCACGCATTTTAAAAAATACTTATGTCTTGCATTGATATGTTATATGTATTCATTTGCAGTGAAGACAAAAACAAGAGCAATCAAGTAAATTAAATATTGCATCATACATAAAGCTTTACAATAATTAATTAATTACCTCAATGAAGACGAGTAATGCTCCGAACTTAGGCGCAATATCAAACATGAACCCGGTGTTTTCTGCGAACCACTCTATGTTTCCTTCGTTGCCAGTGTAGACAAAGATTGGTCCGTGGTGGCCCGGTCCTTTATTCCAATAAGTGGAGTTCATCAGGTACTTCTGGTTGAACAAGTTGAAAGACTTTGGTTGGAAGGTGAAATGGTCTAGCTCTTGGGGGAAAAAATGGGTTGTGAAGAGCGTTTTATTTGACTGTTTGCTAATTGATTTTGTATCTCTTTGTTTTGAAGATTGCAAGGGCGTCACTAGTGGTATTGGTAATGAGAAAATAGTTATGAAATTTGTTGCACTTGTTAGTGTAATGAGGATGAACACTAGAAAAGAAGAGGGAGAGCTATGCAACTCCATCTTCCTCTGCCCTTTTTTTAGAAAAAGTTTAGTGGGGAAGAGGGGAGAAGTGGAGGATTTATAATATGGAGATGATTAGTTACTTCTAATAAATAATCCAAAAAAGAGGGAAAGTGTTTGTTTCTCCATTCAGTGGGAAACGGACATGCCGTCTAATAATAGAACCTAGCAAAGTATTGTCTCTATTAACCTCCATATATTACTTAAAATAATGGAGATCAACACATTATAATAAGTCTATTTATTGCGACAAAACTGATTTCTGAAAGCTATAAGTTAACTTTTTTCTTGTGTTTTTCTTGGAAGATTCAATTTCCTTAGAAGAAAACAAAAGGAAGTTGGGCACTTGGGTTATCTACTAATCTATCCTTTTTCTTTTAGTAGAATTATCTATCGATCTTTTTCACAGTCCGCTATCTGTGGAATACGTTTTAGACTTTGTGGGAGCGTTTGGATTGCTTAGAAATAACTTCTTTCTAGAAATAACTTATTCTTAAATAATATTTTTTTCACAAAATTACACACTTTCCAATGTTTTATTCCTAAAATTCTTATTCCTTCCTTATTCTCATACGATCCAAACGAGCCCGTAGAATTATCAATCAATCTGTTCTAGAATCTAATACCTATGGAGTATGGAGAGCGTGTTATTAGTGTGTATATCTGTATACGAAGTTCTTAGCATAGATCTTGAAATTTTAATCCATTTTGTCAGGATTTCAACAATTTTCCACACAAGGTATGCAGATAAACAGCCTCAGGGGATCTGTGTGTATTTGGAGTAATATAAAATATCTATAGCTTTCAAAAATTAAAGAAACACATATATTGATACATCATCCAAAGCAAAACAATAAATCAATATATAAAACAGAAAAAAAAAAAATCATACAGAAATACGCGGGGGCACTCGACGCACACATTACAAATTTTATTTGTATGGACGCTACACAAATTAAACAGAAAAGGCATAGTTTTTCCCATAATATTGAAATTAATTTGTATTTAAATAGCGTGTTTCATGCCTTGCTCTTGTATACCATGCGAGTAATTATAACATTTCATGAGATAATTTATTTTGATTTAAGAATTAACAGATAAATAAAAAGGTAAGAAGTGTACCGGGCATTCTGCATGGATCTTAATTATCACCACATAACGAGCAACTTTCCATTTAGTAGATATAAAAATAAAAAGTTATATATAGATTTATCTTTTAACAATTCAATTAATCTCAACAATAGTACATATGTGCATGACTAATTTTTGTTTTCCTATTACACTATCACCTTGTTTGGATGGTTTGGGAATAAGGAAGAATTCTTCTGGAAAGAAAAATTAGGAAGAGTATTATTCTGGGAAAAAGAAATATTGTTCGGATAGTAAGTTGAGAATAAGATTGGAAGAAATGAAAGAAAATAAACATATTTTTTTTAAATGATTAATATTGTAATAATAATATTATAAAAATAATTAATATTGTAATAAATAATAATATAAAAATATTATATTATAATAATATAAAAATATTATAAAAAATAATTACTAATATTAATATAATATTAATATTTAATATAATTAATTTTATTAATACAATTGATTACATTCTCGATTGTTATATTAACGAAGACATTGTAGTCGGGCATTTGTAAATGATATTAATAAAAAAAATTAACGATACACAGTAATAATAATAAGAATATTAAAAAGTAATTAATATTGTAATTATTATAATATTATATGTTGTCCCTAGAGGAGGCGACTTAAACAAGATTTAGCGGAAGCAATTAAGGTTTTAGACCGGTTTGGTATGAACTACCCTAACATAATTCAATTGGTACCCAACAATTGACAAGCACACACAATCAATTTAAATAGCAAGAGAGTAGAAGGAGAAAGAGAGAGAGAGAGAGAAATTGAACACTCGATGTGATTACGGAGTTCCGACCCGCTAGGAAATGCTAGCCTTAGTCGTACGTCTCCGGGAGTTCCGCTACCACAAAAGGGCGCGCTCCGTTCAATTCCAATAAGAACGGGACTACAACTTCGAACCGAATCACCTCGTCACAAGGACACTCGAGGCGGATCGGCCTAACTCGAAAACAAATGGCACCAAGGCCTCCAAACGAGATGAGCTCTCAACATATTCCAACCTACACCTAGCGACAATATCGGGGCGGTGGTGTTTGAGGCTACTTTATCTCTCAAAATGATCTAGCTATGAAAAGCTCAAATGGGAGAGTTGTTAGGAAGTCTAATTTTCGAATTTTTGTGCTAATTAACCATTTAATAAGCAATCCAAACGACTTAGACCTCGAAGGATCTAGTCCAAGCATTCACACACAAGAGAGAGAGGTTAGGAAAGCTACCTCTTCTTGTATCGCAACAAGGAGGCTCGAATCCGGCGATGTCGAGGTTGTGCGCACCACCACGCGTGTCTCGACCTCAAGTCCACCAAGGTATTAACCAAAATCTCGATCTATGCTAGTAGATGAGAGGTTAAGCCTAATCCCTTCATTTCCTTTGCCTTAATTAACTATTTAATTGGATGGAGGCAAGAGGTGCTCAACACATGAGCTTAAGAGAGCAATGGTGGAGAGGAAAAATTCTGAAATTTTTCCTTTAATTTTCGTCCAAAATATTAGGGAGAGAGAAAAGGACAAGTTGGCTAGGGTTTTGACTCCCAAAGTGGTCCTTTTATAGACCAACCACTCTCCCAAAAAGTTATAACTAATTTACAACTATGCCATCACTAGGGCAGCCATAAAAGGGGCTCCATCAATTATTTAATTGGTCCTCTAATTCAATTAATTAGTGGCCCAATTAATTGCTCTCAAGTTTGACATTTAATTTACCATTTAAATATAGGCCCGTTAGCTCAAATTAATTACTTTAATTAATTCATGTTGAACAAATTAATTATCAACACTTTGATAATTATTTAAGGATTAGAATATGCATTAATTTATTTCTATATAATCCGTTTGACTTAATTAATTAATTATGACGGTTCGCAACACTACATAATTAATCAGTCAACATATCATATTGTTGCATTCCTTAATACAACCAAATAAATAATGCACGAATGGTCAAAACCTATTTGTGTGACCCTTTGAGGATTTATGCTCTGTTGGACATGGAAAATAAATCGCTATTTATTTCCAATAATCATAAGCGGTATCTAGCAACACGTTATGATTCCCAATTCGCATAAATAGTGTACTGCTACAATATTTTAATCATGCATAAGAAATAATAGTATTTCCTTGTCTGATTCTTATGTCACATGATATCATCGTATAATCCAAGATAGGAATGTGTCATTCTTGCAGATTATACGTTTCTTGATCTAAAGATGATTGTATTAGTTGCTAGCAAACAATCCATCTCCATCAAGGGGCCCAAACAGATATCATCGCTCACTAAGTAAATTAATGAGGGACATACGGTTTTCTTGATTAACAACTTTTTCCCGCACAATTCAAGAGAACATAAATAAAGTCCGTATAGCAGCCTTTATCAGGAATCAACGGTAGACGATATTTATTGAACCTATCCTCATGTGGAAAAGCTGAACCATCTCAAACTTAGAATCAAACTCAAATGAAATAAATAATGACACATAACACAATCCATATATTAATTTCATTGGGTCGTGTCCTGTACTATGTTCTATAACATATACATATGCAATTAAGTTGGCAACTCCTTACCTATGATTTGTAGAACTTAATCATCACTTAACTTGCATACTGATCTTATCCGATAATTAATATTCCTTGTTAATTATCAAGATTACGGACCTTTTAGATTTATTATTGTCATTTCTTATAAATGAAACACAGAGATCCACAATTCAGATCCTCAACCTGAATGATCTGTCAATAAATAAATCAAGGAATAAATGATCAAATATCATCAATAATATAAACTATAGAAGTAGCCATATAATGATTGGCTTCTAGGACATAACTCTAACAAGAGTATCCCTATTCTCAAAGGCTCAATTCTTGTCTAATTTTGCAAGGCAAAACTCTCTGAAGAAAGAGAACAAGGGTGGATATATATAGGGTTCGGAATGAGCAGTTTACCAGCAAAAACTGGGCAGAGCGTTGCCTGCCACTAAATAGCATTGTACAACGTTGAATATTACCGTTGTAAAATCAAACAGCTATTTAATATAGCCGTTGGACTGTCAAAGCGTTGTGCAACGTTATATGTCGTTGCACAACGATGGAGTGTACAGCCAAATGATAACTCCGACAGTTCCGTTGAAATTTGTCAGAGCGTTGTGCAACGCTAAATACCGTTGCACAACGATGGAGTGTAAAAGTCAAATGAAAGTTCCGACAGTTTCGTTGGTAAACGAACTAGTATCGGTGAGAGTAACTCTGACAAACTCAAAAGGGGCGTCATACAACACTAAAGACCGTTACACAACGCTGTCATCACACACCTGTACTCAGGAGCGTTGTGCAACTTTAAAGGGCGTTGCACAACGTTCTGTCTTAAGTACACAGAAATTTTCAAGTCTTTAACTAGAGCGTTGTACAATGCTACTGAGCGTTGTACAACGTTGTGACTCGTCGTTACCTAACGCTATTTAGCGTTGTGTGACGCTGTTTCACAACATGTCAGAATTTAACTGTTTTAGTTTTGAAACATAGCGTTGTGCGACACCATATAGCGTTGTACGACGCTCTGTCACTGAAAACTAGATTTTGCTGGTAAATTGAGTTTTTTTGCTATCTAGACCATTTCAAGGATAATTAAGGACTAAAGTAACCTTCTACCCTAGTCTAAACTAGCCTACAACATCTCTAAAGACTTGATTTTGGTCTTACTCGTAGCTCTTATCCAAGTCTTCATAATTTGTAACTTCTTCCTATAAAACTCAAAGAAGATTGTTAAATGCCAAATGATATTGTTTTGTAATCGACAAACCTAGAGACGTTTAGTACAACATTATATTATTAATTTATTATAATAAAATAAATATAAATTATTGTAATATTATTACAAAATTGTTTTCGTGGGAGAGAAAATACTATTTTTTATTACTTTCACATTTCTTCCCAATCATTCTTCTCCTTCTTCTAGCATTTAGTCGGAAGAAGCCCCTCTTCCCCTTCTTCTGCACCTGTTTTGGTCTTGAAACGGCTTGTTCTACTTCTGACATAAGTAATTGTTTGAAAATCGGACCATCTAATTGAGTTGAAATTTGCTAAATTCAAATTGCATCATACATCTTACTTTCCTATATCTTAACCCAAAAACCAAAATAAATATTTTGATTATCTTTTGCAATAAAACCTTAAAAATCTAGTTGGATTAAATATATAACTTATGAATTGAATAGTTTCGTCGCTATGATTCGACCCTCAAGTTATATTGCAAACAAATTATAATCAGTAGTTTTGAGGAATTAATTTTGACATTGTACACTAAGGACCGATATCAACTTGATAAAAAAAATTATTTATTTTAACGACCGATGTGTTGTCATAAAATTTTGTAATTTTTAAAGTTCATTTGATACTTGATCAAAATATGAAATTGAACGGATCTAAAAACTATGATAAATTAATTCTAATATATTTATTTTCAAAAATTTTATCATGTATCAAAATAATTCAAAAAAGTATAAAATTTTAGGACAATATATAACCATTGTTAAAATGAACAAAAATCAATGGTTCAGATCAAATGATTAAATTTAAATTTTATAATAAAAAATAAAAATAATAAAGTGTGATATTTGTGGCACCCTAAATGGTCACCATAACCTTGCTCAAAATACATATTTATTTTTAAAAAAAAAATCCTATTATAGTGGTGTACACAATTTCTATATATTTATTTATAGTTCAAACTTTCATCAGATTAAAACTAAAATTCAAAATATGCACTGATTTAAAAAAAAATGAACTGCATCTCAAACCATAATTTACTATCTCAAGTTATATAAAGAGCAAAAATCTGGTATCACACTTTTTTGGTGCCACAAATGTCACACTTTATTTTATTTAAAAATATAATAGTCCGATCTAAACCGTTGATCTTGTTCATTTTAATGATGGATGCGTTGTAATAAAATTTTATAATTTTTTAAGTTTATTTGATGCTTGATCAAAAGGTCAAAAATGAACGAATTAAAATAACTAAAATAGATTAATTCTAATATGTCCATTTTTCAACCTCTTGATCAAGTATCAAATAAACTTTAAAAATTATATAATTTTAGGACAACGCATACGTTGTTAAAATGAACAAAATCAACGGTTCGGATCGGATGATTATATTTAAAATTTTTTTAATTCAAAATAAAAAAAAGTGAGGTGTGGCATTTGTGGCACCAAAAAAACAGAAATGATAACTGTTATCTGTAGTTCTGCCATCCCTTGCCATCGCTAAACACAAAATGAACACATAAAACATACAAGATAAATATATAGACGAACAAAGTGAACACTTACAAACAAATAAATATTGTCATCTCTTGTTCAGATTTTTATATGCATATTCAACTTATTTTTATTAAACTTATTTGTTTGTATATGTTCACTTTGATCACTATATATGTTCATCTTATCTATTTTATGTATTCACTTTCTGTTTAGCGATGGCAAGGGATGGTAAAATTGCAATCAATTTTCCAAAAAAAAAATGTGGCACCAGAACTTGCTATTCGGGAGAAACGATGATTATTGGGCCGGCCTGCTGAGGGCCTGAGAGGAATTTTTCTGATCTTACTGAACAAAGGGAATAAGGAGGTATTCGGCATAAAACATCTGCAAATAAAGTGAATATGCCATTAATTTTGAAAAGCACGATACGGGAAATCATTATTTTTTTTCAATGTTCTTGATGAAAATGATTTGTAAAGGAGAAAATACTACCTTCCAAATGAACATGTAAAATGATGTTATAGAACTTTTGCTTTCTATATCCAATCGTCGTGCTTGAACGAAGAGGACAGATGCAAGTATTCCATGACCAACTACCTAGAAATTTGCAACATTGAGAAAAACGACCATAAAAAATATTTTAAGTGAAGAAGTACATTGTCAAAATCATATTTCTTATTTATATTTGAAAGATCATATTAAGAGAAAATTTACTAACTGTTATAATTCTTCGATACTTGTCTGAAGAAGAAGATCCTACCAGTATTGCAATACTATATGCTGTCAATAGTAGGTCGATACAGAGCCAAAACACCTGTTTAGGCATATATTTTGTGCAAATTCAAAAGGTGAATGATCGTGAAGGGTATCTACTAGTGCTATAGTATATGTATGTATTTATTTTTACTTTTGAGGAGATTGACTCAATTGCTCATACCCTCTTTTGCCCCAAGCGAACACTAAAAGATTGTATGCCAAAATGCTTGTCTCCATGAACATCTGGAATGTCCTGCAAGATTTCCCAAAAAAAAAAAAAAAAAAAAAACCATCTAGTCCTGTTAGAATACATGAGGATTGTTATGGTGATGGAAGACCTTTTTTTCTTTTATTTATTTCTTTTTTACCACGAGCTGCTACACTGCAAATTACTTGGAGCTTATTTTGAAGAAGATCAGTTATATACCAAAAGATTACACACTACACTTATTTGACTCTTGACCATCATACTCATTTTGGTTCATTAGTTTATTCCCCTGTTGATTTTGGAAAATGTTCCAAATTATACAAAACTTGACAATTGCATATATTATATGAACCAAAAATAAACTATATTGTTTGGTCCGAGCGAACCCTTCTCATATATTATTCTTTTTTAATATAGTAGTTTTTTTTAGAAGTAATTTATATACTGTTGTTGTGTTTCATTTTTAGAACAAGGAAGAAATGTACCTTGAATAGAGCTATAACAGCTGAGAAGAAACACATGAAAGTTGTTGCAAATGTCACTGATTTTGTGAAAGACAAAGGTCTCTGTAATACACATACCTGCTCAACATGTCATAAAAATAATAAAAGCATCACCAAAAAGTTATTAAAGCTTATATAATTGTCATTTGAAAAATGCTAATTTATTACCTGCATATGTGCATAAAAGGCAAATTGAACTAAGATAGCCCTTACGCAAAGGATGCATGAGGCTGCAAGAAATGCATGCCTTTTCCATCTAAATAATGGATGCTGAAAAAACAAATTATAAAGATTCTTGTGAAATTTATACTAATATGTTCTTCTTAATTGTAGTTCAATAAAATAATTACATACGTCGATCGAATATGCACTTCCAAGAAAGAAGCTGATGACTAATGCACCGAAAAGAGGTGGCGACCCAGATTTGATTCCCATATAAAAGCTCTAATTAATTATGAAAACAAAAACAGATAACACAATGCAAATAAAAGTGACATGAAATTGAAAATCTAACAATAATAATACTTTATTGCAGTGAAATACCATGATTAAGGAGGAGATAACTAATGTAATTCCTGTCGCAATATTTAGTTCCCCTGAAGCCAGTGGTAGATTGGGCTTGTTTACCTAACTTGAGAATCAGATCATACTCAAAATGCAATCTACATATTAGAGAGAAATATGAAAGTAGAAACTTGCCTTGTCAATTTCAATGTCATATATCTGGTTTAACCCAACTACGTAGATGTTCATGCATACAGCTGGTATTAAAGCCTGTAAAGTATAATTAGAATAAGAATACAAGAATCGTTGCTGATGAAAATTAACTTATACCCCAGAACTAGATTACATATTTGAGTCATGCAAAAAGTCTTTGTAGAAAACAAGTAATCTTCAATGGCGTACCTTAAGAAGTCCCATAAAAAATAATGGGGAAATCTCAGCTACACTCTTAACTGGAAGCAGTGACACAGATGTCACACCTATAACCTGGCAAAATGAAATTAATACAACAAGTTTTTCCACACAAAAATATAAAGATTATATTCGTCTAATTGATTTGTAGTCCATGCGAGTGTTGGAACTTACAGTGCCCAAAACTGTGTGAGGCCGACAGAACTCGTAGAATGCATTCAAATACTTCATTATGTTTGTAAAAAACCCAGCTGAACCTTCAGTTCTCAAGTATTGTGCACTTGAACGGTCATATCTATCCGATTTGCAACTTATTTCTTGGTATCTCAGGCTTCTACTTGGTGACCTTGCGCAACCAGCATAACCATATGCAGAAATCAATTTTAGAGATTTGTAACTGAATTAAATAAGTTATCCTAAGTACTGTTGTCTGGAAAATCAAAGCAAACTAAGGAGAAATTTATGAATTTATTTTTTGCCTCTGAAATTCTACAGCAATATTCAAGAATTGCATCACACATGTACAAATTATTAGTGTGGTTAAACCAAGACACTTGTATGCAAGTTTAGTGGTGGTTAAATTTTGGAACAGATTTTAAAAAAATTGTTAAAAAAATAAAAGAAAGCTGGTTTCACTAAACCAGCAGTAAAATAATCTTATCCGAAAATAAAACTTTTTTTTTTTGTCAAGTCCGGCTATAAAATATTTATCAATATTTAAGAAAAAAAAATCAATTTGATTAAAATTTATTTTCTTATTATTGTTTTCTTTCTTCTTACCTTATGCACTGGAAACTGAAAGGTTTAGCTACCATCGCCTGGCCTGAAAAATTAAAATTGTTTGCGCACGCATTTCAAAATTTTCGGGTACTGACAGAAATATCTCACAAGAAAATTAATTTTTTAAAAAATATGACGAGACTAACCATTAAGCCGATGATCCCATACGAGTTTCCCTTTTCTCTGATTATCTAAGTAAAAATTACTCAAATTAACAGATCCATAAAAGCATAATAGATCAAACAATATTTAGCCCAGTCAGGAAATTAACAGATCCTTACCTGTTAAGCGCACATCTCTTTTAATATGTATGCCTGGAATCGTTTGCACCTTCAGCATTTCCGCTCAAAAGAGAGAACAAAAGGTGAAATTAAAATAAAAAAGGACGAAGAACAAGAGGAGGGAAGGAAATTTATCAAATTAGCTGTTTTGTTTTGTGGACTGTTTCCTCCAGCACTTTTTTTTGAGAAAATTAGGAATCAAGCCTCCTCTCCAGCTTTTAAAAACTGGAGACATTCAATGGGATTTAATATGTTGTATGACAATCAAAATTAAAGAACAATGGACTGGTTTGATTAGACTCTGGAACTGGAATTATACATGTAAAATGATCCCATAGAAGAAAATGGAGCGGAAATTATAGACAGTGGCGCAGTTTGCATGGGTAAAGAGTGCCAAGTGTCAAGAGAATTACAACGCAGAGCCATCTGGAATCCGAACTTTTTGTTATATAACTTCTGATGAGTTATCTGCTACAAGCCTACAAGACACTGACATGTGGGTACTGGGTCTCGTAGATACAAAATTAAAGGCCCACTCGTTAAGTGAATTGCAACAGAAACTATAATGGGAGACTGCAACATACAATCGTTGCCACTACACAGTACAAACTTTAGAGTCAGTTTAGACCAAGGCAATAAATTCGCAGGTTGTTTTGTTTGACCGTTTTACTTCCTCCGTTCTAGGCTGCCGACCGTATACCGTTTACCGTTTTTTGTGCACGTTCCTTCCAAACGGAACGGCTAACGGGTATATAATTTCATTACGTTTCAAGGGCGGAACGGTAAACGGAATGCGTTTCGTCATTTGTTTGGGTGAAATACAGTGCAAATATACACGTTCCATGACGTTCTGTCCAAACGGAACGGTTAACGGAACACCCGGTGCGTTTCGTTACTGTAAACGGAACGCCAAACGAAACAGGCCATTCCGTTTCCGTTTGAAACGTTAAACAGGCCTACTCCGTTCCTCGTCACCATTAGGCCTGTCAGTATTAGCATTCCGCCACGTGTTCCGTTCCGTTCCGTCCAAACGGAACGTTAAATGAAAGAGGAAATGGGTTTCGTTTTCAGAAACGGAACTAAATTTTGTTAACGTAAATGAAACGGAACACAAAAATAGGGCTGAAATCAATAGGAAATAGAGACAGAACATTAAACAGAATAGATTTTTGTTTCGTTTGACGAAACGGAACGGAAACAAAACAACAATTTCGTTCCGTTACCAAAACGGAACGAAAACGGAAATGGCTGTTTCTGCTTCCGTATTCAACGTTTGACAGGCCTAGTCACCATGGTTGGTCCAGGACTCCAGGCTCATAATGGGCCCTTTTAAGTTTTAAATACTGCAGTGCAGTAGTTGAAACCAGAACCGTCCGATCTAAATGACGGTTAGATATGAAGCGCTCCAATTATAATCCCTCAAAAAATAAAAAATAAGGAAAACGCGAACCCTCTTCCGTAAACAAATTGTACAAGGGGTTAAGGGACGAGGGCGGAAATGCGATTACTTGAAATTGTGCGTATCGTCGTTGTACTCTTTGAAGAAGCGACTGCGTGAAGTATCCAAATTATCGGTATTGTTTTGTATCCTCTTTGGTTTTATTAATTGAAAGCTGAAGTTTCTTTTAGCGTTTCAATTCACACATAAATTTAGTGGGCAAGTGAAAATTAAGTGTTTTTCTAATATACCAACACATCCATCATCTCTGGTTAAGGTTCAAATTTAACAAGTAAAAGGGTACTCAAGAGAAAAAAAAAGATTTCGAGAATGATCTTAGTATACTTTTTGGACTAATAAAAAAGGAGGCTATCTTTTTATTTGTGCTTGATTTGTGTTTAAAGTACCAAAAAAAGATATTGTGTACTATCAAAGCGTATCTATAGAAAATAAAAGAGATAATTTTGGATCCCCTCAACTATTTGGATACCCCCACTCAAATATATAATAAGCAACTTTTAATTAGTGTTTGTGCTAAATTATGCTTGATTTTTGAAAGCTAGAGGCCTAGAGCTAGCATTAACTCAAACTAATTATTTTCAATTAGTGTTTGTGCTAAATTTCTCGGCTTAAGGAACTTTAGATATCTGAATCCTAAGATAGTAATTGCCAAGGTTATATACCGAGAAGAAACCATTTTACTAGAATAATGGAAGTTCTATTACATATTCCAAATATATTTAGAATATGTAAACCATGCTAATATAGTAATATAGAATAAGGTATTTTTCTTTTTTCATGAAACCCAAATTCATTTTTGTTTGATTTTCTTTTCAGCTACAGGAGAAAAGAAAGCGCACAAGCTAAGAATTGATTATTTAATGAAACTTAGACTTATGTTTAATTTATGCCTCAAGTGGATCGGCCAAGATCGCTGCTAAAAACTCGTTAGGCCGCGCGTCTCCTTCCACGACATTCCACAGCTTACACAGCTCACCTCGGTTCACCTCGCTGAGAGGAAGACCAGGAGCTCTGGTGTAGAGGATACCTCGCAAACCACTCTGCCGATGCACCTCGCCACAATAACGACAGACGTGAAGGTGAGGACCACAAGGGACAGCTGCTATCTGATCCCTGACACAGATGACGTCAGGTGGACAGCCAATACAGGTCCCTAACAGGATGACATCAGCATGAGTTTCCTCCAAAGGCCAAAGGGAAATTAAGGGGATCGCCTCATTAGCAATTAGGGTTTCTTATCACTTTTATTTATGTTTAGCTTGAGAAATCCATGTATATAATTGAGATGTAATCCAATCCACTATCAATAAAGGTTTTTTTTTCTTATGTTAATCGGATCTAATCTATTTTCTTATTTTTTTTTTTTTTTTTTTTTTTTTGAGATATGCCCGTAGGCCCACACACCCACCCTATTTCCTCCACTCATCAGTGGGGATCGAACTCTAGTCTCTCCCGTAGGAGACCTGGTGCCATACCAGCTGCACTACACAGCGTTGGCGATCTATTTTCTTATTCACTCTACCATACTATATATGTTGTACCAGATTTTAAAAAACGACTTGAGAGTATGAGGACGATAGTATCGGTATACATAAAATAAATCTATAGCCGTATCGGTATTCATGAAATGTCTAAAACAGATAGGAAAAAAAAAAAAAATTAGTCCTCTGTTCTGGTAACTCGAGCAATGCATGATTGAATTTATTTTGTTGATTTTCCAATTCTAGATAGTTGTAAATCTTTTTAAAATGAACTATTTTTTTCTAGAGATACTTGACAGGGGCTGTCAAGTTATTTATAAAAACGAACTTACAATGAATTTCGACGAGAAAATATGGATTGTATTCCTATTTCTGAATGGATATAACTCAACAGTCAACCTATTCTATTTTTCCATCTTTTGTCATCATCACATATCAGAATTCTATTGGATTAGACACCGAAAAATACTAATTAATGACAAGACAGAACATCAAACTGAGGAAGGCCAATGATGTTGTTGCTCGGCAGGCAGTATCTGAGTCTTGGTCCTGATTCTGTGCAGGAAATAAGTAAACTCAAAATACAATACAACAACGGCGGTTATAACAAGGCCAATTGCTGTCCATATGATCCTGGTATCATGCCATCTAGTTTCCCATGAATAGCTACTCCAAATTGCGAACAGGATCAGCACTGCGAATAGAGAACCGATACCGTAGAAGGGGATGGTCAACATCTCTCTCAGAAATGAGGTCATATGCCATGTCGCTATGCTCAGCGCCGCATAACCTGCTATCATTGACACCAAGGCCACCGTATTCCAGACTTGCTCGCTCGAAAATGAGCGTATGAAATCACAGAACCAGGGAAACACTGTGCACCAAAGTACGGCCACAGCAATTCCATAGTATCTGCTTCTCGTTGACTGCTCTCTGATCAACTTTGTATTCGCCTCATCTCTGGAAAAGACAATTCAAATTGACGAGTTAAGCAATGCGCATTGGCTTGAAGCCTTGAACAGATCTATATATCATTTTTGCTAGAGCTAGGTTTTCATATACCTTATTGAATAAGCAGAATTTTGAGAATATTCCATCGAAGTCTTGAAATCGATGATGGTCAGATAATAGGCTAGCTTGCGGTCTTTAATTCCGGTTGTCAGAGTTCGTAAAGTATGAGTAGGTTGAATGATTAGTTATTTACATACATATATATTTGACAAATCAAAGCTATAATTTTAGTATGCACTTACGCTCCTCGCTATCTTTGGAGGCAAAAGTCCAGGAGCCCAAAACAGATAGGCGTCACTTTTATTAATTAGAGTTGCTAATAATTAATCATTTATTCTTATAGTTATATGCCTAAATTTCGCTCCTTAAGTGACAAACATTCTTTTTAGAAGATATAATTTTAGTATTTTTTTTTAAACAAAATTTCAAATACAAGTATATGTAATTCTTTTATATGAGAAATAGAATCATGCCACTCTAAAATTCTGAAATTTGAAAAGTGCTAACCGAATCCAATTTAAAAATTTGTCACTTATAAATACAACCATTGTCATATATACTACCCAAAATCCAATTAAGTTAGAAAGTTGCACTTATGCTAAGAAAATTTTGACAAATTTCGATTTATATTTTTCAAGAGAAATGCTAGAGTCCAATATATTGGACGGATGGGCTCCGTCCAATACGATCGTTTTCACATTTTTAAATTTCAAATGACCGATCCGAACCGTTCAATATGTTCTCCATATTGAAAACTTATAAGAAACCAATTTTTTACATTTTTTTCAAATTTTTTTACTATTTTTTTGATATTTTAGAAAATCGTTGTTATTGGACGATCCATAATGTTTATATCATGAATTTTCAAAAATATCAAAAAAATAGTAAAAATTTTCGAAAAAATGTAAAAAATTGTTTCTTGTAAGTTTTCAATATTGAAAACATATTGAACGGTTCGGATCTGTCATTTGAAATTTAGAAACATGAAAACGATCATATTGGACGGACCCATCCGTCTTATATATTGGACACTAGCATTTCTCATTTTTTAAATTTACAAATCTTCACAATTTTAAAATTTTCAACATTTGCGATTTGAGAAGGAAGAGTTATTTTTGTCAATACGAAAAATTGGGTATAAATAAAGGTTACTATAAGCGGCGAGTTTCTAACTTAACTGGACAGACATAACTTTAGAATCATGTTTTGATGGGTTGCACTTCCAGTCTACCCAATTTGTTTGGGACTAAATTTTGTTGTTGTATAACTTTCAAACCATATTTTTCAAATTTGAGAATTGGCTTGAATCTATTTTTTCGCTTATTAAAAGAACAATTGACAACCATGTCTTACATTGACATAGTAACCCAAAAATGACTTAAACTAGCTATAATATCGCGCTTCAAGCTTAAAAGCTTAACTTTTTTTTTATACTCAACTCTTATCTCTGATAAATATGATACAATGGAAGAACTGAACTTCTATGATAAGAGAGCCTTTCTGATAAGATTAGAATATATTTTCTCCCTCATCTCAATCCTTCTAAAGGTAGTCAGAAAAAAAAAAAAAAAAAACGCAATATATACATCCTTCTACTGTACTTGTAATGATATATAAAACAAAAGATGCATTAAATTAGATATCAAGAAACACAAAGAGAGTAAGAAAGAAAAAAAAAAAAAAAAAAACTTATCATTTGCCAAATAAAGTCGCTTATAGCTAAGGGCCTAAGGTTGGTTTGCCTTTCAATTGATGAAAACAATCTACCAAAGAGACCTCCTAGCAGCACTTCAACCTTACACACAATTTTGAGTTGAGCATTCATCGAGCACAAAGGATGTCTAAGTTACACGGTAGGAGGTGTTTGTTTCATACATAAGAGGTTGCATAAAAAGTTATGCAACACTTATGCAATCAAACACCCATTATATAAGGCCATAAAATGCATAACTTATTACATCTAAAGAAGTTGCATAACTTATGCACCGGATTCTTCTCATCTCATTTGACATTTGTACCTTTTAATTAATTTTCACCAACTTTCAATGTCCTGCACTAATACAGTTTATAATTATTTTTAAAATATAATAATAATAATAATAATAATAATAATAATAATAATAATACTTATTCAAAAGAAGGAATATGATTTGTTTTATTATAATATTATTATCATAATAAGAATATTGTAACAAAAACTATAATAATAAAACCATTAATTATTTTATTATAATAATAATAATAATATATTATATTATTTATTATTATATTATAGTATTACAATATTATTTATTTTTATTACTTAGTTTATTATTCAGATTATTAGTTTTACATAATAATAATTACTTTTTATAATAATATTATTAATTATTTTATGCCTTGCTTATAAAAATAGGCCTTTCTGGTTCCTGACCTTACGCGGAAAAACTTAACTTGTTGGCTCCGCGTCCACTGAAACTTATTTATTATAATATTATAATATTAATTCTTTTAATAAAACTATTATGATATTCTTCTTATTATTACTTAATTATTATTCTTATTATTAGTATTAAATAATAATAATTAGATCATATTTCAATCGTCTGATCTGAAATAGACGGTCTAAATATGTATTGCAAACTAAATAGACATTGTCCTTTACTAAATCAAATAACTCAAATTCAAGGATATTTTAGTCTTCTAACATGAATATATGTATGCATTAAGTTACTCTTTCTTACTACACAACCAAACATCCATTACATAACACACTACGCCATTTTTTATTTTTAAGACCTGTTGATCGATTCTATGCGTATGGGTCAAATTTAATCCTTAATTACCGATGCGAATTCGTTTGCAGTACAGTTTAAGGGTCGAATCTCGGGGACGGACTATTATGTTTCTAAGTTTCAGTTTAATCAATCCAAACTAAATTCTGGTTTTAATATAAATCTGTAAGTTTCAACAGTTCTAAAATAAAGAATAATAAAGTAAAGTTCAATCCCTAAATTACCAAATCCTAACTCAAACGAAAGATAATTAATTTAATGAAAATTAGGGGTTTAGATCCTCAAACAATTCTCTGTGTCAAAGTTGGAACGGTTCGTTCCATCTCTGGAACGGTCCGTTCTGGACTCCGTCAGTTGATCGGAACAGGCCGTTCCAGGCCAGACTCCCCCTTCCGGGCGGTCCGTTCTGACCTTGGAACGGTCCGTTCCGATTAATTGATACTTATTTTGTCATCAATTTTAATTATTAATTAAATATTTTTATGCGAGAATAAACAATACACAACCTATAGACTTGCACTCTAACTCCCGTTCAGGTCAAGCTATTAAATTTTATTGTCTAACTCCTAGAACGCCTAAATTTCAACTTCCGTTTCTTGGTTTAGTTGTTCTAGTCTACTTCTCGAGTTTTGGTAAACTTTTAATCTTGCGATTTCAAGTTAAACCCTAGTTTATTAAGGTTTGGTTTAATCCTTCCGGATATTGCCTACCAAACAGTAAAATTACTAAGTTAACGTGGCTGTGATTGATTTTAATCCTAACAGTTAAACTAGGCCTTTGTTTAACGAGGCAATCAGATCAAACAGAAACAAACTTAAGCAATTAAATAGAAAATTTAAGCACAAGAAGCAGAACATAACTTAATTTAACTAATAATTAAATATTCAAATAAAAAACAAGCAACTAGAGAAAGGTTCTCAGACCATAGCCCCCTAAAACTACTCTACTCTAACAAATCCATGCAAGAACAAGCAGGTTTCATCAAATACAAAGACATAGAAAGAGAAAAATCAAGTTTACAACAAGTTGTGCTTGAAAACTCCACGTTTCTGTGCTCTGTCCTGTCTGGGGCGGACCGTCCTGGCTCTGGAACGGGCAGTTCCAGATGCAGTTGGTCGTATCGGCAGGCTGTCTCCTTTTCTGAGTTGGAAAGAGGCTAAAACCTAGAATTTCGAACTTGGCCTCAATTGGAGACAGGACAGAGCTTTTATAATGAGGCAATGGTGGCTTCAAACGTGGGAGACGTGCTTCTGGAAGGTCGGTAATAGAGGAAACCGACTTGACAAACATAGCCTTCTATTTTTAGCAATCCAAAGATAGCTGGAACAGCCCGTTCTGAGTCTGGGGCGGACCGTTCCAGCCTGGTCAGGGCAGTCCGTCTGAAGTCTGGTTAAGTCCGTCTGGACTTGGTTCCTCTGGTCAGGGCGGACCGTTCCGTTGTCCGGGCGGTCCGTTCCATTTTGTCTGAGCACTTTCCGTTTGATTTTTTATGTTCTTCATGCCGAATAAATGCTGAACCTGCAAAATAAACTTGCCGGGTTACGGCTGGACCTTTCTACAACCTAAGTTAGCAGAAATTGATAAAAACACATGCATTTGAACGTAATTTTAGGGTTTAATCTGGTTGGAAATTGAGTATGAAAACCATACATCACCTGTTAATTAATGGTCTTTAAGACCGGTTTGGAGGTGGTGCTAATAATATGTGGTGTTAAAAATATATAAGAAACCGGTCTTAAAAAGGCGGTGCTAAATACCAGACAGAATCTGATCTAAAAAGAAAACGCATCTTTAAGATCGATTTTTTACAAAAAATCGGTCTTAAAAAAACAACATTAAGACCGATTTTTTGTAAAAAACCGGTCTAAATATGGTTCTATTTTTTTCCGAATTTTCTCATTATTAAGACCGATTTTTAACCTTAAAAACCGGTCTTAATACTATTTTTTAAGACCTGTTTTTAGTTAAAAATCAGTCTTAAAAATTAAATATTAAAAAAAATTATTTTTGGGATAGCCCTATTTTTTATAGTCATAATATTCATGCAATATTCACATTCACCGCAATCATGCATTTATATATCACATATCACATAATAATCAAAACAAAAAACAATAATTATAAATATATCAAAATTCATAAAAATTATAATTATCTAACAAGATACAATTTTTCGTAGAGAGAGAGAGAGAGAGAGTACCTTCTTGTCGGCTTTGCTGTCGGCTGTCGGTAGAGAGCGGCAGAGAGAGGCAGCGGCTTTGCTGTCGGATCTGTCAAGAGAGAGTGAGAGGGAGTGAGTGAGTGAGAGAGAGAAAGAGAGATACTTACATTGAGAGGGAGGCGGCTGTCGGCGAGAGAGAGAGAGTGAGAGAAAGGGAGGAGGCAGAGAGGAGCTCGAAGAGGAGGGGCTCGGTTTGGAGAGGAATTCGGATTAGTATCGAAGAGGAGTTTGGACTTAGAAGAAAAATGAAGAGAGAAGAGAGGAGATAAAAAGAAAATCTGTCAATTTTTAAGACCGATTTTTTATAAAAAAATCAGTCTTAAAAAGTCATCGGAAAAAAAAATTCAATTTTTTTCAGACCGGTTTTTTACCGGCTTTTTATAAAAAACCGGTCCTAATAAAAACTGAATTTTCGGTTTTTTTTTTGTGATCTCAATAGGACCGGTTTTTATAAAAAACCGGTCCTAATAAAAACTGAATTTTCGGTTTTTTGTGATCTCAATAGGACCGGTTTTTATAAAAAACTGGTTCGAAAAAAACAGAAATTTCGGCTGATTTTTGAGAACTCTATAGGACCGGTTTTTTTATAAAAACCGGTCTTAAAAAAAAATTCTGACAATATCGAAATTGCCACTGAATATTTTTAGAACCGGATTTTTTAAAAATCGGTCTTATTGTGGCGGTGCTAAAAATATTTTCTGGTGTAGTGACACTACATAAACACTTGTACATTTTTAACTTATGTAACTCTTTACTATACAATCAAACGTCTCCTAATGCTAAGATATTTTTATCTTAGTTTTGCATTGTCTATCTTTCCATAGTAGCCTTCTCAACTAGGACTCCACACATCTTGTATAGCCTAATACAAATTGGAATTACGAATTAGGAACTTTAAGATCGAAACGGAAACCAGTCTAATCCAGACCATATTTCCAATAGGCACAAAATCAAGCAAAGAAAAGAAAAGAGATTCCCAAAGTTCACCTAGGGTGTGTTTGGATGGAGGCCGGATAAAAATAAGAATAAGAAATTTTTAGTGCCAATTCTTATTCTTATCCAAATTTTATGGTTTTGTTAGTATAAGAATAAGGGTCCAAATTCTTTATTCTTGTGTTGTTTGGGTTGCATAAGAATAAAAAATTTGAAGCTTATTCTTATTCAAGCCTTATTCTACTCCATCCAAACACACCCATAGAAGACAAAGAAAACCCCAAAAGGAAAAAAAAAATAAAAGAAAAAATAGAAGGGGAGAGCTACGTTTTTGAGAAGGAAATTTGAATGGAATGAAAATGGAGCCTGTTCCTTTGATTTACTAAGTGATAGACTCTAGTGATATACTAAGTCATTGTTATACAGAACAAATTTGGCACCGTACAAAGGAATTAAACCAAAAATTAACAAGAAATTAGCCGCAATTCAACCAGAAAGTCAACCGAAATTAACTACAAAACCATATACCCCATCCCTTCTCCTCTTATCGCACTTCATTTCACATATGCATCAAAAAAATAAGGAATTTCAAAATACGGAATTTCAAACTGAGGGCAATTTCAAGTTTGATTCTAGAATTTCATTAAAACTTAGAGCAATTTCAAGTTTGATTCTAGTAATTGTATGTTCCATTAACTCTACATCTCTCTTACCTCATCAATCTGTATGAAACTTGCTAACTAAAATTGGCCACAGAATGATGAAAAAAAATAAATTAGGAATGTAGAATCCAACAAGGACACATGACACAAATAAATCACGAATTAGTAAAAACAAATACCATCTCAGTTCATACAAATAACAGTATCACACAAGAAAAAATTGATCCAAGTGATTTTCATGCTTGAAACCTGCCATTAAGATAGATATATTTTCAATGAAAAACATGCTTGATTAGATACCTCATCCAGCATGTTTTTCATTACTGCACAAGCATACATTTAAATTCATAGATCTAGATTAACTAATCAAAAGAAAAAGAAAACAAAGAAAATTTAGCTATTAATTAATATTTCTGCATAAAATTGTTCTCAACAAAACCAAATTAACATTCGTCACCCAACATATTATTCCTTACATTCACTAAAGAAAAATAATTACAACCATCAAGCACTTCAAACAATGCTTACTGTTTAATTAGTAGAATAGAAGCACTACTTGTTCTGTCTTTGCTGCTAATTTCTGTCACAGTTAAACCGCCAGTTTATGAAGAAAGCAAAGACAACTATAACAGCAAGAAGAATGAGAAAGTCTACGAAAACTACCAAATGACAAAACATTCTAATAATGCGCACAGCAGCTCCCAGAAACACCAAAACTAAAAGCACATCACAAAAACACGAGAGAGCACGGAGAACGACAGCATCCCTCCGAGGGCAAAAAATAGACACTACAGAAAAAATAAAGACCATGAGAGTAATTAAGTTCAGCCATATGCTGATCTCCTCATCCCATGTTCTTCGCCTATTTTCATTCAGAATTTTTGCAAGATCGGGAAACGGAACTGGGAGATATGCATGTATCATAATGGTAAGGCATACTAATATGTAGAAGCTGTTCTCCAGGGGATGCTGCATGAAGAGATGAAAAATAGTCAATTAAAATGTGATTGATAATACAAAGCATGTACTTCTACCCGTGAACTTCTTCAATGTCAGCTAACAAATTTAATTTTTGGTGAATATATGCACATTACATTTGAATTATTGTTTTACAAAATCAAAAAACATCTTGAAATTGATAAGTATACATGGCTATCATCTTAACACCAATAATAAATATTCAAGTCGATTGTAGATTAAATGTAAGTAATAAAATAATGATTCTATATATATAATAATGCTTCACACTGAAATGATTATTATGTACGTACTTAAATAATGAAAGAAAGAATAAAATACCCTCGTCAAATAGGCAAATGATTGGAGGAGCCGAGCTTTGGCATCAACATTGGGCTCCTCCAAGTTAATGGTATCCTCCATGTTTGTCCTCACAGCTCTCCTTTCTAGGGAGAAAGCAGATATAGGCTGGTTGAATTGCCATGGGACTTGCATCTTGATCCACTAAAAAGCAATTAAAGAAGATAACTAATCAATATTGATCAAATATATATCTTAAATTACAAATTCTTACAACAAAAAAAAAACTTTAAAGAAAAAAAAAACTAAACTTAAAACTATATATTTTCATTCAGATTTCTAATAATTCAAAAGTTGTATGAACAATATTTATTGGCAAAATCTGATTTTCTGAATAAAAGGAAATGTACATGCTGGAGACTATGGGTCCGGATCCTCTGGTCGTTTTTTATAAACGATCATTGGACGTTTTTTGATCCGGACCGTCTGATTTAATCTCAACGGTTAACTTTTTTCGGGCCTATCAATCCTGGTATTATGTACGGGGCATCCTTAACCGTTGAGATTAAATCAGACGGTCTAAATCTAAAAACAACCAGAGGATCTCGTTCCTGGAGACTATACAGTACAGACACAGTTCACTTGGACCAGAGAGAAACTGAAGAAGGCTGGAGAGTGGAGACAATACCTTGGTGCCAGAAGAACAGAATTATCGGCCCAGCCCAAGTAACCTTGTCACGTCTAACTTGAGGCCTGCAAATAATAGAGAGTTGAATGTAATTACTAATGCATAAATTGTCAAAGGCCTCAAATTGTAAAATCTCAAAATCTGAAAGGTACCCGAGTTATACAACTTAAGGAACCCCAGTCCCCAGTTAAGGTTTCGGGTTGATTAAGCACAGATAAGGTTTTTGTTCCGATCTCAAAAGGAAAAAATGAAATTACAGATTCTTATCGATCATTGGCCACAAATCTGACCAATTCGAACATGACTAATTCTTGGATTAATTCTGTTTCTCTGAATCGTGGGGTCCACAGAATTTGAACTAAATATCAAAATGAAATATTTATAAATAAAAGGAAGCACACCTGCTCGATTAAAGAGAGAGGAGGTGCCGAACAGAAGGCAAAATGAGGATAAAGTCGTCCCTGCTGCATGCATTTCGAAAAGAACCAATTAATTTCGAAAGATAAAGAATTTCATAATTGGGTTTTAATCTAACAAAATCAAAGATGTTTATCGCACACCTAACAAATGACAGAGAGAGGGATTTTGGCAGAAACTGAGCTGCTAAAATCCGAAGAGAAGTTTTGGCTGTAATTGAGAACTTGAGCCTTTAAACTGCAATTATGTAAGTGAAGAAACGAGGGTAAATAAACAATTGGCATGCATCATGTTATTTAGGTTAAACTAAAGTTTGAATTTCACAGAATAGCTAAAGAATGAGAAAAACTGAGTCATGGAACCCTCTGGCCACGTAATGGAAACATAGATGAATTGTGTTGTATTCAGCTCATATATACAAGGTAAAAAGGAAAGCAACTGCCTCAGTGTGTGATTAAGCCAGTCAAAGTTTGCCACATATGACATAGGCCATGTTTCAGAAGAAGATAAAACTGATTGAAGGGAGCCTTAGAAACAAACCTCCTCAAATGAGGAGGAGAAAAATAGGAAATCAAATTAATGGCAAAATTGCTTGTTAAAACCATCCTATGGTACGATGAAGCCAATTTTTGCATTGTAACCCTTCTTAAATATATCAAATTACAAGGAAGACAGACAGCGAACACCTAAAGACAAGAGGGAGATTGTACCTGAACTGAGTTTTTCCTGGTATGGTGTCCAGTAATGATGAAATCACTCTTCTCTCTCTGTAATGAAGGAAAAGAACACTGATTTAATTAATATACAGGACAATGAGAGCAACCAAGAAAGAAGAGAGTAGTTTATTACCAATAAACAAGGGAGTCAGATGTAAATACCCAACAAGGTAAAAAGGAAAGTAACTACCCAATGTGCAGTTAAGCCAGTAAAACAATGCACTACACCAATTACTGAGCTAATTCTACGTGAAATTAAAAAAAAAAGTAAATTCAGCATGAGGGCATGAGGATCCCAGACATTAAAGAAAATGAAGATTATCACAGAAAAAACACAGCAAATAAAATTATTGGAAAGATTGCATATTTAAATGATATAAGGACATGAAATTTTGTACACTATAGCCCTTGTTAATAGATTAAATTACCAAAAAATCTAACAAAACCAAACAAATCAGAGAAAAATGTAAGAGAAGAGGGATATTGTACCTGAACACGTGTATGATCCTGTTATGCACCCCTAATGATGACAATACAGCCGTAAGCCTCTGTAAATTCAGAAAATAAAAAAGGACCATTTACTGGACAATAACAGACAGGATCCAAGAAAGTTGACAGAAATATGTCAGTCTTTGAATACTCTCCAACTATTTAGCCCATGCTGTCGATATATTCACAGTTCAATATTCAAGAACTACCCTAAAGTAAAAAAAACCATTCTCAAATTGAGATTTAAATTAGATACAGAACTGGACAGTCAAGAAAAACAAAGACCAAATGAAGACAGTAAAATAGTCAAGAAAAACCAAGACCGAAAGAAGACAGTAAAACAAATTATTGGAAAGATTGCAAGTTCAAAAGATTTTATAACATAATAATGCAAAAGTTTAGATCACAAGGCCCTTGTTTAACAGTTCAAATTACGAAAAAAGACCAAAGAAAAGCAAAGAAAGCAGAGAAAATGTAAGAGAATGGGAGATTGTACCTGAACACGTGTATGATCCTGGTACGACCCCTTGCAATGATAACACAGCCGTAAGCCTCTGTAAATTTAGGGGAAAAAAAAAAGTCCCATTTACTGGACAATTAAAGCATCCAAGAAAGTTCACAAAAATTTGTCAATCTTTGATTACTATTTAACTATTTAGCCCATGCTGTCGATATATTAACAGTTATGCAAGAACTACCCTAAAGTGGAAGAACCATTCTAAAGTTGAAATTTAAATTAGATGAATTGGACAGTCAAGAAAAACAGTCTCTTTAAATTCAGGAAAAGAAAAGAGCAAAAGAGTACAGTAAAACAAATTAATGGAAAGATTGCAAGTTGAATAGGTCTTATGACATGATAATGCAAAAGTTTAGATCGCAAGGTCCTTGTTTAACAGATCAAATTACAAATAAGACCAAAGAAAAGCAAAGAAAGCAGAGAATATGTAAGAGAAGAAGGAGATTGTACCTAAACACAGTCTTTGTCACTGGTATGGTGCCCAGTTATGATAACTCAGTCGTAAATCTCTGCAAGTTCAGAAAAAGAAACCAAATTGCGAAAAAGACCAAAGAAAAGCAAAGAAAGCAGAGAAAATATAAGAGAAGAGGGATATTGTACCTGAACACAGTCTTTGTCACTCAGTCGTAAATCTCTGCAAGTTCAGAAAAAGAGACCAATAAAGTTGATATCCCGGACAATGAAAGCAATCAAGAAAGATAAAAGAGAGTAATTTACCATTAAACAAGGAATTTAGACGTAAATGGGAGAGCTCTGCAGGTCACACAGTCTTAGTCTTGGGTTAATTAGAAGGTTGGTGAGTTGAAATGGGAGGTGATAGAGAAGAATTGACACAATGGAATTTGAGAACTAACAAGTATAGTTTTATTTATCAACAATGTTTCTCAGAATCCTAATTCATAGGGGAACTTATCACAATAGTACACCGGATCTATCCAAGTTGTAAAAGCTCCAATTTCTCTGCTCTTCCCTTCGTTAACTTCACTAGCCTTGTATGGTTGTGATCTTTCAACCGCTCTTTATCGGACGCTCTAGATTTTAATAGGGGGTCCCCTCTTTGATTCTAATGATCTAATCTCCCGCTGTTGTCTCCTTCAGTGAAGGAACACTTTAAAATTAAACTTATTTTTTTAGTGTCCCCACCTGTCGGCCTCATTTCATATTTATTTTTCTCGGCTCCACCGTTTCCCTTTTTGTTGTTTTTCTTTTGTCTTTTTGAGAAATCTTTCATCCTGTTATTTTTCCACGATGGCGTGGGTGACTGGGTGGGTATTGTACATTTGTACTGTATATCGAAGGTTAAAAGAACATGCGGTCTTTCTGGGGATACGATTGGTGCCGCGAAAAATAACATCTCAACAATTTTTCTTGACTAAAAGCCATGTTATTTTTCGTAATTTATTAATAAATCATTGAAATGTATATTTTTCATAAGAATAATGAAAAATACCAAAGCAGTCATGCTTCAATCTTGATTAGAGTTAAGACCTTGCATAGTTGCATTGCTTTAGCTTTATTTTTTCCTTTTTTTTTTGTTCGAATTCGTATTATACATTTTACAAAATAAATGTATACTAGCAAGTATCCTATACATTATTATTTTTAGTTTTATTTTAGTTGTAGGAAAAAAAAATTCAGGGCTTTGTTATTTGGTAATTCGCGTGTAATGTTCTTTATTCATTTATTATAGCATTTTCATCGTAACAACCAATCTTTGCAACTCTTTTTTTATTACTCATAAAATTTTAGGGAGGCAATGCCTTTCTCTACCTAAAAGTAAACGAAAATCTACTTTGAGTACACTTAAAACTAACTTTATTTCATTCGGCCTTAGTTTTCAGAATTTTGTTATCGGTCACGACTTACTACGATTATTGTACAGGCATTACGGCTTGGATGCACAAAAGACCTGCTATACCATCCATTTCACATGTTTATTTTGGAGGAACTAAAGCCCCCAGATGCAGGTAACAATCCTTTCATAGGTAGTGGTACGACACCCCTCAGGTGCCAGCTGAATTATGCCTCAACTTCTAACACAATACTTCGATAGGATTCATTACCAATGATCCATTGAAGTAAACAATGACCTAAAAAAAAGGCAAAATCGGATATAAACCCCTCAAATCTGCTGCAATCCGAAATAAACCCCTCCAATCTTCAAATTCAGATATAAACCCCTCTAATCTTATTTAGTATGGATGTAAGCCCTTCTTGTTAAATCTAACCATATTTTAAATGGGAAAAATCAGAATCTAAAAATAATGGCCGAAATACCCTTCAATAACCTGGCATATTGTCATGCATTTTCTGAGCAGTCCTTTTACTTTGTCTCCGTGCTCATTTCTAAAAAATCAATGTACGCTAAGCAAAAGTAGAAATTGATGCACGTTTTTCTTTAAAGGAGACTATGCAACTAGTATTAGGCCATAGTATCAATATCAATAGAGATAACGTGTCTATTTTAAACAATTTTCTGATTTGTATTCTTTGGAGCTATCAGAAAATTCCCATACTCAAAATTTTCCTTAAAAAAAGTTTCATTGAGAACCCAGCGGAGACATAAGAGTTACATTGTTCCGGTACTATTGAGCAAATAGACTCAGTTTTTAGATGGGAGTGAGCATTAATTTCAATACCATCCTATTTGTATATATAATCCATGTTCTTTCCTCTAATGTTGTCGAAATCTCAATTCCAGAGAAAGAAGGCAGGGGCAATTTGGTCAAAAAGTATTAAAAATTATTTATTTTATTTAAAATATGGTTAAAACTAATGAGGAGGGTTTATATCCATACTAAATAAGATTAGAGGGGTTTATATCTGAATTTGAAGATTGCAGGGGTTTATTTCCGATTGTAGTAGATTTGAGGGGTTTATATCCGATTTTGCCTAAAAAAAAGTAGGCCTAATGCAAGACAACATGAGAGACGACAACAGACAAACCTAAAACTGTCAGCTAAAGGCACATTGAAACCAATAACAGATGAATCCACAGAGAGTATCAAGCACAAACATTCTAGCTAGTGTAAATTTGTTTCAGAAACTACAATTTCACGAAATAAATAATGCAGAGCAACACAAGCAACATTCAAAGCATGTAAATCTCCAAATATAAGATCCTAATCCATCCTGCCTTTCAGCATCTTCTCTTGCACTTCGGTCGGTGTACTAAAAAAGCAAAGCACAAAAGATGAGTTTACAACAGAAAAAGATATTAGTATGCCCTTCACACATACCCTACAAAGAAAAACTTGAAAACAATTTAAAAATAAAAGTCAAAATAGTAAAGCGACATACACAAGAAGAACGTAGCCACCCCAACCACTCAAGCAGTCACGGTCGACCGACGATAGTAGAGCTTGTGATATTGTCTCAAATAATTCCTCAGGCTCCTGAAAGAGATATCATTAGCATGTCATGCTATGGATAAAAAATGATAGATACTCTAATCCTCGAACAATTCAGTATTTAATACTATTTTCCTATCCATCAGTTACTTACGTATTCAATTAAAAGATATATATATATTGCACCTATATAAAACACTTCTGCAGGAAGAGATAAATTTTTTGGCACATATGTACATTTCTACCCATTTGATTACAACACCAACCCAATAACAACAGTACACACAAATAATGCTCAAAACACAAAACATCCTTACATATTGCAATCCCAAAGTAGAGGCCCAATTAAGCATGGATCCTCCAGCTGCTTCTAATAAACCCAACTTAACCTAAACTCATGGCATTAACTGCTAATTTAGCCTAAATTAATCTTCAAGCAGTCACGTAGTACCAAATAGCACATATTAAGCCATATAAGGCACTAAAACGGACATCAAACAATCTGGAAAATGTATGACTAATAATTCCAAACATAATTTAACATTTTCAAAAAAAATCCAGAACATAATTCAAGAAATAAAACTCTACCATGTCAGGCTTATACATGGATTCACATGCACCATATAGAGACTCCGAAGCAGTACCAGAAACAACAAAGTCTTTTGCTAGCTCCCTACATTAAATATTAATATTTACAAGTTGTTAGTAAAGGATAATAAAATAATTTTCATTCACTTACAAATTATTTAGCTTCCAGTCAGTCAATTAAACCAGAAATTATATTTGGTGCAAAATTATGATATGTAATTCTAGCATCCTTTTGCAAGGAAACTGACAAAAAATTAAAATGTCTTTGCCTTTGAGGAGGAAACATTGGGATGTCTCTCTTGTTCAGGTATGCATTACGACTACATAGTACTATGCATGGAAACTGCTAAAAAGAATATTTCAACCACAAATATAAATAAGCATTACATACTTGGCACCAAGGCAATCCATAGTGCAAATGAATGGCTCGTCATTATCTCCTAATCCAGCAATCACAGGTTGACAAAAGAAAGGTCCAAATCTACAGTTCAAATATTGGATTTACAAATTGAGTGTCAATTAAACAACAACAGCATATTGAAAAGCATAATTTACATACTGTCTCCTCAGGCAGAACCTGTATGCTGAAGCAGCATATTATGTAATTGCCAGTTAATTAGTCCAATCAAGGCTTACTAAATCCAATTTTATATCATAAATTCCACAACTATGTGTTAATTCCAAAAGTTAAGACAATCTAGCATGAACTAATACTCAACAGACACTATCAGTTCACCTTCAATAAAACAACAGAGCAGAAAACAAAGAAAAAAATGAACACATAAAACTGGGAAACTGGAATTCAGACAGGTGTCACTGCGTCAGCACAAAACCAGACTGGTTCAGTTACCACATACATGGATTATGTGATTCTTGAGTAAATTATTAATAGACCTATAAAATTTTCAAATACTTTATTATTAAGAGTACATATTAAATTAGTATCAGTTTGAGCAATGTTTTCCAAAATAAGCACTAAAGAATCAACAACTGAACCTTTTCTCATAAAGCAAAGCCGAGACAAGACTTGCAAAGGTCTGAGGTTTCATGTCCCTCTCCTCTCTTAACTGGTACAACTTGTGCCTAAACACAAGCTTTTGATACCTGATGAGAAAAAAGTGAAAAAAAATCAAATTAATCATTGGAACTAGCCTCACACAAACCAGCATTCCGATATAAATTGCAACAAAAGGAGGTTAATTTACATAGTCTGCGCATCAGTAGCGAGGCCAGAGAGACCGATATACAACCGATCGTGGATCTTAAAAACCCTTTGGAAATCTGTAGCAACGGTCTGGAGCTGCACACCAAGGCGTCGATCGCTTGCAATGGCGAAGCAATTCTTTCCCACCATGGCCACCAAGGCGCTTCCGTTGTACTCGAAGATCTAGCACGAAATATGTAAGAAGTGTCATATCTAGAGAGGTGAAAGGGAGTTGGGGACTTAGGGTTAGGGTTTGATTTGAGAATTGAACGAAGGTACGGTGTGCTTACCGACATGGCCGCGAGAGGGTAGAGATGATTCGTCGGAGATGAGAGAGCTAATGGGAAAGAAAGATAAGAGGCTTATAGAGCGAGGAAGTATACTTTCTTCTTTTCCAAGTAGGGGATTGAAGATTGAAGAGAATCCAATTGCGGGCTTGTAGCGGGTGCGAATGCTGACATGCGGATCCAATAACGAGACACCACCCTACTGGCCTACTATACTGTACTAGGTGGTCCCATTTGTCAATGACATGGTGTTAATAAAATCTCTACTTACACAATTGCTACCGTAGTTTAGAAGATGACATACAACATTGTTGTTAATAATGTTTTATTTGCATTCACTAAAACATATAGTATCTTATATTAATGTTGAGGTTGATATAATTATTTAATTAAAAATTTTATTTCAGTTGAACCCAAATCCGAAAAGTCTTTTTATTGTGAGTAATAGTTAAAAATTTTATATAAAGAGTCTTTGTTTGTTGTGTTATAGATATGGAAATAACTTAATTAAAAAAGTTACAAATTAGAATGTCGATATGGTAGTTTTGTCAATGATTTTATCACTGATAAAAATATTATACGCTGAATCATCATCCAACCACTAAACTGCGTGAATCGCATTTTAAAACTTGAGAAGAATAAAACATATAAACTATGTTTGCCCGCTATTCCCATTTATTTCATTATCCCCACTGGTCAAGATAGCGAGATATCAAGTCCGACATTTTCAGACCATCTCTGCAAGACGAAATACCCGAATTAATTTCTCCCCTCCATGGGACTTGGGAGACGCAACCTGCTTAGTGCATCTGCTGGTTTTTTGACCTGTGGATCTTCAAGTGTTCCCAGCTGGCAGCATGGCGTTATTTTGATCAGTTATGACAACTACGCTTCACAATGAACCCTCATGCCTCATGTCATACTCTCACTTGAGATAAAGCTCTATCTTTTTTTTAAAACTTTTAAGGTACGGTCCCATGTAGAGGATCAGATAAAAGTAATTAAAGTAAAATCTACTTGCGACTACGTGTCTATGAGGTCTTTCTTTTTTTTCTTATGTTATTAACATATTTTTAATAGAAATGATAAAAAAAAAAAAAGTAAGCATCAGACATTCACAAAACTTCTACCAACAACTACAACAAAAAGCCTTTTATCCCAAACAAGTTGGGTAGGCATATAAGCTATCCACTCACCCCATAACTTCCCTACTACATTTATCTATATGATTAATCTATACATTAATACCTACCTATATATATTGAGTTTAGAAATTTTACATGTAACCAAGATGTTTAAGGCACCAAACTGCACCTTCAGCGGCACTCTCGTGAGCTGCTTTCGTTTGTGCTTTTGGGTAACCAGTGCACTCTATGGACGTAGGTCTGGCTCCTTGCACTTGCACAGTAACCTTGAAAGTGAACCTACATAAATTTCAGAAAGCATTTCATAAGAAGGTAGTATTTTATAAGTTGTTTGCAAGAAGCATCTATGCAATTGAATATTAATTCAGTGGTGGTTTTATCTTATGTAATGACTCTGCTTATAATTAAAGCACAGTTCTTAGACAAAAGGGTAAAAGAGATTACATAGGTAGGTGATCAGGGCCTTCTCTTTTGCAAATTTTGAAGATAGGTCTGTTCCAACAATAAGCCGCACAAATCTCAAATAGCTGTGATCTTGCTGTTTTGCATGTTGTTAGACCTGTGTCTTTTTCTTTTTGGAAAAAAGAAAAGAGAAGGAAAAGAAAATAGAGGTTATCAAAATTTACAATGATAACCTGAAAAGGATGCAAAATTTGGCACACCTATATTTTCTCTAAGATCTGTCGAATAAAATGAATACAATACCGTACTTGATATAGAACAGATTTTATAAATGGTGTAAGGCATAATCTTAAACTATAGAAATAGCTTTTTTCTAAAAGGGTAAGTGAAATTCTATAAATGTTGATCAACTTATCAAAATAAAATTTACAGCACATGCACGGTTAAAATATAGTGGTGCACATAAGCACAAGCACTGCTTTCAAAAAAATAAAATAAAAGCACAAGCACTGCTTTCAAAAAAAATAAAATAAAAGTACAAGCACATAACATACCTTCATGATTGTCAGTATTGATATGTAAATCAGATGCACCATTTAACTCTCCCCTTCCTACAACTACAACCCTCTCTTCTCTGGACACTATTTTAAGATGAGAGTCTGCTTTAGCTCCAACTTCCGATCCATTAAATGCACCACAGCAATATCCATCATCTAATGTAGATTTAAATTTGAACTCAGGTTCAACGTCTTTTATACTTAATTTGGCAAATTCATCACTGATAGGAGAAGAACAACTTTCTATAACAAAAGGTTCCTCATCAAAACCAATTAGCTTTGCTTCCATCTTGGGAGTGGTATGCAATATCTCCTCGAGAGTTTTGTTCTTGTGTTTGTATCCTAATGCCTGGTTAAATCCAGTTACAAGAAAAATAGAAAAGCAGAAAGATTTTTAAGTGACTGCAATTGTAATTTTTAATCTAAGCTCCTGATCCATTTAAGTCAAAAATGGTACTATGGTTCCTGTGATGCAAGTTGTAGGTGATGGCATCATACCAAGTTTCTATGGTACTATTACCAGTTCCATGAAAGCCAGGAAGTTCAGCTAACATTCAACGAATGGCAGAAATACATACCTAGAAGCCAGATTTTGGTGCATTCAATTTTTTGATACTTCAGTTTATCTTATTAATAACTTTGTCATTAATATTCTAATCTGATTAAGACTGAAAATATTTACTAAATTGAAACTTGTTAGGTTCTGAACTATCATGGCTTTTATTTAGCCATTATTATGGATTCAATGAGGTTTCCAGACACCCTTTAGGTTTTGTATCGATGCCTTTAGCCTGCCTGTTTTAAAATTTATTTATTTTTTATAAAAACAAAATCAAGTTCGATAAGTTACAACTTAAGTACATTTGTTCTAGCAGCTTACAGCAGCACTAGTGATCAATTAGAAAAACACTTCATTGTTGTTAACACAGAAACATATGCTCAGCATCTGAGAGAGGATTAATTGAATATATTTTTCTAAAAAAAATATTTTGCAACATGGGCACATGATTACTTGAAAGAAACAAAAAGGAAAAAAAAACTGAATAATGGATAACTAGGTAAGTAAACTAAATTAAAAGGGAGATAAGAATATTAGCTCAACTGCAGCCTGGAAGCCAATAAAGATAGATGTTGGAATACAAGGACCAAATCCAACATTAAAAAATGAAACAATTCAGTACCTTAAATTTCAGGAGAGCTGCTTGAGCTGCCATTTTTCGAGCAGCTTTAGAGCTACGATTTGTAGCTTTAAAAGTCAAATATTTCCCTGGTATGCCAACTTCAACATTCACGTTGTAGACCTGGGCCACTTTTACTGGATCAGGTAGCCTCAGATCAAAATTACTAGATTGGCACAGCTCGCGTAATTCCCGTACTGAGTTTATTTGCATGTCAGAGAAGCTCAGTGCAGGTGCTAGCAGATCCAGCATCAGGCTCCAGACCTTATTGAGGTCAAAGCCCGTGTCGAGAAGCACAGCCCCAACACACGATTCAACAATGTCACCTAGAACCTGAATTGTTATAGGATAGGTGAGTCAATAAGCTATACAGTATCTGTTCCTAAAAGAAAAGGTTTGTACTGATAATATCAGTGCTGTATTAAAGTAGTCTTTACAAGTAGGTAAGGTACCCTATTTAAGACATGGGTAGGATAAAAATTCCACCAACTAATTGAGAATTAGTGAGGCACCAAAATTTAAATTTGAGGGGGTGCCATTTGATGTTACCCTCCATTGTGATTGCAGACCCTCCAAAATAATACAAAATATCATGAGCACCCTGTACTACATGAACAGTATCTTCTCCGTACCCTCCCTGCATGCTTTTAAAAAAAATATATTTTTAGTACCCTCCTGCATCGCTGTCACCTTCCAAATGACCGTGAAGAAAGAATGGCTTATTCAGCTATTTAAATCAAATACAGGAGGAAGGGTATATGTGGTACTTTCCAAGTTTAGAGGGCTACATGAGGTAGCTCTATTAATAACATCCACATATCCAGGTAAATAAATTCTAAAAGAAGGATAACCTTAGGGCAAGCAGGTTCATCAATTAATTCCTTTTCAGGATCTGGTAAACCAACATATTGCTCAAATTTGTTAACAGCAGTGGTGAGGACATTTGAGTTTTCTATCAAGTGCTTGTGCAGGGCTCGCTTGACTGCCATATAAGCAAGTGATGTGTTGTTAATGGCTATGGATCTCATATCCGTTATTTGACCCGGTTTCAGAGCAGGGTAAACCGAGTAGAGGTATGAGGTGATTATGTACTCCAACACAGCATCCCCTAGAAACTCCAATCTCTGAGTTGAAAATCGAATAAAATAGTTATAATTAATATCTAACAAGGCCTTTTTGTTCGAAATATACCAGACCAATAAGGCATCATGGTTGTACGGTAATATTCCAATCAAATTGATAATTACCCCAAATTCACCAAAGAAACCTAAATAACACATTAAAAAAGAAGGCAAAAACCAACTCAGCTTGATGCAATACCCATATATAAAGGACTGTGTTACCAGAAATAGGGACAAATGAGAAACCCACCTGGTAGCATCCACCTGAGTGCATATTATAAGAAGCATGAACAAGTGCTTCTACTAGCAGCCCCTTAAACCTGAACTCATGCCCGATGGTTCCTTCCAATGCCTTGAGATCCATACTATTCACAAGCGATAAATTATTATAGCTTTGCTGACAAGCCTTTTTGTAATCAGAGATATCAAAATCAATTTCAATTCCAATCCATCTAAGAAAAGCAAAGGCAGCCTTGAAACCACTTTCAACCAGGAAAACACCTACAAGGGCCTCCACTACATCAGCAATTGTTTTTCCATGGAGCCAGCGGTGGGCTCGAGTGCACCAGTCACCAGTGGCAGAGACAAGATTTTCAGAACTGGGATGAGTATCAGAAGTTGAATTGGTATCAGAACTGGGATGAGTATCAGAAGTTGAATTGGTATCAGTTTTAGATTTTATTGGGTGCAATGTCGACTCGTTGTCCTTGGTGCAGATTCTGGTGCATGGACGACCTAACGCAAAGAATTGGGATGGTTCAAACGGTTCCCTTATGAAAACCTGGCATTCAGGAAAAGATATTTTTAAAACATATATAAAATATTGTTCAGGGCATGAAAAATAGATAAAAGTGAGCAACTTGAGCAAATACCTGTAAATCTTTCTTTATAGCAAGGTCATACAAATTCAAGTTATTAACAATAGTAGAACGTCGCCTGGTCAATTGACCCTCATCTAACCCTCCAAACGAAATAAAGCTGTGTCGACCTACTATGTATTTCAGAAATGCATCACCTAGTACTTCAAGCCTCTCTAACGATAACCTCTCCATGCATTTCTCTGTTGTCAGTGCCTCCAATATCTGTCAGAACAAACTTTCAAATACTCAAAAAGCCCAAATCCTTCATTAAGTTTCAATAATTTTCAAGTTAACTTTGTTTAACAATTAGATTTGACCCAACACTAGATTAGCTAATTTCAAATTACATATTAGATAGTTCTGCTGATGGTTAGGCTTGGTCACTAACAACATGAGTTAGTTCCGTCCTCCAATTGCTTGGTCTGAGTAAGAGATTTATCTACTAAATGCCGTAGATTATTTTACCCAGGCAGGTAAATTAATTAAATAATACCATTTCTAAATGGTCTTTTTACTGTACTAATTCACGTCATTCTGTTTTTAAGTTTTAAACCAACATTCCCTATTTACATTTCATACTTCAATGTATATGCTGAACGAACACTTCTGTTTAGGGGTCTTTGCCTGATTGAGGCAAAATTTGGGATATGTTGAGGCTAGCTCCTATTCAAATGAGGCTTAATTGCACAACTGACACAAATTAAGGAAAAATTAGTTTTTTTCATGCTCGGTTGAATTAAAGCTTCATTGAGCCAGTTTAGGCAAATTATGAGTTGACAATAATTTGATGAGACTAGTTAACTGGAGGTTTAATTGCGATTTAAACGTCCCTGCGGCTTAAAATGAAAGGACTTTTACTATTTTTCAATAGAATAATCGTACCAAATTTGAGTTAATTAATTACTTAATCAATAACCAGGCAGGTTGAAGTTCAGTATTGGCATATAAGAGAGACCAGCACCATACTAACCAAGTGTCAAACCTCACTGCCCCAAACTCTATATAGATACCATAGAAAATTTGGCAAAAGGTTCTCAACTTCTATAGACAATCCAAACAAATCAAGAAATAGTTAGCTTGGAGATGCATACGCAATCTGCTCTGACAAGAGAAGCTTCTGCAAAGGAGGACTGCATTAGATGCTTGAGCTCAACAGCCACAAGAAGGTTTTCTAAGCGGTGAATTAAAGATGGCAAAAGTGACAATGAGCTCCCGATATCCTTGGAAAAGCCAAGAATCTTCACACAACATAGCTCAGGTGGTAGCTCCACAAAATGCTCAGTTAACTCTCTTGCCTCTGAATATTTTTTATAAGAAGTTAGTCACAGATTGACTAGCCTAAATGAGTCAGAAATAACTCTGAAATTATAACAGTTATCAGATAAGCTTCAATTTTGCAATCAGGTGTCACCAACTTTATCTCAATTAAGTAATTTATCCTTCAAAACAAGTTAAGGTATGGATATGCGCTTTCATTTTTTCACGGTTTAGCCCCAATTGGGCCTCCTTTAGGCTCCAGTTACTTAACTCAGCCTCAACTTATTCCAAGTTTGCCTTAATCAACCACAATTTAAGCAAATATATCTTGATTTACTTTAAAAAGCCACACAAACAACAAAAAATTAGGCCGCTGAACAAACAAGTTGCACTTTTACAAAATGTGATGATTTTGAGTTGGAAATGTAAAATGCACCTATATTATCTTGGATTCTATTGTGCAGCAAATTGTGCACATTGAAAAGCTGCTTTGCCTTCAATAACGGCTGCTCCGGATGCGACAGCTTAATGTTAAACCTGGTTAATAAAGAGAAAATAATTATCACAATGACAACCTCCACATCAATCACAACCCTAGGAAAAGGCCAATCTTTAAATAATACATATGTATTTGCTAACATCATATTTTCTTTCATTACATAACACTTCACCCATGTTAAATAAAAGGTATAAAAAAATGGAAAAAGAACATTTCTTAACGACCATTATATATCTTTTTTTTAAGGGAACATGTGCTGGGATTAAACTACAAGGCCAAAAATGTCCAACAGTTTACTTACTTTTTATTGAAATGTTCCATATAAGTCGAGCTTCTCAATTGGCTTGTTGCATTAAGTTCATGTAAAATGTCAACCACAAAGAAGAATATTCCATTATGTGGCACATAAATCAAACTACCTACTACATCATGCTTTCTATACTCCCCATCTTTCATCTTTAGAGAGTTTTCATTTGTAATAGAAGTCCTCCAAAAGAAACTACTTGAATTTCCAAATATTGGGGATGACAAACAGTGCTGCATAGTGGCCCAGTCAACCACCAACTTATTGTTATCACTGCAACTGTGACATTTTAAAGGTAGCAAAAGATAAGATTTCAAGTTGTTGTGCTGAATAGTGGATGAGCCTCTGCCAAGGGTGATTTGGTCAGAAGCAAATTCAACTCGGTCGAGGATTATTTTGAGAAACATTTCTTGGAAATTATGAGCGATCTTGATCTACATAAACAAGAGAAAAGGCTTTTCATTAGATAAAAAAATGTACAGAAGATTATTCAGCAGTTATTACAATATCAGATTTGATTTGATTAGATTATTGCTCTTTTTGGTGCCAGTTTGCATGTGGTGATGGAAGTTTTATAACCAAGGTCAGTCTGCTTTTCAAGTCTGAACCTCCCAGTCTAAAACAAAGAGGCCAGATAAATAGATACGGCCGATCAGTTTATGAGTAAACAGGCCTGATCAGAAAAGAAGCACACTGCTTTCTGATGCAAGAAAAGGACCAGATATGGATCCTTATGATTGACCTTCAGCTTCAAGAAAACTAAGATATTGCACCACTACTAAGTAAACAACTAAACAGTTCCAAACACAAATTTAAAATTGTTGTCGATCAATGTATACCTCTTCTTTGTCAAATGATACCAAGCCAAGCCACTTGAGACCTGTTTTCACAATGCGGTGTCGAGTCAGGTGTAAGTCAACTTCCAGGGACTCAGCTTCCTCTGGGAGTCTGCTCATCAGGAAAAGACCAAACATCCTGTAGTCTCTGTCATCTGGTATTGGTAAGAACATGATGTAATAGGAATGCATGTTGACTTCTTTGTCGGTGCTCGACAACCAAGATTCTTTCAGGAGGGCAGGAACCCGCATCTCATGGAGCTCTTCTCTGAGATTTTCATCTAAACAATGTCAACAGTTGAAGATTAATTAGACTCTTCATGCCTTCTATTTTATGATCTTTTCATTTTACATTGTGGTCTTACTTTCAGGTGTTTCCTTTTTTCTTTTTTTCTTTTTTTTTACACTTTTGGTGATTTCACTAGTGTGCCATGCACTTGAACAGAACTGAGAGTACTGGTATGATCAAGACTGGCAAACAGGCTGAAGATCCTTCCCACAATATTTTTCCCTTTTTTCTGTGAAATTTCTTCTTGATTTACATCATTAGTATTACCCAATTGGCAACTCAGACAGTGAATCCCAAAAAAGACCATGACCGGGTTGTATATTTAACAAGTAGTCAAAAAGGTGTTTCTCTTGCCCATAAATTCAACTGGCAAGGGATGCTGCACCAGGCTAGTCGATACTAATATGATCAGTAAAGTACAGTATTGTCCAAATTTAATTTCAGAACCTGCCAAACTCTACTGGAAGGAAACCCAAAAACACACCCAATCTGAATCATTTTCTCTTCATCGAAATGAAAATACATTACATGAAACCTAAAAGCAACCTAAAGCCGATCAAAATGTAACCTAGTTGAGCATAACCACGGAAACTCAAACCCACAAAACCATCAAAACTAACCTGTAACCCAAATCAACCCACCTGGCATAACCCCCCAGCCCCAACATAAAACGCTGTAAATCAAAAAAGCAATTCAGTTTGAGTCAATAAAACATAATGACCCAAATGATCAACCTAACTAATGCAAAACCAACCGCACAACTGAAACCCGAATGACTTGCCAACAATACCAGAACCAGAAAGACTAGATCCAAAACACACTCATAACTCCAGAACAAACCAAATTGAATGAGCAGGACCTGAAATCGAATTCAGTACTGAGCCGAAAAACCGAACCTAAACAATTCATGTTTGTGCCACTTCTAATCATAAGCAAACAGTGCAATATAAGCAGCAGTGCTAACTGCTGTAAAGGTAAAAACTAGCCTCCATGGCTCTTCGATTCTGAAGACTGCATGGTCGACCCTCTCCTTTTGGAGATCACTTCAGGTAAGAGATAATCAGTCAGAGCACCCAGCTCATGAAGCATCTGACAAGCCTTCAGACATGCATACCTCTTGGCCATATCCTTCGAGAAACATGGTACACTGTCAACCTGACGAAGAGCTGCATTGGGGGGAAGTACAACTCGGCATATGATACCATTTTTGTCATCCATGTAGTAATAATGTGGTGAAGGAGTGAAGAATCTGCGAAGGAATAAAAGATACATAAACGATCAAAATATATAGAGATCCTACTCCATATAAGACACTGTCAGAACTATCATTTGTGGTGTTTGGTGACACAAGTTTACATAGTTCTGGCAATTTTACACAAACCTATGGGGTTAATCCAAACCCCTTAAGACGGGTTCCATGATAATGTTCAGGTTAGGGATCTCTCATTTCTTCTGAGTTCAAAACTTGGTATTTCTATATCTGGTACACAACATTGTTGTAAAGAGATTAAAAACAGCACTCAAGAAGAAAACAAGTTTGCTGTAGGTGATGCAACTATAATATAATAGTTTACATTGAACAATCATGGTAGATAGGCTGCAAGAGGATCAGAAATCTTGAAGTGCAATTGACAAGAGGATTAATTATAAAAGACAGGGCCTTGTACAGCTGTAAATTTCGGGACCAGTACAAGAGCACGCTTAACTGCAACCTATATATTCTTCCCTATTTCTTCGTTCTGCTATGTTTATAGAAACCCAATAAATTGCATTCCTTTTCTCATTCTTTATTTTTCTATTTTTTTGTCCTTTTTTTGGCAAGTCCCAGTAAGGCCCTACGGTCTACAGGTTTTGTATTTTTATGATTGAAGTTTTAGGGTATGCGTATGTTTGGAGTTTGGGAATCTGAGCTTATGTTTTAAGGTTTGGAGCAACTCTTTCAGAAGAACAGCAATTGACCTATATCTAAAAAAAAAAAAAAGGAGCAACAAATGCAATAAAAGAGTTGCAAATGGCTTATGAGCTCAAGTGGTAAGGCGCTAGATTGACTACGAATATGTTGTGGGTTTAAGCCCCCATGGGAACAAATATGGATGCATGACTTGTGAACCTTCTTCATTGAATAAAATACTGAATTTAAAAGAATTTGAAATTTTCCACCATTTCGGACTACAGTAAAAAAAATATTATAGGAAAAAGAGAGGGATCAGACTTACATATCGCGAGGTAGGTTGCCACAATACTGGTGAAGGAGAGAGATGCTACAGCCAGTACTAATCGAAGCTCCAGTAGTTTCAACCTTATAGGATGCTTCTTTTAAGGTATCAAATGTGTCTTCTGATGACCTCAAGCTGATCTCACTATTCATCATACTTTCTCCCGAAATAAAATCTTCTATTAGTTTTTCATCATGCTGATTCCCCCTAATTAAAAGAAAAAATAGAAAAAATGTAGTCACGAAATAGTATTCCCTCAACCTATACTCCAGTAACCTGTAAAAAGGGTTTTGTCGAAATATCTCAGGTATGTCAGTAACATACTAGCATCTGAATTAAAAGGATCGCAGCCCCTCAATATTAGGATATTTTCCAAATGATCCACCACAAAGGATTTCCTCAAAACTCATCGGGGATAGTGGTAAAGTTCAATTTCCATGATTTGGGATTTTTTTTAAATCTACTTTTATCTTCAACCAATCCTTTTAATAGAGGACAATCATACAGCCTCCTGGATCTGGTGAGTTGGTTTTATCAGTATCTGGAAACAAAATTTTGATGCACAGGGGCTGCTGGTTTTGCCAGAAAAACAGAACTTGCAAGTTGGAATCTTAGTCAAAATATCTTCATTTACTTTTCTTTAATTATTTATCTTCATGTTCTTATTTTGCCTAAACAGTTCAGACCTCTGGACTGGCCTTGCTTTCATGGAGCTTTAAATAATTTGATATGAAGATGTCATTCTAAATTTTTTAGCAGCAGTGCAGGAACAGAAGCTAAACATCACCTTCTTAATAAAGAACTTGGAAAAAAAAAAAAAAAAAAAAAAAAAGGGCCTCTGGACACAAGTTCTCAAAACTAATAATAGCAAAAAAAAAAAAAAAAACCTGATGTATAGAGAATGAAACTCAATAGTAGCTCGCAAGAAAACAAATCAAATTAAAATGGAATACGGAACAATTAAAAAAGGAAAACTACTTCTCCAAGAGAAAGATGTATTTTGATTTCATCATGCGGGCCCGGCCTCTTGACTGTATGAAGCTAGTGACTGTTTCAGGTAAGTCGAATCGAACGACTAGACAGCAAGTCTGAATGTCAAGCCCTTCTTCAGCAACACTAGTTGCCACAAGTAAATTTACCTGCGATGACCAAATTTAGTTTCCTCAACAATTTTTGCAGCTAACAAGCAAGCGCCAATAAAACCAGAACAGGAAGTCAAAATGGAAAGGCGCTATGACTACAAAGCAAGTTGTTAGTGAGTGTGGGTTGGGGTGGGAGGATCACTATATCAGTTAATAAAGGCTTAAATTAATTTTTTGACATCCATATTAAGACCACACTCCTTATTCTTACATTAATTGATTTTCACAAGTCAATTTTTTATTGTTTCTTAAATTTAAATACCTGTCAATTGTTTTTCATAAGAATTTTAATCAAGTGACAAGGCATAATAATGCTAACGACTGCATTTAATGCTAAAGAGAACACACCAAGCAGTATTTAACATTATTTATTATTTCATTACCTCGCCATTGCAAAATCTCTCAGTAACAGCATTCATCTTCTGTCTTGACATGTTTTTCGAGCCTGAGTTACACCCAACAAGGAACTCGCATTTCCAAAGATTGAGGGAGCTAAGATTGTCTAGAGTATATGCAAGAGATCGTGCTACTATTATCCTCTTCACAAATATAATGCATTTCATTGGTTCTTGCATCCTGCTGAAAGACACAGCCATTCAACTAAGCATGAGAAAATGAAAATTAAAACAAAAAAGTGTCAGTGTGGAATTAACCCCACAGTCATTTCAAAGCATTTTAATAGAACCATGTTTAGTACACTCACAAAAGTTCAATTATTGTCGATATTCTTTTTTTTTTCTTTAAACAACTGGCTTTACTCATCAACCAATATATCACATAGAGCAATCCTACTAGATCTGGTGGACTGGCCAAAATAAATATCTAGAAGTAAAACTTTAAATATTAAAGACAATTAATCTTCCTATTGTTTCCCTTGGAAGTCAGAAATTAATTAAAACACCAAAAGTGGATCACCAGACATCATAAACATTTACGAGCATTTCACTCAGTTTTACCAGCTTTTGAATCTTTGATCAAGTCTAGCATAAACCTTGTTTGACATGTATTTATTTTTGGTAATTTGTAATTCTCTTTTGTGGTCCCTTATTAGGGCTCAAAATATTTTTTCCAAAATCTTGACAGGAGCTGCCAAGCAATTAGACCTCATTTTATTAACAGTAAAGATTCTGATGAAAGAAATCGAAGTAGCAAGGGAAATCTCATCATTAACATATTCTATTAAATCACACAATCCATGCAATTAAATATCATGTTCAAGTAGTAATTATTACATTTATTGAATAACGCAAACTACATGATAAAAATCTTCTATCCAGCATATTTTTAATTTTAACTGCCATAGAGTTCCTGTGGTTTGCAACTTTCTTTTTGCCGCTCTTATCTGGCCTCAAAATATTAATATTGGGAACCTTAGTGCAAACACCTTAATTAAGAAATAGTAAATAGAAAGTTTATTAATTATTATTTTCTATCAAATCATACAGCCCAGGTAACTGAAATATCTTACCACAAATGCATTAGAGCATAATAAAAAGAAAACAGAACCTAGTTTTGAATTGGCATCCTGTTATAGTTAATCGAAATTGGTGCACATTGTTTGGGAATCCACAAAATCAAAATTTTATCAAAAGATACCTGTATCTGGAGAGTACCTCAATCAGGCATAACATTTTTTGTGAGAAAAAAGGCTCTTCAAAGGTCTCTAGAGTAAGAGAGTCCACACTATTGGCATCTTCAAATTTTTAAAAAGAAAATGTAAACAAGTCATAAAGCACATAACAGTCATATCATGATATTAGATGAAACTTACCTGCCATCAGTATGCAATAATTATTTAAAACCAAAGTTTATTATAACACTTAAAATAAGCATAACATACAAACCAAGTGGGGGGGCGCAAATAAATCAAAAGATGGAAAACAACAATGTGTGAGCACATACCATCCAGTAAATTCTGACTTAGAATAGACACAGCTCCTTTCAAGTACAAATTTCTGAAAGTGGCCTCTCCATTTGAGATGTCAGACTCATTTTCACCAAGGTCGCTCCGATCACTCGCTAATAATATTCTGGCAGCCTGTGAAAAATTTAATCTCTACAATCTGACCAAAATTTTGAAACCAAAAAATATAAACTAAAAAGAATAATTCTTAGGGAATCTCTCTAATATAAACTGAAAATAGTTATTAAAACTTTTTTTCATTCTGTGCCGAGTTTAATCTAGATAGGAAGATCATCAAACCTACATTATTCAACTTTTGACATTACTTTTTCAAATTTAAAAGAATAACAACTACTAGATGGTAAATAAATTAAGTAATGACATGATAAAGTACATCTTGAATAACAATAAATAAAGAAACAAAATAAAGTGATTAAAAGAATTTCAATTAATGAACTTGAAGAAATAACTGACAGATAAAAACATACTTGCAAAGCACCAAAAAGCCCAATATGTTGCAAACAAAAGACCAAATTTTCATGCAATTTTGACAATGACTTCATCTTCTTCTGATATTCGTTCATGTCAACCAGGTTCCCACGAAGCGTAGTTAAGCACTGTTTGCACCAGCTTTGTAAATATGAAAACAACCTACAAGAAGCAATCAAATAAAAAAAAAAATCAAAAGTTCGGGGAAAAGAAAAAGCTACCTCGATTTTTAGTTTGTCAAGCTTTTCAAAGTGAGTAACAGTGAGGCGTGAATTGAAGAAACTTTTAGGGCCATAAAAGTAAAATTCAACATCAGGAGAGGCGACCACACGATCTAATTCCATCTCACCGTCTACTGAACAAACCTTCAAAATAGTAATATGCAGCATTAGAATATATCCCTTAGATAATATAATCTTAACGTGAAAAGAAAGAAAACTAAAAAAAAAGTTTCACAATATCAGGAGTATTAAGTCAAACCTTTGCATCTAGCAATTGCTCAAGGCTATTTATGCATTTGGTGTAGTTTAGTACGTTAGATCCACCTGTCAAATGTTTTCTCAGTGGACTATTTGAAAAGCTCCATAACATAGTACAGTTTAATGCACACAACAAGTGGATATAATTAATTTCAATGAACGCCACAACACAATCCATAGCTGCGCATATAGCAACAATTTCATTATTTTTTTTCAAAAATTAAAACATATTAAACTGTTAGGGTTAGATCACAATGAACAGCTCATATCCAATTTGAGAGTACGAATATGTGACATTCCAGCATTATGGTTTAGCATTTCAGTTGCTACATATGGATTCATACCTTTACCAATGATGGGAGAAGCCGTCATGCCAAATATGCGGGGCCGCTTGGGGGCATCACTTTTATAGAATTCCTGCAATAATCAATCTGTTCTTCACTTCATTTTTTCTTCAAAAGTAAAGATAACCGTACAGGCAGGGCTGCTATAACTTTCAAATATGGGGTGCTTTTCATAATATAAATATAGATAAAGGGCTTTGTTTAAAATTTTCTTATAGCTGATATGTTATTAGTCTTGGATCATCAATATTATAGAAGTCCTTAAACATGCTAAAAAATTAAGAAAAGCCCATATCAGGGCACCCATAGGACATAAAGTTTGCTTGATTCAGTGTTTCCATTACATCAAAGAACTCAAAGGTGGTTTCTGCAGAGATTTGCAGGTACCTTCATAATTTGGGCGTAAGGATGCCTACTTTGGGCTTGCGCATGGTGGCACTCATCAAAAATTAGAAGTGAAATTAAATCCATTCTGAGAAAACAATGCCCCAAATTGTGTAGAAATAGTTGAGGGGTCATTACAAGAACCTGTCTCAGTAATTATATACAGAAATATTCAGATGTCAACTCATTTTATATCTACTATCTAGAAGAAATAAGCCACAAATTGTTAGTTCTTGTTCCAAGGGCTTTTCCGTCAACATACACCAGAAGTTTTCCCTAGGCCTTAAACCTATAAAGGTGTGTAGTATTAGCTTGACAAGGACAACAGTACTTATTTCTATGTAGTAGTTTCTAGTTTTCTACAGAAAAAACTATCTGATACCAGCAGGAATCAGTACTGGTAAGAACCAGGCCATGCCAGCTGTTTTTCATAACCAGCTTACTGTTCTGTTAGTCATTGGCAACAGCCAGCAGGCTCTGTTGGTGTCATTAATTTAGATATGAAAGAGGGGAAAAGAAAATAAAAAAAAGGTTTTCTGTAAATTGAGGTTAAAATTTAAAAGAGCTCATAAATACCTCAAATTGCTCAATTTCCAATTTCCAGTCACCATGGTCTTTTAAACCTCTGCGGTTTCCATGGTAGCACCCAACTTTAAAATCAGTAGAGTTCTCTATTACCAGAGCTTGCTGAAATACAACAAGAATAGTGCCAGATACCTTACAATCTTAAATGTACGCAATGGCAGATATGTATTTATAGCATGAAACATTTCTTGGAGTGCATGTTTCTATAAAACAATTTCAGGAAGCATACATCTCCAAGGAGTAATTACACAAAAAAATTCCATTTCATTTCAAAATTTTTTCTTTAAATATAACACCTAACTTCAACTTGCTGTAGTCATGGAACGAGCCCTCAGTTTTTTGTCCCCCAAATACAAATTGGGTAACGAAAAAAGCATTATTTTCTATGTGTTCCTGTGTCAAGGACAAATAGCCTTGACAAATATATATTTTGCCAAACCCAGTAGATGGATAGGAAAGTCTGCTTTTAACCCCTCTTGAACAATAAGAGTTTGTTGAAATATTTGTCCCCTAAAGTTATGGTACTTGGTTCAATCAAGCCTATTAAATCCACAACACTAACATGCCACGTGCTGGACTGCTCGTGATATCACAGCATGTATGTGGTGCTGATGCGGCATTGGTGGTGGCCCAATGCTGATATGGCATCAATTTTATTACATGGTGCTGATGGGGCAATCGTATAATCGTATTTAACGAAAAGGGTGCATTGTTTAGTATAGCTCGGTCCTAACTGAACCAAACGAATAGTTGAGGGATCAGAATCAGACTTTCCTGAACTTGTTTTGGTACCTCCAGGCAATATAGGGAGGGACTCAGGAGTCATTTAAATATTTCACAAAGCTCAACCATTATTTGACTAGTCAGATAATTATCCCATTGTTTAGGGTCCTAAACTCAAAAAAGGCATAATTAAAAATGAATGTGAAGACAAAAATTGAGTTATTAGTGCTTATACCTGTCTGACAAGAGGCACAGTTGGCGCCAGAAATACACACACCTCTTTACTAGGTTTTCTTATGAGGTGACCTAGTTCGTACATCAACATCACAGCAATATGAGTTTTGCCACATCCAGTGCCTAAATAAACGATAGTGTTTTCCTTGATCGCCTTATTGCATAAATCGATCTGATATCTGGAAAATTCGACCTTAATTATTGAAAAGAAAAGATTCCTAAGATCACTGGAAACAAACAGAGAGAGAGAAAGGAGAAGTAGTTGCATACTTCCTAGCCATCTTTCGGGGATCCTTTGGCTGAACTGAAGAAGAGCTCGTCCCTGCTTCATCCATGGCGAACTCCAAGTAGAATCAACAGAGGCGACCGACGGAGAGAGAAAGAGAAGAGAAGAGGTTTTGCATCTGTGCGCCTTTCCTTTTCTGTGCTTTTTAAGTAGAGGGTTTACTTGTGCATTGTGTGAAAGTGTATTATGTTGGAAGTTTCTGTTTCGCTCTGAAAGTCTGAAGAGACGAAAGCGACAACGTGAACTTGCACATCTTTTTAGTGGTCCCGGTTTGAAATAAAGAAAAGCAGCATTTTGGATAGTTGCACGGGAATAAATTTTGTTCTGATGCATTGCAAGTTCCGTACAATGAGATATTGCTTTTTTTTTTTTTTTTTTTGTCATTTAGATATTGTTTTTTTTTTTTTTTTTCTTAAGAAAGAAAGGAAATGGTGCTATGAACGTGTATATTACGAAGACTTTTTTTTTCGAATCTAAATTGGATACAGGTGGATTTGACCATTAAATTCTATCACCTGGCTTATTGTGTGTCAATTTTGAAAAATGATAATTGTCATCTACAGTTTTGCCGACGCTTGTTATTGCTTGAACAAAGTGAACACATAAAAAAAAATAAGTTTCACCATCTTTGTTCAGATTTTTATATGCATATTCAACTTATTTTTATCGAACGTATTTATTTGTATGTGTTCACTTTGATCATTTACATGTTCAGCTTGTCTATTATATGTGTTTACTTTATTCAGACGATGGCAAAACTGCAGATGGCAGTAATCAATTTCCGTCAATGGAGAGGGAGTCAGAAACATTGTAAGTGTTTAGCATTTTAAAGATAAATAATATATATTTATGAACGATGATAATTTTTCTGAATTTAGTTGTTTTCAATTATTTGATAGAAAATACAGGTTAAGAATTTTAAATAGAAGAAATTATTTAATATACATACTTGTAAATTGTCCTAATTTCAAGGCATAATGTGTAACAAAAAAAAGAAATTATAATTGTAGTGTCAAGTAGACTGTATGATGAGTGGATTGAAAAAAAAAAAAGTGGTGGGGGAAGCAAATTCAGTATACCACTACACCATGTAGCGCATCAATCTGGATCATTCAAAATCAATCTAATGGTTTTCTCTCGTTTCTCTCAATTTTTCTATAATAAATGCAGATCGATGGATTGGTTTTGAAAAGACTAGATTGTTGCACTATTGAGTGGTGGAGGTGGGGGGTTAGGGCCTTGGGGGCACTAATCTATATCTATAACCTATAATCTATAATATTAATTAAGTAGCGATATTTTTCTTCTATTTTTGACCGCTATTTTGTATAATCAAAATTAGTTTTTTATTTTTGTATTTTCATAATTAAAAATAGTTTTTCTTATTTTTGTATTTTCTATAATTAAAATAGTTTTTTTCTTTTCTGGTTAAATATATTAAAAATTGTCATACCAATCATTATTTAATTTAGAAATTAATATATTTGGAAATCTAAGATAGTTCATACTGAATTATTGTCATCTAAAAAACATAGCGCAGCGAAACTGCGACTGCCATATATTTCTAGTTATAAATTATATGTGTTGCCTAGATGTTTATAATAGCACGAGCATTTATTCGTGGAGTTTTATTGAAAAAAAATCATAAAAATTTCACATCTAAAGTTTCTAAAGCAAATGAAGGCGAAGATTAAAATAGAATTTTAAAGACAAAATCGAAAAATCCTTCAAAATTTAAAATTTGAATTTTATCGGAAAAATCCTTCAAATTTTAAATTTTACGCCTCAATTGTTGTAAATTACAAAATTTTATTCTTACCATTCAATTTCTATGATAATTTAAATATTAAAATTCGCTTTTATATTTTTCTGACCACAGTGCGTTTCTGACGTTCATTTCTGTCTGACCTCGACCAGTTGACCTCTTCAAGGCTTCGTCTATTAAATTTGTTCTAGGGATGGGGGGAAATTGTATCCATTTTAAAAGAGAAATGGAGACGAGTAGTCGACAAAACTCAAAATACTTTCTCAAGTTGTATACCCTTACATCACGACATGACGTTAAAGGCACACGGTGGTCTCCAACGAATTGCACAGAAGAATCATTTTCGCGGACTATCAATGTCTATTGTCCTTTCGGTGGTCTCTTTCTTTCTTTTTCTTTTTCTTTCTTTTTAGTTGTATTGTGAAGCAGAATTACATGCTGTATGACTGTATGTACTCAATTTTCAACAATTTTGACGATGATACACATTTTTTTTTTTTTTAAATTATATGGAGCCTGAGAGCCTGTTATTTTGCCTTGAGCGGTTAATTCGCTGTAAAAGCTATTTTATTTATAATATATTTATAACTGCATCAGTGCCAAATATTATCTTTCTTTTTTCTAGATTTTTTAATATATGAACGCGGCGGCAACGACAGAGGTAGTCATATAAAGGGGCTGTTTGGCAACGAGCTAACCTGTGGATCTCAAATCGCCAAATAATTTTAGAGTCAACGAGATTAGCATAACCTCGAATAGCCAAACCAAAAAATAATTAATTAATTAATCAATTAACTTCTACTAACTTTAACCTCAAATACTAATAGGAAAATGCTAACTTTAACCCCTAATGGGAGATTACCGGCGGAAAATGTTTGGGATTTAATTTTGGTAGATTAGCGGCGGAAAAGATAAAAACCGGCTCAAAATTTGGGCCTAGCCCAATTATAATTTTTATTGCGGGTCGAAAAATGTCCAAACTAAAACATTTCCAGTTTTAAGGTTACCTGAAGTTCTCCTCCGACGACAATCTGACAAACAATTGCGCACAAATAAAGCTTCTTCCTCTGTACCAATCTTGTTTCCTATTCAAACAAAAGAGAATTCAGAACTGAGACCTGAGCAACACATGATGAGGTCATACTATCACCAATTAGTCACAGTCTATGTAAAGAAGAGAATGTATTCAGCGTCCATCCAACTTGGTAGGAATTCGACCTAGGGTTTGATTATACAATGCAATAACTGATTCACTATCCCAGAAGGAGAAGTGTACAGGATGTGTGCATGCTACTGGATGAAATGGAGCTTGAAGGGGCAGCACCTGGTATCCTAAGGGTTTGCAAGTCATTGAATTTGTTACGAATAAACTATTGGGTGCTATCTGCTGCTATCAAGATGTCACCTCCAGAGGTAGGTATGTCATACATTTGTTCATTTCATACAATTTTGGTAAGACTTAGTTACATGATCACTATACACTTGTTCATGGTGTTCCTAATTCTATCCAGGAGCTTTCATAGTTAGACCTTGAACTTCCAAATTCGTACCTCCAATCAAGTTTATTTAAAGTGGAGCATGTTCCACACAGTCTAATACGCTAATCCAATCAGATGTAAAGAAAGCCTGAGAGAGCTTGTCAGTACCAGGTTAACTGATGAGTTAGGCCTTTAATATACATGACAAAGCTATGCTAAATAGCTATATCTACATGAGAACAAAACATGTGCATACCAACTGGTAAAAACTGCCCTTACTAAAATAGTTCAGTAGATAAGAAAGGATTACTCAAATCCAATTCCCTGATCAGAAAGAAGACAGAATCGGTGATTTGATTTGAGCAGAGACTCGATCCGTTCTGTCTGTCGTCTGATCACATGAGCGCATGCAGAGAATCCCACCAAATTTCTTCGTTTTTGAGAGAATTTGGAAATGGGATTTGAGCGTGCTGAACTCTCTTTGACTCCAATTCCCTTCGTCCCGCCTTTCGATCGGCGGAGACTATAACAAGAGTTCAGATTCCGATTCCCTTGGTTAAAAAAAAAAGGGTTCGGATCAGGGTGTGAACTACCTCTGAAAGACAGCAACCATAGAACTCGTTAGTGACTGGTACATAATTACATACTGATACGCATAGGTATCGAGTATAATCATATTGGCATCATCATACTCAGCACTTAAAACCACTAACCAGAGCCTTCCTAACATAACTTTCAATTAACACAAAGTAAAAAGATTAAAAGTGAAAGAGGGTATTGGTCTAGCTAAGATTGGTAAATTGTGGAACTTGTACCTGCTGGATTGCAACAGAAACAGCTTTGTGAAAGTAGCAAAATGTTCCATTTCATAACTAATCAGAAGATGCCCTGTTCTACATCCCCCAATCCAGATTCCAGACTATTTAATGGAATACCAAAAACAGTTTTGATAAATTTGAAACCTTAATGAGAAGATACCTGTTCTATATCCCCTAATCCAGACTATTTAATTGAATAGCAAAAACGGTTTTGATAAATTTAAAATGCTAATGGTTTGAATTTATAATTTCCTTGATACGGATATGTACTGATAAAATATGGATCTAAAATTGCAGCACTAAAGGTAAACAAATTGGGCACTATAAAAAAAAAAAAAACTAATGCCTAAAATAAAATAAAAAAAATTTAAGATCTGGTAGATTTGCAGCTGTAATAGCGTGTACACCTCAAAAAAAAAAAATTAAAGGGATATTTGAGAAAGAGAAAGTTCTGGCAGAAAACAAGAGAATCCAAAATGCATGAATATTTATGTTAATATCCTAAATCTCTAATATTCAACCCAAAAAAATAAAATTAAGAATTTATTGTTCAATCCAGGCATTAATAATTCCCGATCTATTAAAAGCTATCAATTGAAAGGCGAGTACCTTCTCAGCTTGCTTTAATGGCTATGTGTCTTGAAGCACAGCGTAGAACCTGATGCAGTAGAAGTGAGGAGAGATGCTTATAGAAGGAAACGGAGAGGGATTGGCGACAAACAGATTAATGGGGATTGATTGGAGTGAGAGAAACAAGAAAACTGGACTTGATTATGCCTGGGAGTTGTATTAAGGCTACCTTTTTATAGGAGAGGAAGCGCTCTGGATAGTTTTCTTACATCATGTGGGACTAAAGTAATATGCAAAATCCGGAACTAAAGGTTCCGGAGAGACTGCCGTCCGTCAATTAATTACTACACTTTTCTCTTCCGTCCTAGAAACTTCCTAAATTGCACAGGTGTTGTAAAATTACATTTTTCCCTTTCTATCTTCCCTCCAAACTGTTTTCCATAAAGAAATAATATACTTTTGTTTTTGAGTTTCTATAATATAGTTCTATTTCTTCACTATTAACACTCTTATATTTATCTTTTAAATATATTAAGTATACTATAAGTTATATATATAGAGCATGCTGTATCCTGAGATTTTAAAAATTGCCATATTCATATATGATAACATTGGCGTTATCTAATCAAATTATTTATCAGAGGGTATTTTCTGTATTTGTAAAATATCCAACCTACCTTGCTTTACCAGAATAAACCTATATGATACAATACAGATGCCAGTAACGATGCACTTGTCAAAAATGCAGTATACAATTATGTTTTATACGTTTATATCCTTGTGATAATTTTTTATAAATTATGTAATTTTAAAATATGAACTATAATTTGTTAATTTTTATCAATATCAAACGACTGGATAATGAAACTTAAGTTTGCAGTTAATTTAAGAAGTTTATAGAAATAAGTAGAAATTTAAGAAAATGAAATACAAAATAAATAAGAATTAAAAGAAGGAAGTATCTAAAAATATGAATTAAAAAAAGGGGGGAAAGAAAGTAAGAAATTGAGCAGAAGGAGACATGCGACAGAGTGGGAGGAATTAGGATTGAGACCCACCACGCACTAACAGACTGTAGCATTGAAGGAGCACTACCACAGTACCACTATGCGGGTTAAGAAGGCTATGGCCAAAAATAAATAAATAAATAAAAGGGAAAGAAAGGGCTGAAGTATCTACCCTCTAGCGTCGAATAGGTCCACAATAGTAGAATCTTGGTTTGCTCATCTGTAAAAGGAAGGCCAGCTCTTGAAGAAGGCATCCCGTGGCTTGTGGGTCTCATAGAGCTGCTCTCTGTGGCTCTTGATAGGTGGATATGTGTATCTGACCGAACTGTTGACCGCATCCAATAAATTAAATATTTAATTAATAGATATGCCACACACATACATACATGCAGATTTATCATCCATGAATCAGTATCCGATGTGCATCAGGTGCATGTACGAGAGCTTTATGGGCAAATCTGCTAGCATAGATTAATAGGATCCTGTATAAGTCTCGCGTTAGTTAAAAGATGGCATAAATCTGATATCTAGATTTCTCCTTAAATATGTAAAACGTTTCTTAAACAAAGTTGCTTAGATTCCAAATGAAAATGCCATAAAGTTGAACCTAAGTTACTTTTTTTTCAAGTTAATTTTTTTCTAACTAATGTTGCACATACATTGATTTTGAACTTCTATTGAGAATCAGGATAACTTGATGCTTGCTTTGATAGTTTGTTTCAGATATTCATTGCCTATGCTTTGTATCAGTAATTGTGGTTTTCATGATTTCTGTGACTACAGTAACTTGTGAAGTTGTTTCTCGACTTCGTGTGATCATGTTTTTTCGAAGCCACATGAGAAATTGTGTGACAGAACCATGCATTACCAAATCCTTTTCTTTTAATGAATAATATAAGCCATTGCTGACTGTCTTAACTGGTACAGTGGTACGTGGTTTTTACCCTTTTCTAATTTCTGTATGTGGATGGTGTGTTCGTGTTCTGTGCACAGTGCACTGTGCTTTCTTGCTTTGTTTGTTTGAATATGTACATGTTATTTTTATTTTTTCGGGAAGGCCTGGGGCTGGTTTCTGCTGTTATTGATTAGCCTTTGAAAATCAGGACTAGACCTGTCAAACATTAACAACGTCCACGTAAATCACCCTTATGTTTAATGTTACGTTAATGGAACGGAAATTATTTTTGTAATGTTTAACGTTTCACTTAGTAAACGTAAGTATTTTTTGCTTCTGTTTAATGTTTCACATGTTTAAACAACACAAAATTCATTAAGAAAACGTTAAAAACGTTTAAACGGAATGAGTTGGTCCATTTTCACTGACGTTTAACTTGTCCAAACGTAAGAATTTTGGGTTCCGTTTAACGTTTCATTGGAGTAGGTGAAACGTTTAAACGTGTCAACATTGATAGGCCTACTTCATGTACGTATCTTATACCTTCTCTATCCAGTTTAAAAAAGTGTCCGATCCACAGATTTAAGCCTACCCCCCACGGCCCACAACCCTCGTTGGCACTAGGATGTGGTCAGTCCATTTTAGATTGGTTGGACTGGATATGACAAATATCAAGTGTTGCTTTTCGAGGCATGAATAACAGCAGTTCCAGTGCCACTGTGCCAGGTAGAGGGGCATTCTGTGCCTTTCGCACATTTTGTAAGCATCACGTGCTACCTGATAGCCGGATCAAACAACGAAGAGAAGAAAATGAAAATAACATTATATTCAAATGTTGGTTAAGGTTTAGAAAATACTAAATAAACGAAGTAAATTAAAAATCCTCAAGTTATATATTCAGCTAATCCTTGTCCTCTTTCATGTCAGGCTGTTAGATCAGAAATAGTACCATTGTTGGAGCATGTGTGCAAATTGATTTGTATGGTCTTCTGTTTATAAGTAATCTATGGCTTCTGTTCTCAGTGGATCTGAAGTTTCGGGGTTTTCTGTTATGCAATATTTGGAGCTTTTTGGCGGTTCTCTTTTGAGTTGTAAATTTTAGCTCCATTTTTGGACATTAGTTTGTTAATAAAAGCGTACATCTCTTTGTGCGAGATAAGGAAACTGTGGGCTACAATTTTAGGAATGAATGTATTAACAATCATTTTTGTTAATAATTGATAAAATAGTTGTGAAAGCTTTTTAAAAAAAAAAAGTGAAACGGAAATATTCTCTATACTTTATAGTTTTATCAAATTTGATACAACTTTGAAATCATATAATTACTGAAGAATTCTCAAGTATTTTAAATAATACTAAATTTAATAAACAATAGATATGACCTTAAGGAAAAATATCCATCGTTTTATTAATTTTCTAATTAATCGATCGGTACCTATTAATATGTAATAAATTTGCTGTGACTTGTGATTATAACCTATGCTGTTCAACTCGTACGAAGACCTTGAAAATTGAAACTAGTAAAAAGTAGTACAAGAACCTGAATATTTTTTTTTCTGCACAGCAATGAAGACCACTCGTTGAGTCGTTGTTTAACCAATTCGAGGTACGCGTGGCTATTAAGCCTGGTACCAAGTTCAGTCAGTGTATCTTGGCTTGTCTTGGATTGAAAACGTGCTAGTAAAATCCTCACAGATAGCCAGATGGCCTCATAACCTTGATAAACGCATTTTTTTTTTTCTCCCCTCATTGCTTCATTAATTGTTTAATTCATCGAGCATTAATAATTAATAAAATAGCTCATTCTTCACGGAAGTAAGATAATATGAGTACACCCCTTTCCATTTCGATCATTTATATAATTAATTATATTGCAATATATTTTATAAGAAACTTTTTGTATACTATTTTTTCAATATTGTGTATATGCAGCGGTTGCTATGTGCACATCTGTACCAAATATATATTGCCTAAACAATGTATCTAGCAGTCAATGTTGGTGTTTAATATACTCCATGTTCTTTGCAAGGTTGATTTACACTGGTGTTGACTTGACCTGGTGCGTGCTCTTTTTTTTTTTTTTGTCTGTCTCTCCTTTTCTTTCGCCATCATTCATTTTGACTGCACATATAAAGAAGAGACTAAATTAAATAGATGAGGGTCCATTGGATGAGCTCATTGATTATAAAGGATTAATCGCGCGCAATAAGTATTTTTTATAAGTTGATATATACCGGTCTTTTGACTTATTTGGTGGCGAAATTAGATATAATTGAAATCGTTCAATTATGTAACGATATTTTTAATGCAACTTATTTGAGTTGTTTTTGCAACTAATTATCTACAAAGTAATGATAAATTATGAAAATGTTTAGACGTGCAAACGGTCCAAATCACGTTTAATTATTTCCATGTCCGAACGGTCAATTTTGATATTCAATATGTTTCATATTGAAAATTTATATATAGGACATAAAAATTTTACTGAATTTTAGAATTTTTAAGTTTTTTTTTTTGAAAAGTAACTTTAAATAATATTAAAAAAAAACACAAATGTTTGCATGTGAAATGGAATCATTGTTATAAAATGAAAAATCTTAATGTAAAATAGTGTATGGTATAAGAATTTAATTTGACAAACATCGAGTGTATTGTATCGACCGGGATTTCTATCGTTTGCACTTCAGCCGAAGTGCAAATATATCCACAACTTTCTATCTCTTATATATGTATAAACGCAATAAAAATAACATTCTGCTAGCATCCATTATATCTAAACAGTTATTATGATCGTTCTTCTGACCGCCATAATCAAGTAGTAGGTGAGTATTTATTGAGGTCATGGAGGGTGTTGTTAGCCTGTCTATTAAATCTACACTTGTTTTTCTTTTTTCCTAATTTCTTTTGAATTTTTCAACCGACATTATTCACAAAATAAGACACCTCACCAAACATGCATTTCTAGTGCTAACCCATATGTTTGCTGCATGTACCATCTTCTTCAAACTATAGTTATTGTATTAATTGTAATTTCCATTTAGATTTAATTCACAATTTTGGGCGATTAGCAGGGGAAAAAAGGCATATACACAACAAGCTTTTTAGCATTTGTACGGAGTAATGAAATAGGGATATATATACTTTGTCAAAAAAAGAAAAAATATCTGCTTTATAGTCGGCAACTCGGCATGGTTGATGTCTTGATGACAAGAGAATATGTACAACACCCAAAACATTAAATCTCTTGTTTTCCCACCTACTTTAAAATAACAAAAACGGAAAGAGAGAACAAGAACAACTGATCTTTTTGTACATTTTCTATTTCTATTATTTTGTAAAAACTTAAAATCGAACAAAAGAATATAGATTGCCACGGCGGATATTGACTACATCAAACGTGAAGAAACGGAACGGAACTGGTATGTTCCGTTTTTGGTAACGTAACAGAATTACATTTCGTTTTCGTTCCGTTTCGTAAAACGGAATAATTTTCCGTTTCATTTTCTATTGATTTCAGCCATTTTTCATTGATTTCAGTCCAGTTTTCGATAAACGAAACACTAACGTTTACCAATATCCGTTTCGTTTCCATTCTGTTTTTGAAAACGAAACCATTTTCCTCTCCGTTTCAGACGGAACGGAACGGAAACGTTCTAAACAGCATGGTATTGAGTATTGACAGCGCTTAGCATGTCCCTTGCAACCAGATGAAAACAAATTAAATTATAAAATCTGATAAATAGACAGCACAGAAATTATTATATATATATATATGAAGTGCCTACTATATATGATTTCATGATATGTCAATGACACAACCCTTCATTTGTCCGTACCTCTCACAGTCACAGAAGATTTAAGATTTGGACTGAAAGAAACATGGGTCATAGACATAGTACAAACCAAAAAGGCAACTACTACATTTGAGAAAAGACGCGAAACCGATTTAGCACAAACATTGTTCATCAAAAGAAGTATATAATAAAAAATTAGAAAGCTCACAAAAAGAACACAATAAAGAAAAAATAACATTCACATATTTTGCTCTTTGTAATCTTTTCTCGACTTCCACTAGTCATAATTAAATACAAAAGCCTATTTACTTTTTGTTTTAAATTGGATACAGTCAACCAAGGACACAGCAAATGCTAAAGCCATATCACTTGTTTACAGTAGTGGGAACAGCTCAACATAGCATAATAAAGACACAAAATCTTATATACTGTGTTAGAACAGCTAAGTGTGTGAAACAAATGCTGGATTCAAAGTACGAGCGGGGCTTGTATTTGTGTTTTAAATAAGCTCGTGCACAGTTATGTAACACATGGCTTCTCTGTCTTAGCCATTAATATATAGATGTACTTGCACCACCTCTTCTCCTCCTATACCTTTGATTTTCCCATTACCGTATTCAATGAATTCCTCCGGTTCATTTGTTATTGATAAGCTAGGTATTTCGAGTCTGATCTACATAAATCTTGTTGGAGATAAATTTTATTTTATTTCTCTTTCGAAATTTTAAGTATATTTTTGGTTGAGTAGAAAATTTAATAATTTGAAAATGTTTAGTGTTCAAGAAAAATTGTTTTCTAACCATGACAAATAGAAAATTGAAAAAGTGAAATGTATGTTTATCGTAAATTAGCTAGTATGGCATCAAAAACTTGTAATCTTGAAAATTTGGAACCTTTTTTTTATTACAAAATATATAAGAGTTATCAATATACATTTTTATATTCAGTGCTTTCTTGGAAGTTGACAAAAAGGACTTAAAACATTTAGTGACTGAAAATTTGAAGATAATTGTTTCCTTAAAAAATTGTTATTGTAAGCAAGAATAAAGAAGGAATAGGCAATAATTCGGCATAAATTATTAGTTTTGTATCTCTTATTTAATTATTTTATTGGACCATGATCATGGTTCTACTGGAGTCAAACTAAGCACGGTCAAATATGTTCAAATAAAATATATAACCTGAATTTTCAAAATACGTTATGATTTATATCTTCGAAGTTACATACGAGTCAGAAAGATCAATTTTGGTGCTTTCTGGTAAAAGTATACACGCAGCATATATTTACCGAATTAATTTATTAATAACATATATAAATTTTAGAATTTTAGTGTGTAGAAAATAATAAAAATTTACTATTTAAAAAAAAAGAGAATATATATTTTGATCCATTTTCATTTCAACTTGAAAAAAAAAAAAGAACACAAAAACCGTGATTTCAGATTCTCTCTTGGTAGTCGCGATTTGGAAGTACGGCCCTTCAAGGACCGATTTGGGATTTGCATTTTTTCCTTGGACCGAAATATGGTAGTCTCCTGTAAACGAGACGAGCTGTTCGATCGAACTCGAGTTAGATGAACCAAGCTTTATCGAATACGAGTCGCGGTCGAGACATAAATGAATTCAATTATTATAATTATTTATATATATTAAATTATAAATTAATTCATATTCCTTATTTTTAAATTATTTTCATTTATACACTAATCTTTTATTTATTTTATAATAAGATTTTATTGACATTAATATTTATATCTAGTAAATAATTAAGTACAATTTCTATCAAATTAAATACTAAATGTTATAAATTATATAATGAATTAATTTACATATCGAACTAGTCTCGCTACCTTAGCTAGCCTTAACGAGACGAGATAAACTTGCACCCCTATTTTCAAGAGACCGACACAAGAAAACATATTTTCTCGTTTTGTCGTAAAAAAATGATTAGGGCATGAATTTCGTACTCCGGTTTATTAAATTGTTCACTATTATTTTTTCTCGAGAATTAATTTGAAAGTTGATATTTCTTAAATAAAAATATCGGGATATATCATCATCTGTGATAAGAATGACTGTGCAAAAGCAATATCCGACGCACATCGAGTTTTTAATTCCTAGTTTCTAGCAGGTTTTGCTAATAACACAGGCAATGTAGCAATCTTTTTGGATGTCCACTTGACTATGTAATGGACTCCACATGTATCAGCCTGTCATTAACTGATCATGAATAAAGCCTCTCGAAGTTTATTGCCTATGAGGTTACATTTGAATTATTCGTTCAAAATGAATTAAATATGAAGCGATACTATTACTAGAGCTTTTCATTAGCCACACTCCGAAAAGAAAAACATCTATTTCAAAAAAATAATAATAATAAAATTTGAGTAAAATATCTTACATACTGTAAAATTTGAATATTACAAATATCTATTTTAAACAAAATATTCTGTATAATTTAAAAGCACAATATGTCATGTGAAAAATATATAGAATGCAAAACGACAAGCACAATATGTCATGTAAAAATTATATAGAGGAATACAAAACGAATCAGAGTAATGTTACTCGGTGAATAATAGATTCTGATTATTTAAATTTCTCTAATTTTAAGCAGTGGGACCTTGATTTCAGAAAAACAAAAAGAAAAAAAATATCCATAATCATTGATAAATGATGAACAGTTCATTACACCTCACAATCGATGTTAGTTCTTCTGTTGATTTCACGCCTTATCACGTTGTCACTTGAGACAGAAAAGCACTTCAAAAGTTTTAAAGAAAGTGAATAATAACTGATTTGCAAGTTTTTTTTCGGGGCTGATAAGAATCATTCTAGATTCATCATTCCCATCATCCCCCAGCAGTTAGATTAACTACATTCCGAAAAAAGAAAGAGGGGATGAGGATGATGGGGATGATTTCCCTGACAATTATTAACGCGTTTTTCTTTTTTGCCTCTCATCCCATCATCCCCTGACGCGTTATTTAATCCATTCCCCCTCTCTCTCTCTGTTTCACTTCTTCTCCCCTTCCCTGGCATGCATTTTTTTTTTCTGAATACTAACTGTTCTAATTAAATTAGTAATTGTTCTAACTGTGAACTCATCCCTTCTCTCCCTCCCCCCCCCTCCTTCTTCTCTGATTCAACTAGAACAGTTAGAACATTTAACTGTTCTAGTTCATGTTACTAACTGTTCTAGTTAACATTAACTAGAATAGCATAATTATTTTTTTCTAAAACAACTAGAACAGTTAGTTTTTTTTAGAACAGTTAGTAACATTAACTAGGATAATTAGTAATATTAAATAGAACATATTACTAACTGTTCTAGTTTATATATATAATTGTTCTAGTTAATATCATAATTGTTCTAGTTAATATATATAATTGTTCTCGTAACTGTTCTAGTTAATATATATAACTGTTCAGTTAAATATATTTAACTAGAACAGTTATGTATATTAACTAGAACAGTTATGATATTAATTAGAACATTTATATATTAACTCTCTGTTATCACTCCCTTCTCTCTCCCCTCTGGTTCACTCTCTCCCTCTGATTCGCTCTGTCGCTCATCCCCTAGCGCTAATTATCTGATTCACTCTCCCTCCGATTCACTTCCTCATCCCCTGACGCTCATCCTCTCATCCCTGGATTCTATCATCCCCTCATCCTTGGACTTTTATTAATGAGAGCGCTGGATAATTAATGAGGATTCTGGGGATGTAAAGTCTTAGGGATGATCTTAAGCAATTTCGGTTTTTTTTTTCTTTATCATATTAATAATTTATAATCCGTATAACGCCCGAAAAACTTTCCAGATGGTTGCTCAAGATTTCCATATCGATAAGAGTCTTTATTGTATTATTATATTGTACTCCATGGTAGAATTAATTACCGATCTGTTTTTGTAGTAGGACGAGCACAAGGACTAGTCAATAATTAATAACGAATTAAAAAGAAAAGAAAATAAGTTGCTTGCATCAGTTGCATGTTACTAAAGTGAAAACATTTTTCGTACCTTCCAAAAAGGAAAAAAAAAGAAAAAACAGGAGGGAAGAGACTTGAGTTGCTGCGGGTTGCTGAATTGCATCTGTACAACTCACCATACGTATGTTCACACCTTATGTGCCACGGAGAACCGAAATCAATTTTTCGTTATTTTATATAAAATTGAGAGCTGTTTCTCCTAGAAAGGTATCGCCAAACCCAATTATTGACACTTCACCAAAAATTAGCGTTTATAAACCTTGAATTGCTTTAACCAACATAAAATCATGCTGTGCCTAGCTAACACATAATGGAAGGTTCAAAGACATTCAGTTTTGGTATCTCAAATATCTTCATAATTTTTTTTTAATAATTTGAGATACAAACCAACATAATAAAATAAAATCGTTGCACACCTAAAGAATTAATGGCGTTTTAATTTTATATTAATTGGCAATATGAGCTTATGAAGATCTACTGATATAGTATGCAAATTGATTTTTCAAGACATTGGATTCCATCGAAAGTGTAGCCGCTGAAGTTTTGTATGTTTATGAAAAATTAATATATACAAGTATTAGTTTTATTTGATTATTTGAATTTTAGAATTTGTATTATTAATGATTAAAATGTGAAGGCACAAAACATAAAAATATTAAAAATCTCCTCCCCTAAAAACATTCACTTTGCATATCTAGCGGACAGCAATCACCACCAAATTTTTTTCTCATTTTATTAAGCAGAATAAGCTTGTGACTCCATAAGTAATTGTTGTATAAAATAGGTAGAAAATTAATTAGCCAGTCCAGTTTTAGTAATTAAGTATGTCTTGGTTTCTACTCTTTGGGCAAAAACTCAAAATGACGTTTTAATATAAAATTACCAATTACACATTAGAAAATTTTCAAGTTGACTTTTGGCATCTACCTTTTAATCGACAAGACAACTCTTAACCGTAATACTAATAATTAATTCAAAAGTACATATTATGGCAAAGAAGCAGCTCAAAATATTAAATAATTTACATTTCTAATGTACCGAGTACATTTGCTTCCTTTCCTACTGGTAACTTGACAGCATCCAACATCCATCAAATGATCCAAGACGAGGAAAAAAAGAAAAAGAAAAATGGAAAACAAAACAAACTATACAAACGAATTCCACATCACGGCCAAAACCTCACACCCGTATGCTCAAATCAAGGATAAAAGCTTGCCTCTCCAAATAGACACACTCATGAATCCTCAATAATCAATTGAAACCTTCGAACAAAATAAATATTTTAAATATTATATAACCCTTCTTTACCAAGCATGTTATCCTTTTTCTCCCACGAACACCAAACCTGTTATCAAACCACATTATGCGAAGTCACAAGGCAATACCAAGTCATAGTGATTAGTGTGTAGCATTCCTTTCGATTTTTCGTGGTGATTGATCTGCAAGTCTTAGTGTACCACCAAGCTCAATTGGTACAAGTGGGACTAGAGAGTGCAATACATCGGTTATCAGTGGCCGATAACTTGGTTCGGGTTGAACACATAATACAGCAACTGCCGCCACCTATATAAATGAGCATGTTTAATGAGAGAGAATTATAATTCTAAGTAGAGAAGAGTATTCTACTGCTCACTGCATGACTTGCCAAAGAAGTAAGCCGAAATAAATGCTAGCAAGACAGCAGTTTTGTCTTTTTTATTACTAGCTGGCATAGAGAGATTATCTGGTATAAATGTACCTGGTATAGATGTTTTGGGTCCATTGTATTCCTTATTACAGGATCGATAATGCTTGGTAGCTTCGATCGATCAGTTAGTTGAGGCATTGCCTGAAAATCAGTGTTCAGTAAAATGTAAGCAAAATACTTGCTTTCGCTTTCAGAAAAAAATTTCTAATGCAATAGGAACAAATATAATTGTACCCATGTGACAATTGATTGGCACTGAGAAGGTGCCATCTTTTCAACAGGCTTTCTTCCCATTAGAAGCTCCAGAAGCACCACTCCAAAAGCATAGACATCACTTTTCTCGGTTAATTTACCTAACAGTTAAAAGATTCAATTCAATCATTGTCAATCAAATTCTTTGCATACATGACAAAATATGATAACTGCTTTGTATCAGTGTGCAACTGTGCATGTTATGCAAATGAATGCTTGACACAATGTTAGAATGATAAGGGTTTAGCAGTATGGAGTTTACCATCTAACAAGTACTCGGGAGCTACATAACCAAGAGTGCCAGAAAGCTTCAAAGTTGCTTTATTCTGATTTCCACCAACAACTGCAAGCCCGAAATCAGAAATCTATTGCACCAAAATTAAAATTTGTCAAACATCTCGTTTATTTAAAAAAATTTAAGTTCATAAAGGGGACAAAAAAGTATATAAAGGGCTTTGGTAACCTTTGCATGAAAATCAGAGTCCAGAAGTATATTAGATGATTTGAGATCTCTATGGATTATAGGGGGATTGCAATGCTCGTGCAAATATTCCAATCCTCTGCTTCAAAAAACTAATATTCAGTATGACAGTTGAGAATAAGGGACAATATCATGTCTAACTGGTAAAAACCTTAACATATCATGTCAGTCATGAATACCCCCCAAAGAAGCAAGACAAAATTTATCCTTCAAAAGGTATCATCTATACAAATAAAGAGCAACAATTATTCCTTTCCAGAGTTGTGTGGATTCCCTTTCCAACCCTCCTTGTTTGTCTCTATATAAATAAGAAGAATGTTTGGGCCTTTGGTAATCTTGAAGAACTCAAAAGAAAGAAGGGTACAACTGAAAACATGGCAAACTTCTTGTTCTGTAGGGTATACATGCTAATATTGAATTATGGATGGCCGATGGCGACAAATTATATTTTCTTGAAGCAAGTAAATGAATTGAAAAGGGTTCACACACAACTTATGGAAAGTAAAACACATAAATGTGTACAAATATTAATAATAAAGCTAATTAAATCACCTCGCAGTATCTAGTGCAATTTTCATGCGTATGTGCCATGACAAAGCTGATCCATGAGATGGGCCTACATATCCAATAATTTCCATAAAATTCATATCTTGTGTAAAATAACATTTAAAATGATGCGGATGAAAGCACAGAAAAATTATTACCATGTAATTGGGTGTCAAGAGACCCCTTCTCCATTAATTCGTAGACTATTAAGCGCGTCTCTTCATGCAAACAATAGCCCAGAAGTGATATTATATTCGGATGCCTTATTCTCCCAAGCAAGTCCAACTCATTCTATTTAAATGAAAAAATTCAGACATTTATTTAATAATAATTGAGTGTGCACAATAAATCCACAACACATGAAATGTCTGTTTTGGTTAATTATATTGAACAGCAAGTAAGATATAGAGTTTGGATATAAGGGGTCCACTGTTTAATTCAACTTGAAAGTTTTCCTAATTCTAGAAAATGAGAACCACATTGGCCAAACCATTCCATAGTATTTTTCTTTCAACTTCAAACAGTCAAGCAACCATAGAGTTCATATTTTGCTTGTTTCAAAAAAGACACATCAAAACAAAACAATTCCATTTTCATTTTTACCTCAAATTCTCTCTCACAATCAACACTGCCTCCTGCCAATTTTTTAACTGCACCCAGTAAACCACCTTCAAATTCAGCCTTATAAACACATCCAAATCCACCAACCCCCAATAAGTTACTCTCACAAAATTTATTCGTGGAGGATTCAAGAGAAGAATATTCAAACATTGCCACCAACCCCTTTCTCACCATCTTGAAGGAATTAAACTTGCTTAAAATCGGTGCAAGAGTTATCCCTCTAGGAGCAATTTCTGAAAATTATAGAACCAACGAGCCAAGTTTAACAAACTAGAAACCCCAAAAGTAAAATCAAGAATTGTGGACAAATTTAGGTAATATTGCATTATCTTAGTACTGGAGAGAAATTGTAGCAATACAATCACAAGTCACAATTGTGGTCCAAGTCAGGTAATACTGGTACAGTGGTACTTAACAACTCAAATTATCCAATAGTACTGTAAAGTAAAAAAGAAGTACCTGAGCTTTGTTTGTCTTTCAAATAGGGATTTTCATGAGATTTTCGCCACAAGATCCATGCACAAGTTGTCGATAGAATAATCATGGCAATGGCAATTGAGGTCAATATAATAGCTACAAGCAATTCTTTGTGAAAATGGTGGCGCCTCTCTACGATAATCGCTTTTACTGTAACAAAAGAAAGGTCAAATAAAGCGTGAGAATTGAAATTTGCGACCATAGTAACATCTTCGCTTGTTTATTTTTTCCATCCTAGCCTAAGTTTTATTTTTGGTGTTATTAGAAATTTAGTACAAATCTAATAACAAGGTATCAGTTTTGTTTTTCAAAAACCAAAAGTGAAACGCACTTACAAGTCAAAGATCTACAATGTGAGAGAAAAGAAACTGAAAGCAAAAAGGGAACCCAGAAGCATAACCACAATACAAAAATCACAAAGAGAAATCCATATTTTAACTACCAAAGTTGCTTTAGTTTTTCAAATATTTTAAAATTGGTACCTATAGGAGGCGAAGCAGCATAAGCTGGAGACGCAGGAAAAAACCCATTTTCTGAAGAAGAAATTGGCGCAGTATCGGGGCCAAATGCGGGAACATCTCTTGCATTTCCGAAAGAAACTAGAAAAAAGAGAAATACAAGGACAGAAACTACTCCAATGGGAGCGATTCGAGGTGGAGATTGGTTCATAGTACTTGATTTGGTTGGTTCCTAAGAGAGAACGAGAGGAGAAGTTGAAGCGAAATCAATGAATAAATGTAGGAATGCGAGAGAGCGCCATTGATGAAATGGAGACAAAGGAGAGAAAAGGTGAAAGGAAAAAAGGCAAATAATAAGCTCAAGTTTGAATTTTTTTTCAAGTGCTCTCTCTCTCTCTCTCGCTGTCTCTCATGTAAAGATACTCTCCATCTCTGACATATGTGGGGCTTTCTTTAGGTTTGCGGTTTGTAATTATTTTTATTCGTTGAATTGAATTTCTATGGAGTGATGTCTAGCTAGCTAACTAGGGATGAGGAGTGAGGAGGAAATTTATTAATGTAAAAAGATAAAACGAGGGGGGAGTACTAAAAATGATGAAATACAAGGGGGAAAGCGACAGTTTTGCACGGAGAGCAGGAGAGGACTATTACTCTTTATTAATTCTTGGGTGCACCGGGTGTATGAGTGTCAATCTTCACAGTATCATCGTAATTAGTTCTCCATAGTATCATCACGTGTATGATTAAAAGCTACTTAATTGTTTTGCTTTTTACTAATATTTTGTTAGAGCTTCTACGGTAAAAAAAAAATTTATGAATTGTGTTGAAATATGTTGGAAGAAGTGTAAATGTAATCCACATTGATTAGAATTATGAAGGTACAAAATCAACATTGATCGAGGTATAAACTAAGGTCAAACAAATAAATCTTTTACTTGACTAGTCGTTTATAGCAAAGTAAAGGTGTCGATCCCACAGAGATAGGTATGATTACTATTCTTATTGGTTCGATAAATCTAGACAATAAAATTTTTGGAAAAGTTCTCGAATCAAATAAATAGAGGTGAAATAAAGAATGCAAGTGCTAAAGTAGAAAGTAATGCAAAGCAATTCAAATAAATATTTTTGGGGGGTTTTTAACAGTTTAATATATGATGAGAAACATGCCTTAGGGTTCGATTTCACTTAGGATTGGTCGCAGGGTCGCGAAACATACCGTTGTCGTGGTTCTGTCCCACCAATTCGGTCCGAATTGTGGCCAATTCGGTCCGAATTCCACCGTGTAAATGCTGGAATTTACTCGATTGTTGATCTGTTCAAGCCAAAGGTCCATCTAGCCATACCTAAACTCCCTAACCCTCTGCTTTCGCCTATTGGGTACGGTATTTGGTACGGGAACTAGTGTTAACCTTCATAGAATGCATTGCACCTCAACTTTCGTTTGTCGGTGGACTTATTCGAGATTACTAATTGATTTTCTACGAGATATCTAAATTAGGCCGTCGCCTAATTAGAAGGGTTTACTTTTGGTTACTAACTGGTCGACTTTCGTCCTTGACCTACCTCGAATTCTTGTGCAAGACTTGGTTATAAATTGGGATTGTAGTCCTAACAAGTACGGCCGAACAAATGTCAAGCAATGCAAAGAATAATCAACTCAAAAACACAAACAGGTCATTAAAATTTCCAAGTAGTAATTGACTCCGTCCATCAACAAAATGAGTAAATTAAGCAAACCAAATCCTAGGCTACATCTACCCCTAAAGCAACAAGAGATTAGCCTAGCATACTACTTAAATCCATGCAAATAACAGTAGATAAATTCAAACAAGCCATAAAATCAGAATTTAGAGAGAAATATGAAAGATACAACAAATATCCAAGTTTCTTAGGTTATCAACTGCTGCCGTCGCACTAGAGAGCACCTTAGATCCTTTAGAACTCGTTGCTACAGCCGGAAACAGGTCCAAATGCCTTCTGATCGGTTCTTCTGTGCGTACGGGTCAAATTTAATCCTTAATTACCGATGCGAATTCGTTTGCAGTACAGTTTAAGGGTCGAATCTCGGGGACGGACTATTCTGTTTCTAAGTTTCAGTTTAAACAATTCAAACTAAATTCTGGTTTTAATATAAATCAATAAGTTTCAACAGTTCTAAAATAAAGAATAATAAGGTAAAGTTCAATCCCTAAATTACCAAATTCTAACTCGAACTAAAGATAATCAAGTTAATGAAAACTAGGGGTTTAGATCCTCGAACAATTCTCTGTGTCAAAGTTGGAACGGTCCGTTCCATCACTGGAACGTTCCGTTCTGGACTTTGTCAATTGATCAGAACAGGTCGTTCCAGGCCAGACTCCTCCTTCCGGGCGGTCCGTTCTGACCTTGGAACGGTCCGTTCCGATCAATTGATACTTGTTTTGTCATGAGTTTTAATTATTAATTAAATGTTTTTATGCGAGATTAAACAATACGTAACCTAAAGACTTGTACTCTAACTCCCGTTCAGGTCAAGCTATTAAGTTTTATTGTTTAACTCCTAGAACGCCTGAATTTCAAGTTCCGTTTCTTGGTTTAGTTGTTCTAGTCTACTTCTCGAGTTTTGGTAAACTTTTAATCTTCCGATTTCAAGTTAAACCCTAGTTTATCAAGGTCTGGTTTAATCCTTCCGGATATCGCCTACCGAACAGTAAAATTACTAAGTTAATGTGGCTGCGATTGATTTTAATCCTAACAGTTAAACTAGGCCTTTGTTTAACGAGGTAATCAGATCAAACAGAGACAAACTTAAGCAATTAAATAGAAAATTAAAGTGCAAGAAGTATAACATAACTTAATTTAACTAATAATTAAAGATTCAAATAAAAAACAAGCAACTAGAGAAATGTTCTCAGACCATAGCCCCTAAAACTACTCTACTCTAACAAATCCATGCAAGAACAAGCAGGTTTCATCAAATACAAAGACATAGAAAGAGAAAAATCAAGTTTACAACAAGTTGCGCTTGAAAACTCCACGTTTCTGTGCTCTGTCCTGTCTGGGGCGGACCGTCCTGGCTCTGGAACGGGCAGTTCCAGATGCAGTTGGTCGTCTCGGCAGGCTGTCTCCTTTTCTGAGTTGGAAAGAGGCTAAAACCTAGAATTTCGAACTTAGCCTCAATTGAAGACAGGACAGAGCTTTTATAATGAGGCAATGGTGGCTTCAAACGTGGGAGACGTGCTTCTGGAAGGTCGGTAATAGAGGAAACCGACTTGACAAACATAGCCTTCTATTTTTAGCAATCCAAAGATAGCTGGAACGGCCCGTTCTGAGTCTGGGGCGGACCGTTCCAGTCTGGTCAGGGCAGTCCGTCTGAAGTCTGGTTGAGTCCGTTTGGACTTGGTTCCTCTGGTCAGGGCGGACCGTTCCGTTTGTGGGACGGTCCGTTCCACTCTGTATGAGCAACTCCCGTTTGCTTTTTCCCTCTGTTCTTCATGCCGAATAAATGCTGAACCTGCAAAATAAACTTGCCGGGCTACGGCTGGACTTTTCTACAACCTAAGTTAGCAGAAATTGATAAAAACACATGCATTTGAACGTAATTTTAGGGCTTAATCTGGTTGGAAATTGAGTATGAAAACCATACATCAAAACCCCCTAAGCTTGAACATTGCTTGTCCTCAAGCAAAACTCTAAACGTAGACCAGGTTCAGACCTAAATTAAGTTCAATTGATTGTGTATCTAACAAGTTCTAAGGATTTCCTAACTAAAATCAGCAAACTGTGACATTAGGTTATAGGGACAATTTGGTCAAAAAGATTTTTCAACAAGTTCAAACCAGTTTGTTTCAAGTGAATCAACTTTTCTGAAGTCAACCTAAGGATTCTCAAATCTTTCTGTCCAAGGTTCATTTTTCTAAGCAATAATCTGATTAATTTTTCGAAGTTCTCATTCAATCTGAAATCAAGTAGAAACGGGATCGAACCTTCTCAACTCAAATAATCTAAATTAATTCCAAGCCGTTATGCACAGGTTTTTTTAAATTGTTTTAAACCACTTAAAATTTTCGAAAACAAACAGAAAGTAAGATACAATTGATACAGATTTTCCCGGGGTTGGGAATTTTCCTCGCTACGGGGGGATCGGCCAGATTAAAGAAGGCTTGGAATCATTGAGTTTTCTCTCATCCATTTGATTTAGTGGATCATTTTTTTTTTACCTTCAGTTACCTATAGCCTCTCGCAATATCCACTTGGAGAGCACAGCTTTTTAGTTCCCCTTAGAGGTCGGTCCGGTTTTTATGCATTTTGCTACGGTCCACTACGGAAGTTCGACAATTTTTCTGCCTCATTCCTTATGCCTCTAGAAAGAAAATTTAATTTTTTTTTTGTTTTTGTTATTTTTCTGATTTTTTTTTTGTTTTTTTAGTTTTGAAAAAACAGTGGTTTAATTGTTTCTAAAACTTGTGCAGATCTACTTACAATTAATCAGGTTTTTGAGTTGAGAAAATGATCTTAGGCGAACTTAATCACCCTTTGCCGGCTCTAATCGACTATATCAATCAATTGCTTGTGAAATTAATCAATTCAATGCTTAAGAAAACGACTTCTCAGACAATTTTCAAATCCTAACCTTAGGTTGCTCAAATCAGTTTCATCAAATTCATTTCAAAAAGATTTTCAATAAAATTCGCTTCCCTGCCTTAATTTCCTAAGTCACAATCGCTAAGCTTATCCATTAAATCCTTAAAGCTTATCTAAATGCAACATTAAATGATTAAAAATGCAATTCCTACATGTATATACAAAAACTAGCTAACAATTGTACTTGGAACGGCCAGTTCTGGGCTGGGACGACCCAATGGGGCGGACTGTTCTGTTTGTGGGACGGACCGTTCCATGCACATTTGCCGGCTCTATTAGTTCTGCCAAGTCTGGAACGGACTGTTCTGGACTAGAACGACCTTTTGGGGCGGACCGTCCTGTTTGTGGGACGGTCCGTTCCAACCTTGACAGAAATATGCAATATGCCATGAAGTGCATCCTATCGTACCAGTTTTCGATTTTTCTCGATCTTTACCCCCCCCAAGCTTATCTAAAGGACTGTCCCTAGTCCTGATTAGATACAAGAAAGAAAATAAAGGAGAGAAAAATAGAAAACTTACTGAACTTGGCTCAGTGATGTGGTGGGTCCTGCGGTGGTCCGAAGATATGGCTGGCCAACCGTGCTAGCAGGTTATCATTTCGTTCATTCCGCTCGTCCTGCTGCTGCCTCCAGTTTCTGCTCTCTTCTCGCTCACGCCTTCTTTCTTCTCTGTCTTCATCTATCGAGGCCTGGATGTTCCACTGTGCAGTGTGGATATCCTGGAGAATGTCGTGGTAGGCGTGATCAAATCTGCCTTGTCACTGGCCTAGGGATGGCTCTTGATGATGGGGTATCTCATGAGTCGGCAACCCTCCCCAAAATATATCCTCACGCTGGTTAGTCTGAGGCTCATAGAATGGCTGGACTGGTGGCTGTGAGCTGGCTGCCTCTGCTGACGTACCTGCTCCGGCTGCTCTAGCTGCGGCCTCCATCTCGGCTAATCGCCGCTGCAATTCCTCCTCTTCATGGTTTATAAATTTGTCGTCCTTGTCAACTAGCAGCCAGGTTCTCTTGTTGGTAAGATCAATAGGCCTGTTGAGAGGAAGAGGGAAACGGTATCGACCATAGATGTATTGGTACTCGTTTCCAACCTGAGCCACCATCTGCATTTCAACCAGTTGTCTCATGGAGACCCGGTTTGGGCCCCCACTCCGCTGCATCTCAGACAACGCCAAGTCATACTGCTGCACCAGATGGGTGACATAGCCACCGATTGTGATCTGACCTTTGCCGCTTCTCAAGTTATTTGCCTGCTTCTCGAAATGTTTCATCATCATGTAGGCAAGGTTCAGTTGAGCGTCGCCTTTTGGATAAAATATCTGGTTGAGAATGGCTTGTTCCCCCCTTGTCAATTTTACCTCCGACTCACCCTTGGCAAAGATGGTGAGTGAAAGCATCCTCTGGATGAACCGGATGGTAGGGTGTTGAATGTGAGAGGAGCGGCGTTCGTTGACTGGTTTTTTTGTGCTCCAGTGAAAGCTCTTCCCACAGATCATCCTCAAATAACTCATCAGTTATCGTGTCATTCTCAAGCCCAAAGATACGGGCAAAATCAAGCTCTGTGGCGACATATTTCTTACCATCCACCCGAAATGTGAGCTGCCACAAATCATTTTTATGATAGAGGTCGAGAAAGCACAGAAATTCCATTGTCAAGGCTGTGTAGGCTGGAGCTCTGATCTTCCAGAACCTCGGGCGAAACCCAATTGCTCTGGTCAGCCTGTAGAAGTCCTCCCTGATGCCTAGTGTGTCAAGTACCCGCAGATCGATCGAGCGGGTATTCTCAAATTTCTTGTTCAGGAGGTTTCTGTATCGCTGCTTTGCCTGGCTGCCCTTGAGGCGGATGTGCACATTTGCTAGCTCAATGCTGGCTGGTTGTGCTGGCCGGGTTTGTGTCTCGGGGACAAGATCCGCGGCCTCTTCTTCTTCAGTATTTTCTTCAGCCTCTGCTTCGGCTGTCTCACCTTCGGCTGTTTCACCTTGTTCCTCTTGTTCCGTGTCTGAGGCAGCCTCTAGTTGGGACCAGTCAATTGCATCGGTATCCATCCGTCTCTGTGGAATATAGGGCATGATTTCTGTGTCAGGAGGTGGATAGTCAACTGAGTATGGTGGCGTGGCAGACAATGGATGTTCTGGTGTGGTGATCAAGTCTTCTGGCCTGAGCGGGAGCCTATCTAGAGGTGGTACCGGATTTGATTCCTTTGTTGGCCATGGCACATTTAATTCTGGAGGGATTGGGACAGATGTCTGGCCTGTTCTCCTAGTTCCCTTGCGGAAGAATTTAGAGATTTTGTCACCCAACGAACCAGAAGATGAGCTGGAAGACATGGAACGGACCGTTTGAAGCTTGGAACGGAGTGGTTTGGCTGGGAAGATAGGCTGTTGGAATCTGGTTTGGTGATGGGGCGGACCGTTCCAAGATTGGGACGGACCGTTCTGGATTGGTTGGACGGGGAGGTTTTGGTCAGGACGGGCTGGTTTGGAATCTGGTTTGGCGATGGGGCGGACCGTTCCAAGATTTGGACGGACCGTTCCACTCTGGCTTTGGACAGAAAAGGTGAAGTTTTATGGTTTCGATTTTCCTCGGGTTTTGGTTCGATTTTGGTGCAGTATTGAGTTGGGTTGGTACCTGGAATAGAAAGAAGGAGAGAAAAAGGTGATGTTACCGAACTTTCCGATGAGGGCTTGTGGTGGCGGGGCGGAGCTGGTGGCGCCGGCGTTTCTTCGAGTAATCGGAGAAATTGTGGGGTCCACCGACTTGAGAGTACTCTGGAGAGGTGAATGGTTGGTTTGGGGGAGGAATAGAAGGGGACGGGTCGGATAAGGTGAGGAGGCGGGTTGGTTAGGCTTAGTGGGTAGTTAATGATAGTGGGTAGTTATTGGGTTTGGATCTGGGTCCTCAGTTAAGTTTAAATGGGGCGGACCGTTCCAAAATTGGGACGGTCCGTTCTATATGGTTTTCTCGTCCGTTCCGTATGGTATTGTCGTCCGTTCCGTATGCGTAGTACCAGCCATGGACCTATGCGTCCTTATGATGGGACGGACCGTTCTGGATTTGGGGCGGTCCGTTCCAATCCCTAAAAAAACTGAAATTAAACAAGTACAGACTAAGCCAAGTATTTATCATTACTCCTATTTTTTTTTTATTATTATTATTATTTTTTTTTTTTTTAACCCTTGGGTTGCCTCCCAAGCAGCGCTTGTTTAAGGTCTTGAGCCTGACCCCGTATGGCTACGTCTCTACGGTTGAGGGGTTTTCCAAAAATCGCACTTCCCCTCCTTCTGGTGTGGTTTGACTGATGTAGAGCTTGAGTCGTTGGCCATTAACTTTGAAAATATCTGATCCTTCCTTCCAAATATCTACTGCTCCGAATGGGTAAACTTTTCTAACCTCATATGGACCTGTCCATCGGGATTTTAATTTTCCCGGAAACAACCTCAATCGCGAATTAAACAAAAGCACAAGATCACCCTTTTTAAAATCTCGCCTTTAGATATGCTTATCATGCCAATTCTTTGTTCTCTCCTTGTACATCTTAGCATTATCATAGGCGTTCAGTCTGATCTCTTCTAACTCATGCAAGTCTAGAACTCTTTGTTCTCCTGCTGATTTATACTCCAAATTGAGTGCTCTGGTTGCCCAATATGCCTTGTGTTCGATCTCAACAGGCAAATGACACGCCTTTCCATACACCAGCTTGAATGGACTCATCCCGATCGGAGTCTTGAATGCGGTTCGGTATGCCCATAGTGCATCATCCAACTTCAGTGCCCAATCCTTCCTTGTACTCCCAACGGTTTTCTGCAGGATGTTCTTAATTTCTCGGTTAGATACCTCGACTTGGCCACTTGTTTGCGGGTGGTAAGGTGTTGCCACCTTGTGTTTCACTCCATATTTCTTCAGCAGATTGCCAAATTGTTTGTTGATGAAGTGTTTACCCCCGTCACTGATGACAGCTCTCGGAGTTCCAAACCGAGGAAAGATGATCTTGGTGAACAGCTTCTTGACGGTGGCTGAATCGGCATGCTTGCTCGGAATAGCTTCAACCCATTTAGACACGTAGTCTACTGCTATAAGGATGTATTCATACCCGCACGAAGATGGGAAGGGCCCCATGAAGTCAATCCCCCACAAATCAAAAATTTCAACCTCCAAAATCGGGTTCGTTGGCATTTCTTGTCGGCTGGATATATTACCCATCTTTTGGCACTGATCGCAAGACAAAACAAACTCCCTCGAATCTTTAAAAATAGTCGGCCAAAAGAAACCTGATTGAAGGACTTTAGCTGCAGTTTTCGAGGTTGAAGCGTGACTACCATAGGCGGATGAATGACACTGATAAAGAATTTGCTGCACCTCTTCCTTTGGTATGCATCTTCGAAATATTCCGTCAACCCCAAGTTTCCACAAAAATGGGTCCTCCCAGAAGTAATATTTCTTTTGCTGAGAAGACATCTTATAGGGCATGACTTTGCTGGCTAAAAAGTTCGCGAAATCAGCATACCATGGAACTTCCTGGTTTGGGACGGACCGTTCCAGATTGGGGCGGACCGTTCCATCTAGCCGTTCTGGCTCAGGCTGGGCCGTTCTGTCTGCTGCTACAGCGTCTTCAGGGGCTGGGACGGTCCGCCCTAGTCTGGGGCGGTCCGTTCCAGACTGGATTATCATCAAATGTTCGTCTGGAAACGAGTCGTTGATCGGTATGGATCCAGTTCCTTGGTCTTCTATTTTCAATCTGGACAAATGATCAGCCACACTATTTTCTGTACCTTTCTTGTCGCGTATTTCGAGGTCGAATTCTTGCAGTAAGAGAACCCATCGAATGAGTCGTGGCTTGGCATCTTTTTTGGATAGGAGGTATTTGAGTGCTGAGTGATCGGTGTAGACTATAACCTTTGAGCCAACCAGGTATGACCTGAATTTGTCTAAGGCATAGACTACTGCTAGAAGCTCCTTTTCGGTTGTGGTGTAGTTGACTTGCGCCTCATCCAGCACTTTGCTCGCATAATAGATTGCATAGGGCTTCTTGCCTGTCCGTTGTCCTAGCACTGCACCGACCGCGTAATCACTAGCATCACACATCAATTCGAATGGCTGATCCCAATTTGGAGGTTGCAAGATAGGGGCAGTTACAAGCGCTTCCTTCAACCTATTGAAAGCATCAACACAATTTTGATCAAACAGGAATTCAGCATCCTTTATTGTTAAATTGGTTAATGGCTTAGCAATTTTAGAGAAATCTTTAACGAAACGCCTATAGAAGCCTGCATGCCCAAGAAAGCTCCGCACATCCTTTACACAAGTTGGCAAGGTTAGCTTTTCGATCACCTCCACCTTCGCTTGATCGACCATGATTCCCTGTTCTGAAATTATGTGGCCCAAAACAACTCCTTCTTGCACCATGAAATGACATTTTTCCCAATTCAATACAAGGTTGACTTCCTCACATCTCTGCAAAATTTTTGACAAGTTAGCCAGACAATGATCAAAAGAAGTACCATATACTGAAAAATCATCCATGAAAACTTCCATGTCTTTTTCGATAAAATCCGAAAATATTGCCATCATAGCTCTTTGGAACGTTGCTGGCGCATTACACAAACCAAATGGCATCCTACGGTATGCATAAGTTCCATACGGGCATGTAAAAGTTGTTTTTTCTTGGTCAAGCGGGTGAATTGGTATTTGGAAGAAACCTGAATAACCATCTAAATAACAAAAGAAAGAATGCTTAGCCAGTCGTTCGAGTAATTGGTCAACAAAAGGCAGAGGGAAGTGGTTCTTTCGTGTTGAAGCATTCAGCTTGCGGTAGTCCACACACATCCTCCATCCAGTGACAATCCTTGTTTGGATCAGCTGGCTATCATCTTTCTCAATCACTGTTGTGCCTCCCTTCTTTGGGACGACATGAATGGGACTGACCCATTTGCTGTCTGAGATCGGGTAGATGATTCTAGCTTCCAAAAGTTTCTGCACCTCCTTCTTCACGACTTCACTCATGTTCGGGTTGAGTCTCCTTTGATGTTCTACTGTCGGTTTTGAGTCTTCTTCAAGTAAGATCCGGTGGGTACATATCGAGGGATCGATACCCTTAAGATCTTCGATAGAATATCCAATAGCCTTGCGGTGAGCCCTCAACTCCTTTAGTAGCTTATCAGTCTGATCCAAGTCGAGTTTGGCGTTGACGATGACAGGAAAGGTCTGGTTTGGACCTAGGAATTCGAACCTAAGGCTCTCTGGTAATGTCTTCAATTCTAGTTTACCTTTCTCTGACTGGCAGCTCGGACGGTCCGTTTCAAAACGGGGTGGACCGTTCTGATCTGAATCGAGGCTGAAAATCTGGTCGATTTCAGCCGCTGATCGAAGCTGCATGCTGACCTGGTCCGCCTGGATCTGGGGCAGACCGTTCCAGCCCTCTCTGGCAGCCAAGTATTCAACGGTTTGCAGAATTTCGTTGAATATCAAGTCTGCCTCCTCCTCTTCAGGTGTGGCCGAGAAGGAATGGTATGCTTGCACAATCCGATTGTTGAATGTCTCTTCAACCATGGCTTCCAATGATTCAGCCATAAAAATTGAATCCATATGGTCTGGCATCCGCATCGCTTTTTCCACATCAAACTCAATTTTCTCATCTCCAACTTCCAATTTCATCTTGCCGGTTCTGCAATTGATGAACACACCGGCTGTGGTGAGGAAGGGTATGCCCAGGATGATAGGAACTTCAGGATCTTCCTCCATATCAACCACCACGAAGTCGCATGGAACAAAGATGTCTCCAACTCGAATTGGCACGTCTTTCACCTGCCCCAATGGCAATCTTATTGAATTATCAGCAAGTCTCAAAGTCACCGGGGTTGGTTTTAGTTCTCGTTTTCCAATTCAATGAAAGATAGTTTCAGGGATCAGGCTGACGCTTGCTTCAATGTCCAGCAACGCTCTCTTCATACCTAAATCACCAACTTTACAAGGAATAGTAAATCTACCTGGATCCTTCATCTTCGGCGGCATTTTCTTGATGTTTGGAGTGTCGGGATCTCCTGACAAGGCCATGACACCGCTCAATTCTAAGTTCTTCTTGTTGGATAAGAGATCTTTGAGAAACTTGGCGTAGGATGGCATCTTTGACAAGAGGTCAGTGAAGGGAATAGTGATTTTCATTTGCCTCAAGATATCCAGAAATTTTCCGTATTCCCTGTCTTTCTTAGCCTGAGCTAGCCTCTGCGGGTATGGGACTTCAACCGGAGGATCGTTCGGCGTCGGGGGTGGATAAGCAAAGACTTTCTCAACTCTGGGCAAGGTTGGGGCGGTCCGTTCCGAATTGGGGCGGTCCGTTCCAGCTTGTCGTTCCGGCTCAGGCTGGTCCGTCCCAGATGTGACTGGTTGCTGGATGTCTGGGGCGGTCCGTTCCGAATTGGGGCGGTCCGTTCCATACCACTGTTCCAGCTCTGGCTGGTCCGTCCTAGCTGAATCCGGCTGCAAATCCTTGGGCATCTCAGGGCCATCGTAACTAGTCCCGCTCCTCAGTCTGTGCGTGACGCTTTTGCACTCTTCTCTGGGATTGGTTTCAGGTTGGCTTGGAAACATGCCTGGCTTGGTTAGTGCCCCTGAGTTGGCTTGATCATTCCCTTGGTTCAGCTTGTTTATGAGTAGGCCTAGGTCTTCTCTTAGCAGTTTGATCTCGTCATGGACTGAGTGATTGAATATCCCTTGGTTCTGCATAAACTTCTCTATTGTTCGCTGAGAGAGCCCGCTATGGGCGTTAGTGCTATTGTTGGAGTTTGATGCTTGACCAGTTTGGCCCGGATTGGCACACCCGTTGGGGTTGCTGTACGAGAGACCTGGGTGGTTCCGTTTGTCGCGATATGAGTAGTTATTGCTTGGGAAGAAGGAGGGAGGAGTAATTATGGCATTGACATTCTCAGGCTGGTCCTCCCTGGCTACCAAGTGACAAGACTTGGCTGTGTGACCTTCATCTTCGCAGATTTGACATACGGCGGCGGATTCGGAGGGTTTTGATGATTTTGCACTTATGTTTTTGAGCATGACCGTCAAAGAATCGAGTTGAGATTGGAGGTGAGTGGATTTGTCTACTTCAAACACGCCTCCTTTGTTCTTTGAGCGAACTGACCAATTTGTCTGAGATTGTGCCATGCTTTCAATCAAGGCTTTTGCATCCCTGCATCCCATCTCCAGAAAAGCACCACCTGCAGTTGAATTTATATTCTGACGAGTTATGTCATCCAATCCATCATAAAAACTAACAATCAGTCTACTATCAGGTACATCATGATGTGGACACATTCTTTGCAGGTCTCTAAACCGTTCCCATGCTTCGAACAGGTTTTCATCTTGGTCCTGCTGAAAGGTTAACAATTCCCTAACTAATTTGGTCGTTTTTACCCTAGGATAAAACCTATCCAGGAAGGCTTTGGTCAAATCGTTCCATGTTTCAAAGGGTCGGTCATTAAGACTATTCAACCAATCTTCGGCTTTGTCCCTAAGATAAAAAGGAAAAAGAGTTAGGCGAATTATATCCGGATCGACTTCTTCAGGAACCAAGGTTGTGTAATTTCGCAGGAAGGATTGTAAATGCCTGTTGGCATCTTCATGAGGAGATCCTGCAAAAGTGTTTTCCTTGATCAAAGACACGAGGCCAGGATTGTAGAAGAAATCCCTGGTCCTCTCGGTTTTCGGTGGTTTGACCCCAAGTCGGATGTTATTTGCGGTAGGTGCCCCGATCTCCCTCAAAGGTCGAGTTGCCTCAGCCTCCTTGGCAGCTTCAAGTGCCTCACGCAATGCACGCTCAAGTTCAGTTTCGTTGTTGTTGCCCCCGTTTCCGTTTAAGTTGTCTCCCATTGCTTCTATGTCAGTTGATGCGGTTGATGTGGTTCGTCCTAATGTGAAACGAAGTGTCTCGAATTGCGCTACAGGTGGCTGTGCTCTAGAGAGATTCCTACGATTTCGTTGGTAGAAAAGGCGAAAAGGCGGAACCAAAGAACTGTCACCCTGCCTCTCGGTCTGCTCAACTGTTTCTGGAATTTGCTGTTGCAAAACCGCACGGTTAGGTCCAGATGAGGAAGAGCTCGCCTGAGAGGGGTTCTTCTTCCCTTTTCTTGGGTGTCGAAAGTCGTAGTTGCAAGTGCTGCTGGTGGTTTTCTTCTTTCCAGCCAGCGCGTGTTCCTGCAATTTCCAAAAACCAAGAAAAAGTGAAAAGAGATAAAGAGAAATTAGTCTAACTTGAAAACTAAACTTAGATAAAGGCACCGTCCCCGGCAACGGCGCCAAAATTTGATCGGTTCTTCTGTGCGTACGGGTCAAATTTAATCCTTAATTACCGATGCGAATTCGTTAGCAGTACAGTTTAAGGGTCGAATCTCGGGGACGGACTATTCTGTTTCTAAGTTTCAGTTTAAACAATTCAAACTAAATTCTGGTTTTAATATAAATCAATAAGTTTCAACAGTTCTAAAATAAAGAATAATAAGGTAAAGTTCAATCCCTAAATTACCAAATTCTAACTCGAACTAAAGATAATCAAGTTAATGAAAATTAGGGGTTTAGATCCTCGAACAATTCTTTGTGTCAAAGTTGGAACGGTCCGTTCCATCACTGGAACGGTCCGTTCTGGACTTTGTCAATTGATCAGAACAGGTCGTTCCAGGCCAGACTCCCCCTTCCGGGCGGTCCGTTCTGACCTTGGAACGGTCCGTTCCGATCAATTGATACTTGTTTTGTCATGAGTTTTAATTATTAATTAAACGTTTTTATGCGAGATTAAACAATACGTAACCTAAAGACTTGTACTCTAACTCCCGTTCAGGTCAAGCTATTAAGTTTTATTGTTTAACTCCTAGAACGCCTAAATTTCAACTTCCGTTTCTTGGTTTAGTTGTTCTAGTCTACTTCTCGAGTTTTGGTAAACTTTTAATCTTCCGATTTCAAGTTAAACCCTAGTTTATTAAGGTCTTGTTTAATCCTTCCGGATATCGCCTACCGAACAGTAAAATTACTAAGTTAATGTGGCTGCGATTGATTTTAATCCTAACAGTTAAACTAGGCCTTTGTTTAACGAGGTAATCAGATCAAACAGAGACAAACTTAAGCAATTAAATAGAAAATTAAAGTGCAAGAAGTATAATATAACTTAATTTAACTAATAATTAAAGATTCAAATAAAAAACAAGCAACTAGAGAAATGTTCTCAGACCATAGCCCCTAAAACTACTCTACTCTAACAAATCCATGCAAGAACAAGCATGTTTCATCAAATACAAAGACATAGAAAGAGAAAAATCAAGTTTACAACAAGTTGCGCTTGAAAACTCCACGTTTCTGTGCTCTGTCCTGTCTGGGGCGGACCGTCCTGGCTTTGGAACGGGCAGTTCCAGATGCAGTTGGTCGTCTCGGCAGGCCGTCTCCTTTTCTGAGTTAGAAAGAGGCTAAAACCTAGAATTTCGAACTTAGCCTCAATTGAAGACAGGACAGAGCTTTTATAATGAGGCAATGGTGGCTTCAAACGTGGGAGACGTGCTTCTGGAAGGTCGGTAATAGGGGAAACCGACTTGACAAACATAGCCTTCTATTTTTAGCAATCCAAAGATAGCTGGAACGGCCCGTTCTGAGTCTGGGGCGGACCGTTCCAGTCTGGTCAGGGCAGTCCGTCTGATGTCTGGTTGAGTCCGTTTGGACTTGGTTCCTCTGGTCAGGGCGGACCGTTCCGTTTGTGGGACGGTCCGTTCCACTCTGTATGAGCAACTCCCGTTTGCTTTTTCCCTCTGTTCTTCATGCCGAATAAATGCTGAACCTGCAAAATAAACTTGCCGGGCTACGGCTGGACTTTTCTACAACCTAAGTTAGCAGAAATTGATAAAAACACATGCATTTGAACGTAATTTTAGGGCTTAATCTGGTTGGAAATTGAGTATGAAAACCATACATCACCTTCCCTTCTGCCCTAGCCGTCCAGAAAATAGGAGAGAAGACCAGATCCAGATCTGCTGGAGAGAGAAAGGTGAATGTGGAAATGAAAGATGGCCCCCTCCCAAGATGGAAGGCGCCTAATAAACTCTCCTCTGGCCCCTAGACAGCTGGTGCACGCTCTCCCTCCATCTAGGCCGAAATTGAGGCCTTTCCATAAGAGAAAACGCATCAAATTCAACCAGAAAACCTTCCCTGTTAAGCAATTCGGAACGAATTGACTGCAATTCGGACCGAATTGATGCTGCTGGAATTTCTGCGCATGTGAATTCGGTCCGAATTGAGAGGAATTCGGTCCGAATTGATGGAGCTGACTTGGCAGAGTTGTAATTCGCGTGGCCTTGTGTCTGGGCAATGCACCGGGTCTAGTCGGGATTTGATCTTTGGCTAGGAATGAGTCGTCTAGCCGTCTATTCTGCTGTTTCCTTGCTATTTCTTTCGAGTCCTGCAAATATAAAACAAAAGCGCAACGGCAGTGCCAAATCTGGCGAACAAAGATAAAAACAAGGAAAAATAGCAGTTTTAGTCCAAATTTCGATGTAAAGTCTGGTCAAAATATCGATATAAATATGAGATATCAAACATCTGTACTATTTACGTCGATAATTGTCGAATACGGTCGCAATATAATTATAAGAGATTTGAGTTTAAAGACCGTTTAATATCTCATTTTCGAAAAGTAAAAAAATATTATTTTTTCCCGTTCGAAAGAGTGAGTATATTATTAAATAAGACATTAGTCGGGTCTATATTAGTATTGGAATATTAGAAAGAAAAAAAAATACTTCAATTCCATTTTTTTTTGTCATCATTCTATTCTGCTACTCGATTCATTTAACCTTTTTCTCTTTTTTTTTTTTTTTTTTTGAGGTGGCTCATTTGATCAATCAAATAACAACTTGTTTTTTTTAAAAAATAAAGTAATATTCAACTCGACAGTTAAGTTATCGAATAACTCGGAAAACATTTCCCCTATATTAATAACTGAATTTACTTGAAATAAAAATTGAAAGATAATTACCAAAGTTGATATTAAAAATGTAGATATATTCTTTATAGTTTTCATAGGTCGTGTTTTGAATTTGATTATTTGACACTTCTAAATTTTCTCGTACTCTTGTCTTTTTTCTTTATGCTTTTTTTATGATTTTTGTAATTGATGCTTGTATTAAACTCTTTGTTCCTATAATTTGGAACTTTTAACAACTCAACTTATTTGAAATAAAGAATAAATACACTATGATCCAAACAAAATAAACATACATAAAATAATAAAATAGTCTCTTAAATAAAAATATGAATTTTGGGGGTGTTTTTGGAGCATAATATGATACTTTTTTAGCCCTAATATTCAAATTTGGTTGTAGAGTTATGAGTGAATTTTGTTTTGACATGTCATTTGTGAGATTCGAAAATACGTGTCAAAAGATATCCAATTTAAACTCAAAAGGTAAATTTCTCATTTTGTAGTACTTTTTGGGACTTTCTTGCCTTTTTCTTTTGGTTCGCTTGATCCAAGAATTTATGAGCTATCTTCTTTGAATCGCTTGTAATGAAGAAAATATATATATCAGTTAAGGAAAAAATGTCTTGTTAATGAGACATGTTTTTGATATATTCATTGCATGTGCTTTTTATCCGAGTTATTGAGACATTTTTTTTTCAAATATTATGTACTTTGAACATTTGTATCTCTAAAAGTTTCTAGAACTTTTGTAATTTGTAAGAAGGCATTATATACTTTTTGAAGGAAAGAAATGAAATAACATTATCTGCTATCGGAAATTTTCATATAAATTATAAATTTTGCATCAACCAAGAGGGATATCTTAGCGTAGGATATGTATAAAATGGTAATCCATGTGCAGCCAACATATATAGGTGTTATGGGGTCCTAGGTGGGGAGAGATGCTGGAGCAAATCATGTGGCAGTTACCAAGAGGACTGTTCAGAAAAATAAAGAAAAGAAAAGCCAGTTTCGAAATTGCAGAACTTTATTTATTTATTTTGTTCTTATTGTTTTTGGGTTGGGGTGATGGAAGGATTTTATTGATCAGACGGTTTAGAAATTTTATTATGATCAGATTACAAAAATCCCCCACAAGGTGATCCCTGATCTTACTTGGTATATCGAACAAAAATTTGATTTCAAGTTAGAGCCTGCTAATTACAACGAAGATGTTTGAATTTTAAAAGAGGCGCTGCATGCTGATTCGGATCAGCAACTGTCTAATTACACTATTCAGTATATTGATGCATGGATAGTTGGTTAAAATAGTCGCTAATCATGTTGTACCTCTATTTCAATAAAAAAAAAATTATGATAAGTGATTCATTTAAAAATCTGAATTAGCATACTAACTGGCATAGAAAATTTTCTCTTTTTATTAAAAGCTAAATCCCAATGAATAAATTGGGCAACTAATTAAAAAATTACAAAATATAAACTTTGTTCTTTCAAAATAAAACAATGACGGAGCTCTAAATCCGTGTCATTGTTTCAAGATAAGTAGGAAAAAAAAAAATAACGTAGTATTCTATGAACGCCTTTGTGAAACAATGGTCGTATTTGTATAATTTTTATTCTAACGAATAAACATTTGTTTTTTTTTTTTTTTTGAGAATGTTTAATATGCACCATAATGCATATGACTTTCTATGTAACTTTTGATATGTTAATTCTAAATGTTAAAGGATAGGAGTAGGGTTTTTTAACCCGTTAATCATATTAGCTACTTCCATGCACAACGACTTATATAATAAATGGAGAGGCATGAGATGATATATAAAATAAAACTTAGTTCTGGATAATTGTACGTACCTACTATACAGCTCGAGTGCTTTATTCATGCATTAATTTATATTGGAAATTGATGTTGACCGAAAAAAAGAAATCCACCAAATTGCGGGTGGAATTATAATATTGTCTTTCATACACTGTTCCTTTCTCTATATACCTCCTTTCTTTGTTTTGAAGTGCACAGTTTTCCAATTTATAAATGTATCTTAACAGTATTTTGACAATTTATTACGATACAATATTTTTTTTTTAGCATTTGCAATCCAAAGTCAGTTTTTTCTTTGAACGATTTACAGTGATTTATTATTAAACATAACATTGGAAACAAAACTTCTGTAAGTGGGGATCGCTTTATGATGTCCAAAGGGCCCACAACCAGAGTTTGCATCACTTTGTAGCTTCTTGCTTCTTGGGTTTAGCGCTATATATATATATATATAATCACTGCCCGTAGGCACACAACCCCAACTCACGCACCCATTTTAACCCACCTTCCAGCGGTGGGCCTCGATCCCAGGTCTCCCCATTTTAGCGCTATATCTCGCGAGTTAGTCGGTACTCGGTACGTCTAAAGTCTAAAGTCTAAACAATAATGGTGCATATACAAGACAAAAAGTTTGGTTTTAGAAGAATGACCAGTAACTTCATACAATGGTTATTGTAACATTTGTATCGCTTTTATGGATTCAGGATTCGACACATCTTAAAGCATTCAAACTCGCTTTTGATGTGTACGCGACTTTCGTCTTTTTCTTGTACGTTCTTCCTGTAGACCTAGCTAGTAAAAAAGGGGATTGGAATGGAATTGTATGTAATGATAATGATAAATGCAAGGCAACAACAGGATTTATATATGAAAGCAATAGGATTAAAGCATCGTGTCGTGTCGGGATGCATGGCAATAATTGTTCGTCATTTTATATTTGCGTCACTTTTTTAATGTCATTCCAGACGATTGATGGTTTAAGCGAATTTTTTAATTCAACAATCCTTCAACGTCCACAATATTCGCGAATTATGCGAATTTTATGAATAATATGAGTGAATGTGTTATAATTTTAAGCTTGTAGCTATCAGATTGGTTTCAACTTTCAAATAACGAATCTGAATTGTTCAATCTGACTAAAAAAATCAGTATCGATATTTAGTGTCTCTAAATGACTATAAATTATTTACATTACTATTATTAATTTGTCATACTGAATAATGATCCATATGCATATTCGCATGAAAGTTGTTACACATCCAGACCCTTGTTACAACTTACGAGTATTCAGCGCCAAATTAACTAATGAAAATGCACCGGTATCCTATTCTCGGTACCGGTGCACCGCTATTATTTATAAATTTAGCACCCAATTTCCGTAGAATATGGCATGCTATCAAGTATAATTTCTGGACAGAGGCAAAAATGTATATTTTTTTTACCGTTGACCGCTGACGAAATATGTTCTACACTGAACACCGCTAATATTTTTTTACCGTTACTATATTTTTTGCTTAATTGATCCGAGAGTAGATTAACGGCTTCTAGGGTACAATTTGTCACATAGGACAGTTTGGAGTATTTATTTTTCTCTTTCCCCCTTTTTTAGGACAATTTAGTAGGATTACTTTAGAAACCTATTTTAATTTCAGCAATTGAATTTTGCATTTAGTATTTGGTCTCTAGAGTTAATTATTACCGTTTAGAATTTATGATGGGAACTAGACGAGGACAAATCATTTAAATTCGACATGTTATAATTAAACATTTGACCACTTAACTAAATCTTAATTCCAATATAACGATGATGTCAAAAGGACTGGTTGTGCCTTCGGCTCGTACTTAAAAAGAAATGAAATAATATATTTATCACTTTAGGGTAAGTAGTAATAATAATACTTTTTCTTTCTTTCTTTCAGTGGAAGCAGGTGGCACGATTACTTTTTATGGTAAATTAAAAAATAATACACAATTATTTAGTCTTGAGAACGCACTTTTTCATAACACATTCATTATTAGTCAATTATCTCTTCCAGACAACCATGGCATAATTTGCACAAATGTCTTAAACTTTTAGTTTTGGCTTGAACACAGTAGAAGGCAGTTTTTTAATAAAATATTTATTTGATTCATTATTTAATAAAAAATATAATAAACAGTTAAATCATCTTTATTGTAATAGTGGCAAGTACGCTATCAACAATGGTGCCACTTCTGTTTAGAACTGATACTAATGACATCCGACGGCACCACTGTTTATTTTATTTATTTTTTTGACAACTGACCGTAAGCCCATTCACACACTTCAACCAACAATTGAACCCCAGTCTCCATGGAACCAGACTAAGTATTTTATCCAAGTGCTCTAGACGGGGCAGAGGCAGTAGTGGAACAAAAGGGGCTCCCCCCCCCCCCCCCCCCCCCAAATTTTAGATTTGTATGAAGAGCTTTTCATTTATATGCAAATTTTTTTTAATATATAACATATTGCACCATAATAAAAGAGTTCAAATGCAATAAATATAGCTCAAATACAATATAATAAGTTTATTGTTTGTTCAAACTAGTTTAATTATAATTTTTATTTAGAGTAAATTTAGAAGAAAAATCACAAAATAAAACATTGACCAAATATGAAAAATCTTTGATTATTTTTTTTAAGAAAAAATTACTTCATTATTATATTGGATACAATTCATGTTCAAAAATATTACTACTATAAAACAATGCAATATTATTTTTTGTGGTCATTTTTTTTAGATTTTTAACTTTAATTAGTCTGCCTAAGTCGAAATCCTAGCTCTGCCCCTGACGCTAGACAAGGCACCACTGTCACTGACGTTGTTGCAACGATGCTACGATGCTTGCGTACTGACATATTTATTATTTATTATTAATATTAAATAAATAATATTTACTATCAAAATAGTGCTTGTAATAACAACTTATTATTAAAAAATCACGGGAAGAATGGTAACGGAGACTTGAGTTAGTAATTACGAACTCCGAAGGGATTAGAATGGGACGAAATGAAACGTGAAAGGCAAGCGTGACATGCTGAGGCGCCACCTTCATTTAATGCCGCACTCATCTTTTCGTTTTTTTAAAGTGATCATCTTTTCTTATTTACTGCTCTCACAAGTCTTTGTTTTATTAAAGTAAATAAAAGGCCTAAATCCACTCTTTTATCTATTTTTATGATTTTTGACTTTTGACCTCCGAAACTTCCAACTTACGGCGTCCTTCATTGATATTTGGGACGATTATTCGTCGTCTCCTTTTTGTTTTTCCTTTTAATTATCTTTAGGTGGTAATTGATATAGCCTAATTCTGAATTTCTGACATACATTTTTTGTTCAATTAAGTATCGAGTTTAAAGAGTGATTTCCACCAAGAGAAATTGAGGACTCCTAATTTAAAAAGCAATTTGCAGACCGCAATGATCCCGATTAGAACTTACTTCAAAAAACAAAAACAAAAAAACATAATATTGGAAGTCGGCTTAATTACATAATACGTTTGCTTTTGCCGGACCAATTACGAGTCTTATCTCATCATCCAATGCTTGAAATAAAAACTTCAAAGTTTCTAAAAAGCATATCAGAATATTGGGTACAAGCGACATAAAAAAACATCAACAAAAGCAACTTCTTCTTGATATAAAATCAATATCAAACAGCAAGCTTCAAGTAATTTTTATATACAGTATTGAAGAACTATCTTTATTTTTTTTATAATATGAAAAAATTATGATAACAAAAAGTTAGACCCATTTTTTTTTTTTTTTGTGCTTGTGTTATATGTGTTTCTATATAAAATTCATTCTACCAATATAACGAAGAAAAAAATCTACTAATATACAAAAAAGTTATGAAAACAATGCGCAAGAACTGCGAACTATATTTATCTTTTCCGATAATTCATCATTTCTTATTCCTTAAAAAAGAAAAATCTTCCTTTCTAAAAGTTGCTGTTGCAAACCGTGAATCAAGATCACAGGGTTTAAAAAAAATGTATGAAGAAAACTGACACCGACTTCAGGGTGCACAGCTGGAGTTCTGTAAAAATGTGCTCTGCCGCAAAGCTCCAAAAATGAAAAATCGGATATCTTTTGTTGTCATTTTACTCAGTGAGTCAGTGTCTCAGTGACATATCAAAAGAGTTGTATTAGAGTATGTGTTTCATCTTCTTTCGTTGCGCGTACGAATGGTACCAACGATGCGACTTCCGTGAGGACAGAGAAAGATAATACCTCATTTATATTATGATAGGGGTCGTTTGGATGTGTCCGGAATTTGGAGATTTTCCAATTCCGGACATAAATTTTAATATAAACAATTCATCTCTCTCACAAAGTTACACACTTTCCAACGAAAATCCTTATTCCTTCCTAGGAATTGGCTATTCCTAACCCATCCAAACGACCCCATATATAATAGTACTTCCCAAATAATTCACCAATCATTGATAGTAAACACTAAATAAACAATGTTAGGCGTATTATTTGCTATTTGGAAACAAAAAAAATGAAGTGTGGATAAATTGGCATGTGCAACTAGCAAGAGGGATCTAATGTGAGGAAAGAGCAGGGTAAATGGTGTGAAATGGTAAATTTGTTTCACAATTCACATACGACTAAATTTATTTTGATTGATTTCATAAATATCATCCTAGGCATAGACCTACTTACCTCAAACAAAGATCAATACATTAGATGATGTTCAGCCAAGGTCGTGTCAGACAAACAAAGTATGTAGAAAAATTTTGAATCAGTATATTAATTAATGACACTTTATATTAGGTCAAGGGGAGATTTACACATGGAGTACTAAATGTAGATTTCAGTGACTAATTTCGTAAAGAAGACTTAATGACCTTTATCATTTTTTTAAAATAAGTATAAAACTCCACCACTTCTGTTTCAAATATAACCTAAGAAACTGCACCGGTACCTATCTATCCGGTACCCAGTGCAGAAACCTTATCTGATTCCAATTTAACCCCCAATACGATCTGGTTACATTTTTCTTAAACATCCCGGCCCCAAACCCAAAAAAAAAAAAAAAAGACACTAAAATACATCCTTTTTATTAATACAGAGGCACAGAGCAGAGCAATTATTACAAAGACCGTTATTTTGCACCAACATTTTCTTTCTGCTATACAATTTCGACTTCGGAAAGGACATCTTGTTGAATATCTAAAACTAAAAAATTTTAGTAAACACTAATGTATCCGATTAACGTAAATACATCAAGATTTTAATCCATTTGTTTGATGTCCTATTCTTGATCAGATGCATGTGCCGTTACTTTTTCCGCTTCATGATATTAATATGCATTGATTTATTGTTGTTATTTCTTATTTATGAATTATGACCATAAACTTGTGATCAAAACGTGTGAAAGTTGGCCATTCCTCTTGCTTTGTTACTGGCCCGTTGCACAAATAATTACATTTATTTGAGGAACGTGGTTCATGCCCAATAAATCATATATTAATTGTACTTTGAATCTAGGCTATACAAGAGGTCATTTGATTTTCTATATAAGCAGTTCATTTGGAAAATATTGGATATACCGAATATACAATTTGATCAAGTTCATTTGGAAAATATTGGATACACCGAATATACAATATGATCAAGTAGAAGTTGAGACCGAAAAAGAAACTCGATCAAATTCCAATTTTCCATTTTGATTGATATTCCTTATGGTAATTTCCAATTTGATTTGAAAATTATTCCAATAAATTCTGCTGGATATTGTGGAGACTCTCATCAATCGCTTCTATGGTCGTGCCCTAAGGAGTGACAATAATCTGAATTATCTTGGTTGCGGTTCCTCTTCCACGTTGAGAAGGAATACGCTTAAGGACAGCGCCTAGCGCGATTCGGATAAAATTATTTTAATTACTTATTTTATTTATGTTTACGATATTCGAATTTTGTTTATTTGATTTTTTCACCAACACATCTTATGTGATCCAAAATTGGCACTTGCATTAAGGTGACTTGTTAGGAGTGAGGTACCATACGGATGAATTGACTTGTGAGGAGTGAGATATCATACATAAATCAACTAGGTATGAACAATTTCAAGAAATTTTGGGAGGCCCAGCAAATATACTGTGCTTCATTCATTTCAGACAAGCCTAAAAAAACAGGAATAGAAGAGCATTTTTCAAGAAAAATGCTGAGATTCGTCCTAAATCGAATGAGAATTACTTTACAGGATCAACTAGACAACTAGGTATGATATGAACACAACAGTGGGCTACTAAATTTCTGAATGCTTATTTTAGGCCCAAAAATTTTAGCCCATTTAATTTTGGACCTGATTCCAAATCAACAGTAACTTTGGACCTTACCGGACTGAAATCCTCTACTGTCGTTTCCGACAGTAGAGGCTAACTGCCCTCACACATTTTATTTATATATAAAAATTTTAAAATTCAAATGTTGAATCCAAACCGTTAATCTTGTTCAATTTCACGGACAATGCGTTTTTATGTTATTTTTAGAAAATTTAGAGTCGATTTGATACTCGATTAAGTGACCAAATTATGAACGTATTAGAATTAATCTAACCAGATTCGTTCATTTGTTGATCACTTGATCTAGTATTAAATCAATTTAAAAATTTATAAAACTTATATGAAAACGCATCGCTCGTAAAATTGAACAAAATCAACGGTTTGGATTCAACAATTGAAATTTAAAATTTTTTAAATATTAATAAAATCGTAAGGGCAGTAGACCTCTACCGCCGTTTCCGACAGTAGAGGATTTCAGTCCGGACCTTACCTATCTGGCTATCTATCTCCATTTTCCGGTGTCCGGTCATAGATAGGAAAATGTTTTTTGTACATAAGACAAAGTGTTCCCGGTTGGCATAGATGGTTGCAGTTAGTGTGGCCAGAAAGTAGACTAGAGGGAGGGAAAGAAAAAAGAAGAACAATATTCTAACTTCGTTTTGTGATCACACATAGATAAGCTCAGGCAGCCCACTAATATTGTTGATGTTTTCGAGCTTCATTGAAGATCATAGATTGATTATATTGTTCAATTGCTAAACTGAACATTTTCATGAATATAATGGATTGTGAAAACAAAGCTCAGGAGAAAGTTTTGTCCGAAGGTCCTTTGTTTTTTATTGGGTGAATTTTCATATTTACTTCGTTTCTAGCTCCCTATGTCTTCTTTGTTGTTCCAAAATAATTTGGAGTTAAAAAAATATGTAAAATTATTTTACCATTTGATCTCCTTGTCACACTGTATTCGACCATAAGTTCATAAAAGTAATTGTAGCAAAAGTACAAGATTGCGTACTTGCATATAATATATTTTTCTCAACTTACCAGTTAGCATAACTTGGTATAAGAAATTTTAAGAACTAATACCGTATTTTTTTCTCTGTTGTACTTTCAAAAAATATTTTAAATTTTCAATAGTACTCAGAAACATAATCTCTAATTCTTTTTTTTTTTATGATTACATAATCTCTGATTCCAAATATAAAGAGCAAGTGTAAATCAAACGTGAAAATGAATGCCTCAAAACTAATGGCTCCCAAAAACCAAAGGGTACTAATGTCTATAAGCAAAATCAACAATTCACAATTGACAGTTTTAGGTTCGAACAAATAAACAATAAAAAATCCCTCCCAAACACTTTCAAAATAATTGATTCTGGCGGAGCCGGCACTGAACCGCGCCTAGTTAAGTAAAAACTTTCAGTTGGCGACTTGGAGAATGCTTAGCAGATAATGCTAAAAGAGCCTGTTTAGACTAAGCACGATTGGTTAATTTATCAAATGTCAATTGTTTTTGTCATATAGTAACAATGTAACAGTTATCTTTAAAAGACCGAATATTTTCCCATTTTCTTCTGCACGTTAGATCGATCCGTACGGTTGGAGGGAAAATTTGGCAGAAAATATTTTACTATCAGAAATTATAACTGCCATCGGCAGAATAATCATCGCATGCCATCGCTATGATTAGTAGGTGTCTGTTACAAATGTTCAGTTTAATAACTAAATGTGTTCAGTTTAATAATCAAAAGTGTTCAGTTAAATGCATCAATTAATGATTTTATTATATAGAATCGTGCGTCAGGGCAGAGAGAGGCGCACGGCGCGTCAGGGGTAGAGCTGGAAATAAAATATTTTGAACCGGAACGGTTCATGACCCCTTCGTTTAGTTTAATAATAATATTTTTTCTTATAACATTTATATTTTTTATTGCAGCTAACTGAACATTTATACTCAATTAACAGAACATTTGTACTCACCCAACTGAACATTTGTACTTAATAAAATAAACATTCATGCTTATAACATTTATATTTTCTATTGCAACCAACTGAACATTTATACTTAAATAACATACCATTTGTACTTATTAAACTGAACATTTGGATTAAAAAAAAATAAAAATAAAAATAACATAGTCAGTTTCGTCAACGAAACACTATAGTTTCGTTACCGGTTCGATCGTTTTGTAGCACTACTCGGGATCCACATCCTCAGCAGCCGGATTTTGGCTGCTCCAAGCAGCCAAAATTTGTTTTTTTTAATATTTCAACATTTTAAAATTCAAATGTTGAATCCAAACCGTTGATCTTGTTCAATTTTACGGGCGATGTGTTTCCATATAAGTTTTATAAAATTTAGAGTCGATTTGGTACTTGATTAAGTGATCAAATTATGAACGTATTAGAATTAATCAGTGATAGTTAACCAGATTCGTTCATTTGTTAACCACTTGATCTAGTATCAAATCAACTCTAAATTTCATAAAACTTATATGAAAATGCATCGCCCGTAAAATTGAACAAGATCAACCGTTTGGATTTAATATTTAAATTTTAAAATGTTGAAATATTAAAAAAAACAAATTTTGGCTGCTTGGAGCAGCCAAAATCCGGCTGCTGAGGATGTGGATCCGCACTACTCGTGATGAAATCAAATCTTATGGGAAACAATATAAACTATTAATTAATATATCAATTTTGTACTATTCCAATGATACTCGCTATCCAAAGTCAAACAAAGAGTCGAATTTTTCAAACGAATCAACGAATCCACTGATTCCACTTCCAGTCGTCCAAACTTGCCAAATTGTCAATGTGTTCTTAGGTTCTGCATCTAATTGCTTTCTGCCAACTTTTACCTTTATGGGATCTGAAAGAGGAGCATTCCTCGCATGTAAACAAGTGGACTCAATTAGTGGTGTGTCAAATAAAATGAAACAGAAAGAAGAGGCCTTTAAAGAGGCATTAATGTAGGTACTCTTAACTCTGCTCTTGGTAATATAGGAGGACAGGCCGACTGCATCCATATCTGCTCAATGCATTAAATCTCCCATACCATCTAAGATTGAATTGCACCAAAAAAGGGTAAATGTGGAAATATATTTTATTTTCGCTTAATAATATGGTAGTAAGGAAAACACTTTAGCCACAAAATTATACACCTTATATTACTTGTATGCACTGGTGATCGAAAAATTTTCTCCCTTTTTAATTTTCCTCTCCAATTTATAGAAGAGTTTTTAATTAAAACTCTGAAATATAAATTACCAGGATGTTTATCAATAGTATTGAGTGGGCATATATTTTTCATTTACTCTTCTATAATTTTTTTCCCCCACTTATTTCCAAAAAAAAATTATAGAAGAGTAAATGAAAAATATGTGCCCACTCAATACTATCAATAAAAATCCTGCTAATTTATTTTTCAGATTTTTAATTAAAAATTATATTTTGTTCCTGCAAATCCCACCTTAAGTAATCATCAGAATAATTACCACCATTATTTATTAAATTTAAGATTCTCTGCTTTCTTCTTTTTTAATTGATTAAATAATGGTGACTCATATAATAAGAATATCATTAAGTTTTGGTCTCAATTTTTATTCTCTCTTGCAATTTGATGTTCAGTAATATTAATTGGAAAAGACATTAAAAGAAGCGCAAGGTCAGTGCAGATGTTAAATCACTGTATGCGCAACTCCAAGAGGTGGGTGCTTTGGAAATATAAAACCACTGTAGTTTTCCCAACTGCAGCAATCCAACAGAAGAGAAAAAGACATACTTCTACTGTAGGTCCATCTCCCGCCCACATCATCTACAACTAGCCAGCGACAATCTTTTTTAGAAAACTTGAGTAGTGGCTATATAAGGTATAAGCGTATAGCCAGTGACAATTAGACCTGTCAAACGTTTACGTTGTTAACATAAATAGCCTCTTACGTTTAATGTTCTGTTTAAGAGGCGTAAATTTTTTTTGTAACGTTTCACTTAGTAAACGTAAGTATTTTTTACTTCCGTTTAACGTTTCACCTGTTTAAACAACACAAAATTCGTTAAGAAAACGTTAAAACATATAAACGAAAATTCAAGTCCATTTTCACTTACATTTCACCGGTCCAAACGTAAGAATTTTGGACTCCTTTTAATGTTTCACTGGACTAGGTGAAACGTTAAAACGTTTAAACGTGTCAACATTGACAGGCCTAGTGACAATCTTGATGACAAATTCTTCTTTAGTATGAGGTTTCGGGCGGTGTTTTCAACATCATACTGACAGCTCTACCAGCCGGATGACCAAAATCGTCCGGTATTTTCCGAAAATTTTCGATATTTTCTCTCACATAATCGGATACTGCCCGATATTACCAGATTTTCTCATAACCAGTACTCCAGTAGGGTATTGGAAACCCTACTTTCAGGTGTTGCGCTTTCAATAATAAATGTACAAATAGTCAAGTAATTAAATTCCACATCATTTCGATTATTATTTTAATATAATTTAAGAGATGTTAAGTTTATATTGTTGAAAAATTAATTATGTTTGATGAACGGCAATATATGTTCGAAATTTATTACTTTTATACTTTCATGGCAAAGGAACCATACAAAAGATGTCTAATGTATTGGGTACCTAAACTAATTTGTTTGTGAATATTGCCGACATTTTCGAGTTAATCAATTGCCAAGTATCCACATTAAAATGCTAAATCTCGTAACGGAAACAGGACGGTATTTTTGAGCGTCATAAGTAGGTAGTTGCATTTGACGATATATCCATCGCTATCAAAAACGACAACTGATCTCCTTAAAATTTGATTTGTTTTTTTTTATAGTAAATCTTAAAATTCTTGGATTCGTGAAAGCAAGATCATATTCTAATGTAATTAAAGATACAAAATCTTTATTTCAGATTAGTCAAAGCAGACGAAACTGCGCTTTAGCTCCACAGATGGAGAAGAGAAGTTCCAACTACGTCATTTACATAGCAGCAATTGAAAATTGAAATCATAGATAAGTATCCAAAGGGAAGACTTGTATTTTTAAATCCTGTTAACATGATCTTTTGTAGAAGTAGATGATGTTTTGGAATTGGAAGTTTCTAGTTCTATCGCAACAGAAAATAAAAAACTCCATGTAGTACGTCCCTAATGATGCTTAATATTGAGATTTGCTATTTTTAAAAGGATGGTAAATGCTTGTTTGTTTTTGTGCCTTATATGATTATTATATATATCCATGCCCTTCTAGCAACATAAGATAGAACATCCGATTCCGATCGCACTCGAATAAATTTCAATAATATGCAATGAATTAGTGAAAACACACGGAATCTTTCATATATATATATAACTGATAAACATTATAAAAAGAGTAACTAATACAACATTTAGAATCAGAAAAATAAATATATAAAACGCAATGAATTAGACTGGTTACAAGTTTTACTTTTCAAAATAAAACATAGGACTCTGCTGCTCCTCTTTAAATTCACCACAAAGCATCTAAATCCAGTAACCCACAAATATCCAATAAAAGAAACAACTAATGTATCCCAAAATAACATTAGTTCATTTTTAGCAAATAAAGATTATTTTATAACAATCTAAAATTCTAGACCACTACCCTTGCTTTAATTATATTTACAGTTCTCACTGTTAGCAATGCAAAGTACTATCCTCATCAGAAATCAACTGGTGCAGGCAAGTTGAGATCAGGTAAATTGAAACCATCTTCTGCTCCTTGGTTTTGAGAAGTTTGATATAGATTTTTGTCCTCTGATGGTCCAGCTTCTGTTGTATCCAATCTTGCCTGGATAAGGTAAATCAAAATAACTTTCCATCAAGGTCCAGCAAATATAAATGCTTCGAATACTTTTTTAGAATGTATAATATAATGCTTAAAATATAGATATATAATATATATCCAAGTTGCTAACAGAATTATGACACGGTAAAAATGGTGCTGATGCTATAGCAATAGAATTGTGATATGTATGTGCAGACTAGTGGTCAAATAGTTGGGTATAACCATAATCCAACAACCTACCAAAAAGATTAATTAGGTAGGTATGATCACCGTTTAATTATTTCATCTTAATATCAGAGATAAGAGTTTGAAATGACCAGACTAGACACCTCAACTCAGGTCAACAAACACTTGATTAATAATGATGAGCATACTTTGGAGGGTGGATACTCAATGGATGCATTATATTGATTCATTAATTAATTACATTAAAGAATCTTGGTAAACATACTTAGGAGGTGCATGCCAGCAGATGCGTTCTCTTAAAGAATTATACACTAATTAATTACAATAACTTGAATCACAAGCCAGCAGTCAGGCTCAGTCTCACGTGCCAAACTACTCTTGTTCTAGATAATAATATATTATTCTATAATAATTATATAATATAAAAATAAAAGCACAAATAAATGAGTAATTCTATTAAATTTATTATTACTGTCCCGATATTAAATTATTTAAATGACAGTTATTACCTCAAGTGAACGGTTCTCCTTTGAAAGAACATTGCAAGCTGTTTGAAGCTTCAAAGCCTCCTGAGGAATAAATAAAAGTAAATTCATAACTAAATTGCTCCTTACAAAAGATAAATAGAGAACAAGTAATAATAAAATTAGTCAAAAAAGATAGAAAATTACCTTTTGAAGCAACTTATTTTCCTGCTCAAGGGATGTGACCTCCTCTCGCATCTCTGGAAGCCTCTGTTCACACAAAAAATTAAAGTCGCTTGAATAAAACCCAAACACCCAATTTACAAGCATCCTTAACTAACAAGATGTTAGGCCCAATTGAGAAATAAACTCTTTTTCTCTGTTTACACCGAGATTTGGTCTGGAATGTACTTTCGATGGGTCCAGGGTAAAGTAGTGTATAGTGTTAACTGTGTATGCATTCACACCGCCAAACCTAACAACAAAAGGCCTGCATTGGGTGCTTATTATTTTCCCAACTGCTCCCAATCCCATTGTCAATTAATCAATTATGGACCGAGTAATGGACCGCTCTGTAATGGGTATTAATGACTCGGTTCATAAAACAACAGGAGTAGGGAAACTCATATCTGACAGGAAGGCACAAAATCAAAGGAAAAAGACTTTTTGGGTAAGCAAACCATTCAATGCAATATTACTAAGGGATGGGAATAATTCTTTTTCTCCAAAAATAAAGTACATAGCTGATTATTTTTTCAAAAATAGAAACTAAAATCCTAACCTGATCGCACTCAATAAATAGATATGATGTTAAGTAAAATGCATGCCAAGTAAAAATAGTATATGAAAAGTTCAAAAAAAATAACTTTTGAAAAACAACCACATATCTTTCTCCGAGATCTCAACTTTATGGTGCAATTGATAATATGACAACCGCACAAGTTACCATCACAGGTAGGAAAGAAATTTAAGAAAGAAGTTCCAAAATAGATAAAGGAGAGAAAAACAGGGAAAGTGTGTGAAGTTACCATTTTCTTCCTGGGACGTTGAGAGCCGTTGGATCTGGGAGCCTGAACTCGCAAACTCAACGGTGGTCGCCCATTGTACTCCGCCTACAATAAAAAATAAAAAAAAGAGAAAAAAGAAGAATTCAATCAGAGTCGCCACGTCATAAATCAAACGGATGGATATAGCTACCCTGCACCCTGCACATGCAACGTGCGCCTTTTTGACCCAAATTGCATCCAATTCCGCCCAAAAATAGATGGAAGCATTTTTTTTCGCATAACAAACATGAACTCATGAAGAGAATAGACAAACAATACTACTACATCATCACAACTGTCAAACATGGATCTAACCTAGTTTGTATATTTCCTTTAAATAATTCAAAACTAATGCTCAAAGAACGGTATCATTTATTAAATTTTCCTCACACTATCACACACGGAACCTATGTATTTTTCTGTATGGCAACAGAAAGTTAAAATCGTACCTAATATATAAATAAATATAATTATTAAATTAAAATATTAATTAAATATACGAAATAAATTTAGTTGGAGGTGCGTAGAAAATTAATAAATTAGTACGACAATTAAAAGAGAGGAGATGGGTCAGAATCCCAAGAATGACAAACGCGCCAGCTTTTTTTTTTTTTTGAATAAATCAAACGCGCCAGCTTGAGCCGACACGAAGAAAAGGAATTGGGGCCAATGCACAGATACGTGTCATCTTTTCATTGGACAGAAGTAACATTCCCAGCAATTCCCGACCCGCCTGAAAAAAAACTGGAGGCCCGCAGTAGATTCTTCTGATCTTTGCTTTGACGAAACACCGGAGATATCCACTACTCCCTTGTTTCTTATCTACTTGAATAAAAATAATCATAAAAAAAAAACTTGAATAAAAATAACCTGACATACAGGGCCCCACTTTCTGGTTATTAAAATATCCACTCCAGTACATCCAGAAAAATACAGAAACCACTGTTCTAAATACAAAACAATGGGGGTCTCCAGTTGTAGCAAATGGAGGCGATCGGTATAATCATGGATAACGAATGAGCATGGAAACAAGCTCTTGGTGCGTTGGGGGAGGAAAGTAGAAAAAGCGGTATAGCTAAGAAGTCGTCAATTCATGCCTCCAGACCCGCTGACTGTTGTCAGAGAGTGGGGCCCGTAAGTCTGACTATTCGTCCAGTCCAGGAAAAGAAAGAGGAGACTAGCTGTAGTGCGAAATTAAAAGAAAAGAAAAAAAAAATAGTAAAAACACTGGAGAAAACCGCGGCCCTAGAAAGAGGGAAGATAGTGGAAGACTTTCAGCGCTTCTACATCAAGATAAGTTTTTTTTTTACAAAAATACCCCTCGAGAGAACCTAGTCAACCTACCAAACCAGCTATCTCAAAAAAATTCTAATTCTCGAAGATAAATGTCGAAAATTATTATATAATTGCACTCAAATTTTGAGAATTGCGTGGTCCGTATAAATTTTTATTAACGTGGTTGAAGAGAGAGATACTCGTGCGAAAACAAGGAAAAAGTTTATCAAAGGCACCGTCTTTTCTGGTTCCGAAATTTCTAAAATAATAATGCAGTGTTAAACTTCAGGTCAATATTTTAAACGAAAAAGAAATATAGAATCCAAATACGAAATTGAACCAAAAAAAGAAATTGCTTAAATTGAGGGCAAAGTGGTCAAACCACCTAAAGAAAAAAAGGAAAAAGAACAAAGACGCTGGCTCGGTAAAGGTAGCGAAAAGGAGAACAAAAAAGACAGAGAGAGAACACGACTCTATGGAACAGAAAAAGAATTCTCGATGAAACTAACAATCTGAACACAGATCTAAATTTAACATTATTCAAGCAACTTTTTTAGAGGCGAAATTCGATCGAGAAAGAGGAAAACAAAACACACTTAAAGCCTCCACCTCCAGCAGAAATCCGACTCTTCGGACAAACTCTCTCTCCAGTTCAGATACCACACACTTGTCACAGGAAATGCGCCATGGAAAATCTCATCTCGACAAAAGATAGCCGAAAAAAGCAAAAACGAAGAAAAGAAGAAAGAAACACTCCAAGCTCGTACCTTAGATGAAGACGCGGAGGTGAGACCGGAGATCCGACCGACGGAGGAGGTGTACCGGCGCAGATCCTCCGGCGAACTAGATCCGCTCGTCGAAGCGCCGGAGCCTCCGCTCAGGTCGAATGGAGAGCTCGGGCTTAGTCGCATCATTCTCTCTTTGACGGCAGCATCCCGACGCGAGCGCCTTCCTTTCAAGGCCGATGGCCACGTCAGTCCGGCGGCGAGCGTCGGAGCAAGAGGCTCCGACAGATCCGCCCGAGATAGTTCCAAGAGAATCTCCGCTGCGGCCGCGACAGAGGCCTCCAACTCGAAGGAGGCGCCTTTGGTGAACATGGCGAGAGAGAGAAGAGAAACCCTAAAGGGATGGAGAGGTGGAGGTGGGAGAGAGATGGAGAGAGGGAGAGAGAGAAGGCGTGAGAGAGAGAGAAAGGGAAACAGAAGGATTGGCGTGGCGTCGGGGGTTTTAAAGGAGGGAATAAAAGTGGCAAAAAAATGATTTTAGATGGGGTTTTGTTTATTATCCCCAAAATGCACCAGCTGTGGTCAATTTCCCACTTATGATGCTTGTGGTACTCGTGCAAGTAACCTTAATTAGAAAGTATATATTTATCTCCCTAGTGAGAGGAGCAAAATCACAAATTGGAGTATATATTATACCGGAAAATAGGATAAATCTGTACAGATAAAAAAATTTGTTAAAATTTTTGGATTACTAATTTTAATTTTTCCATTCGTATTTGGGTTTTTTTTCTCCTTCAAATATTCCATATTACTGAACTCCAAATCATCTTAATTAGATCCAATTAAAGTTCATAAGCGTTTTCTTTAACTACATTAATTGAGGATGTTATTATAAATAAAAACATCATCATGGATTCACTTAATATATAATAAATATACGGGGTGCCACTTTGGAGAGATGAAAGATTTCTTGGGAGACCAGATGGGGGAGTTGAGAAAGAAACAGACTCATTATGAAAACAAAATGGAAGATCTGTTTCAAGACAAGTGTATTGGTCACCAGAGGTGGTTAACGAGTCCTTACTCCTTTTTATCCTGACAAATTAATGTCTTTATTGAAACAAATCTCATATTATTATTATTTCAATTCTAAATTTCATGATAAAAAATATTAATTGGATGGGAAAGAGACCGACCCACTCGGCCACTCCTAAGTCCTATCGGAAGGCGGAGTGGGGCCCGCCTCTGCTACTTCCCTTGTGAAATTCTTAGGTCAACCTGGTGTACCAATCACTGCCATCGGTTTGCAGTTTCTTTGTTTACAAGTAAATTTGTTTTGTTAGGGAATTTATTAGATATATGGTATACTAATACTATCATTATTATATTAATTAGATCTTTCCAATTTTGCTTTAGAAGTTATCTTAACTGATATTAGAATAGTTTGAAGTGTAATTAGTATGCTTATCTTTTTCAAAGGCAATACCTAACGAGGTTCAAAAGAGGCAATTTTCCACCTCTTTTTTTTTAAATGACAATATTTTAAAAAAAGTAATATAAACATATTTCTGGTTCAACAAAAAACGTACAATACATTATATATTCTACATTTTTTTGCTCCGTATTGATCTATATGTATGTTTAATCCAAAACTATAACATGTTTTCATAATTTAAAAAAAATACTTCTAAAGTATATTTATCGTTTATTATTTTTTGACTCAGTCCTTGATCCTTATAACATGAAAAATCTTTGATTTATTTTGCAAACTTGTTGACAAGTATTCCTAATAGGCAGCTTATTACTTATAATATATAAATAGCAGTTACATGAAATGCTTTATGAACCTGGCAAGTATAAATAGCAGTTACATGAAATGCTTTATGAACCTGGCAAGTATAAATAGCAGTTACATGAAATGCTTTATGAAACTTAAAAAATATTAAATATGTCACATACTTTATAGTTTATACTTATACGATTGAATTTTATTTTAATACTTTATGAACCTGGCAATTATAGAGTAAAATTTGACTGTAGACCAAGTCTGTGGCTGGCTTTCCCCAGGAGGACAAGAGACTGATGTGGGACCGTTCCTAAACTGATCGTGTGATAGTTCCACCAGAAAGACCAAATTACCCCTGCCATGCTTATTTTGAGGAGAATTCCTTGCAAGGATATCTTTGTCTTTTCCAGCGTAGGTCGCAAGGTATGAATGTGCGGGGGTGGGGTGTCTCCAGTTGACAACTTCTCTCCGAATATACAAATGGAGACGTCCAGTTTCGGTACACTGGCTTTTGCGGAAGGTCCAATATTTCCATTTCTTCAAAAATGGTGGGCAATACTAGCATGGGATGTCGCGTGTTTATCAAGTGGAGGTGAGGCGGACTACCCTTTTCCTATTTTAAAATAAATCTTTATAATTAGGAAGGCGTGGAATTCGTGAATCTAAAACATGGACTTGGTCTATATACACCATCACCATATCAGCGTGCACTGTCCAAATCTTCTTTTTCCTTTCCCGGATCATAGATACTTTTTTGTACTCCGGAACTAGGCGACGGAGTTATAACAATTTTTAAATACAAATTCAGAAATTTACAGTAATAACTAACAAGTGATACTGACACAGTCACACATCAATTAAAGGGGTTTTTCTTAGTTGTATAGATATTATTGAACATTACTTCTGTAATTTTTATAACAAAATACATGACACAATAGAATTTTAATTTTTAAACTTAGAAAAATTCAATAAAATATTTTGTAAATAGTTAAATTAATTAAATACGATACAAATTTTGATTATTTTAATAAGCAAGCAATTGGGTCACGTCGTTCTAATAATAAATATCACATATTATTGTGCAAAGTCAACTTACAATTCTATCCCCGATGTTTGATCTCGCATAAATATTTTATAATTCCTCGCTTAAGGCCCAATTCAAAATGCATTACTTATAAAAAGAACCCGTATATCGAATTTCTTTGTCAAGTATAATCGAACTTTATGTGGATATATAACAAAAAGAAAAAGGTATATCCATTTATATTTGATTTTTTTTTCTTTTAATCTATGGGAAAAAATGAAAAGTTGCTTTTAGTCGACACCATTCATTTTCTGTCGTCAACTCGTCATTAGTTTAGTTGCTTGATTTGCTGACGAATGCCATCAAAGGTCGCATTGAATTTAATCAGACTACAATAACCTTTGACTAAAATATGCAATTGGATTCAATGGGGGGCATAAACAACTTTAACTATCAGCGGAAATATTAAAAGGGCAGTAGATCAAGTCCAGATCTTAAAGTTTATTTTCTTTCCAACAAAATAATGTTACATGTATCACTATATGTAAATTTTTTTCCCCAAAAAAGCTGATTTGTCCATTAGTTTCCTTAAAATATAGTCCTGTAAAAAGGGATACCACAACCCAGTAATATCTACACCAATCAGCAACCAAAAGAACTAAACACCAAAAGCTCAAAGTCACAACTAGAATAATCAGTCCATTGTAATTGTTTCATTTTATAAAAATGGAACTGGGTGGCGCTCCCACCTTTTTTTCAAAAAAAAACAACTAGAATAATCAGATTTTTTATTTTCTTTTTAAAGGTAGGAATATAGGATCGAACATATTGAGAAGAGTACAAATTGAGTTTTGTGAAAGACAAAAAGTATTGACGAATTGAAAATGTTGTTTAGATGGTGTATTGTAAATAAAGTACATTTACCAATTTACGAGATTCAATTCAACTAATTTAGAAGTATTGTTGGAGTTGGAAATATAACTTTATTAGCGAATAAAAAGTATCTAGATGTGGCTGGAATTTAAAAAAAAAAAAATCTCTATTCCCTAATTACTCTGTAGTCTGTTCATATTGCAAAATTCGTGCCTCTTCACGTTGCAAAATTTAAAAGCAAACGTAGTCTTGTTGTCTACTTTTAAAATTTCTACTAGCACTTATCAAATACACATCTATAGTGCTAAAAGTGTGAATCTGTAATAGAAATTTTCAGCGTGAGAGAAGGATTATTCCACCATGTTATTAATCGCGTAATATTTGATTTGGAAGCAGTGAGGATGGAGATCTGGTTTATTTTGTCGCGGTTTTAAAATAAAGTCAAATGCCTGTGAGATCATACGTATTTTTCTATATGTTTCCAGTTTGGAAATCCCGTGAGAAAACTTTACTAAAGTGATTTAATATATATATATATTTTTTTGGGTTTGTCCCAAGATCCTGCTGTTTTATTTGGTGCAAGACAGGGTAGAGATGTGAGGTTATGTTAATGTTAACTCAAGGTAAATAATTGTTTCTTTTCGTTTTGTTTCTGTCAAGGGGACAAAAGTTGTTTATGAAAGTATTGATTGTAAAGAAAGTGATATAGAGGAATTAGTTTGCCCCCGACCCCAATTATACGGGATATTATTATGATTTATTTACAAAACCAGAATTGGCAAAAAAGAATTCCAAAGTACATGCATGTACTTTTTTTTTTTTTTTTTGGAAATTTAAGTACATGGACTTATATCCAAATTCATGTTTCTAGGATTCATAAATATTTTCAAAGCACCAATACAATTCTAATCGAACTTCCATACAAAAAAAATGGATTTTAACTGCAAGTTCACTCTGTATTACCTTTTCTTATTAATCCACTTTAGATAAAAAGCTCCTAATTGCATGTATTAACGGAAGAGGGTTTTCTAAATGTACAGCATGACCACAATTTGGGACTATGAAAACCTCGCACACATGCTCCATGTCATACCCATCTTTTGAGTGGTTCATAATTTCAGTACACATCTGGCGAGAGATGTTCACGAATTTTGAATCCTTTTCACCAGCTACTAAAAGAAGGGGTTTCTTGCAATCTTTCAAATTATCCCAAAGAGATCTGAAAACAAGTCACAATTTCATCATATCTTATTGTAAAATCAAATGCTAAACTAAAGAAATTTTGGTTGTGTACAAGTAAAATGTGCATGAAGTCACTTGAACAGTCATGCCTGACTCCAAGTTAGCTGGCAATTTTTTTATACCATCAAGGACAGAACAACAAGAAACTCTGATAATGACTATCACAAGCAGCAATGCAATTGGTATATGATTAAAATCTTGTGTACCTTTGCTTTCCGACGCTTGAATCATGTAAAACCTTGGCCAGAGTTTCAATGTCATCATGCTGGGTACGACTTTGAAGAACTCTATTAAAATGTGGGTGCTCTCTTAGGCTGCAATTTAATGGAATGAATATAACAACCAAAAAGAAGAAAAAAAAATGGGATGACCAGCAATATACTATAAATTTACCAGAAGAAACAAAGTGTCAAGGGATCCAAAAGGTACAGTGATTTTTTTTGGTGGGAAATCAAAACATGCATGAAAATCGAAAGGATTGCATGGTACCTTGACCATAACTTGGTTGAATACCAAGTTTTTAGAAAATTCTGCAAACCGTGTGACATAAGCAAATTAGCCCTCGATTTGTCGATTGCCTGACGTATCCTTCTATTCGATTTTTGTTTTAAACCTGGGCTTCCTGATATTATAACAGCTCCTTTAACCTGCAAATATTGCAAAATTAAAAACCTGCAATGTCACAGAGAAATGAAAATTTGACTCAAATAAGCTCCATCAAAACTCAATTTGTGCAGTTAATATTCTTGCTGGAAAATAAGCAGCCCCACTTTTGCTTCAATTAACCCCAAATTTGTGAAATTAACCCAAGGAATGAACTTGCAATTGGGGTAAAATTAAAATAGCTAATAAATAGGAAAACAGTAGAAAAAGTTAACCCCAAAAGTGCCTGATTCCCTTCAAAAAAAGTAGGACAAAATCATATCATATCCCATATGATATTCTAAAGAGTAAATAAAATATTCTAAGAATTTTGAAGGCTATATGTCAACTCTTTTATTTATTATTATTATTTTTTTTTTTTGAGAAATTCAGATACCTTCTCACTGTTTAGGGTCATATGCATTGCGATTCGTGCACCCATGGAGTATCCAACAAGAACAACTCCTTCAGTAGTGATTTCATCAACCAACTTTTGTAGCAACCATGAAATTGTTTCCACAGAGAGGGAGGATTCCTGTTCTGCATGTACCTGTGATTTCCCATGCCCAGGTAGGTCGAGAGAAACCATGCGTGCATCACTGGAGAGAGATTTCATTATGGGGGTCCAATCTTCACTTGTACCAAGAAATCCATGAAGAAAGACGACAACAATTTTCTGCATATGCCCAGTGCTTCAAGACTTCAACATTTGTGCTCAATTTAAGATGTACTGGTTTTGGCTACCAAATTCACTTAACAGTACATAATGGCTCTTAAATTGAAACAGATGAACAATTTTTTCAATTTTGGATAGAGTTATATCCAGTTAATCTAAAATTAATTTGCTCAAGTGGTATTAGTTTTGGTTAAGTTAAACTTAGTGCTGGTATGCATCTCTACATACCACTGCAATCCTTGGCACAAACAAATTAAATATCTCAGTTCTAAGAAAAATATAAAAACTTCTTACATTTGTATGCAAGCCGGCTTCTTTAACTCTAAAACAGGAAAACAAACCATTTGCTCCAACTTTTACAGAATAGCATCCTATCTCTTCATTACCAAAAAATCTCGATAATACTCTCTCAGAATCCCAACAAAAGTTCTCAATAAAATTTTGGGAATCTTTCACTGAAGCCCCCATTTTCCCACCAATATGGGGTACACAAACCTTCAATCCTTGATCCATTATTTCTTCCTTGATCCATTTATATGTACCAAGCCCGTGAGCAATGCCATCATGAAAGTGTTTATTTCTTGTTTTGCATACATTTTCATTTTGCATATGAAGAAAATATGCAAATTGAACATATACAGATAAAGTTAGGCTACTTTCATATGCACTACTAACAATTGCCATTTTGTTGTGAAGGCAGGCCCACTTTGCAATGCGTGCTGTGTTTTCAAAACCACCTAATCGGCTTGGCTTGATAACCTATAAAATAAATGCTTGCAAATTATAAGCCAGAAGCTTAGTGTTCAAAGTAATACTTGATACCATATAAAACTGAAAAATTACCTAAAATCCTCAATGTAATGATTTGTAATTTGTTTACACTGAGAAGAGCTATATTTCAATATCAGAACAGCTCATTTCTGCCAGTATATCATCAAGGTACAAACTATAAGATCCACTAACAACTAAGTTCATTACTTAAATATTGAACAAGAAAATAAGAAGTTGAAAATATGATTACCATAGCTGTTATTCCTGGATGTGCATATCTTTGGAGGTGATTTATGAAATCTCCACTAATAGCATCTAGGGTTTCATCTAGTGCAACAGGTAAGCCACTATCTTCACAAAATTTTATGATATTATGTTCTGGTTTTATAGGTTCCTGAAATTGTACAAACAACATTAGATTAAATTTATATCAAGTTTATATATTTATATTACATTAAATTTTGTCTTTTACCAGACTTGTATCTACCAATTTCAGGTTTATGTACTGAACTATTCAACTGATGAACTTCACAGATGTATAGCAATATAGCATGAAATTTGGAGGAATCAGACAATCACTTATCAACAAAGTTCAGACAACAAGTAGAAAACAGATAGAAAGGTGGGATTGTAAGTCATACCTCTACATATTGTAATTTATATTCTTTTACGGCAGACGCAAATTGCATGGCCTCCACATAACTCCATCTCCTATTTGCATCCACTCGTATATTTATGCTATATCCGACTGCATCACGGATTTTCTGTATAACCATGGCATCTTCAATAGGCGTTCTCCTATGTGCTACCTACATTAAAAAATTTTAGTCTATTCATTAATTCAAAATATTATTAAAATATTTAATACTATTAAGGAATTCAAAATCTTATTTCATAAGAAGTCCCTTTGAATTACATACGATGAAATGACTTTAAGGGACATCATGTGTCAAGTCAGAGCCTTTTGTCCCAAACAAGTTGGGGTAGGCTAGAAATGACACCCCGACCCTGGTCATTTCTTGTATATATGGCTGAGTTTTTACGTTGGCTCGCCAAGCCTATCTCAAGCATGCGGGCTTGAACCCTGGACCTCTTAGAAGAGAGCCCAGTGCTCTTACCACCTGAGCTACTAGACCACATGCATATGCCAGAAAAATCACACGAGTCTGTTCTTCATTTTCTTTATAGAATTATTCGGTTTAATACCGAAAAGTTATAGTTCCATTTTATAATAATTGTTAATAAAAAAAATTAAGGAAACATGAAGGGCTTCTAAATAAAACAAAATAGTGACAATGAGAATACTCATAATGAAGATGAAACAAATAAAATCAGCTACCACCTTCAGTTTTACAGTTGAGTAGCCTTCCTGTACTAGCTCAGAAACAATATGTGCTACCTCAGATGGAGAACCCTCACAATCCACAAGTGCACAAATTTCAATTCTCTGTTCATTCTTGGAAACACATTTCCTTTCTTCTAGTCTATTGTTTATTCCCAATAAAAGATCAGATAGGTTACTTTTACAGTGAGCTGCTAGTGCATTTAAAATTGCCATCTCCAAACCACATCTCACACTTGGGAATATGGAAGACGGCTGTCGGAAGATTTAAGAAAACAAAAAAATGCATAAAGTTTCAGTATGATGTGTATGTTTACACATTATTATAAAATGCACTAGTTCAAAAGTAAGCAACAGACTACTGCTTCTGGGACATAGTACTGGTACCATTGCAGTCAATGCCAGTATCATGCCTATGGTATACTGGTTTACAATACAGCAATGTACAGGTGTTGATAATCCTTCCTTTCTAATTTCATATTTTACTAAAGTAAGCAATAAAATTTATGAAACTGGAATCTATTTGAAGGGTGTGGATTCAAATAAAAATTATCCTGCCATAATACTAGCCTCTCACACCATCTACTAGCATCATGCTAGAATATACCAATCTGAAGGACTATACAGATGCTACATTTTGCCAGTGTTGACTACTACATTTTTAATGTCAAATTCGCTAAGGATTGTGAATTTTATACAAGGGGAAGATAATTCAATGTATCTGCACAAATTAAAAAAGCACATTAAGTGGAACATCAATAAATGATACACTCACTGGTATACCAAAGTTTCTCCAAATCCAGTGTGAGAAAGAGCCATTCAACAAAGGAAGAAGTGCATCAATCTTGCATCCATTCATAAGTTGTACCAAAAAGCGAACTTGCAATTCAGCTTCTGAAAAGCTCTCTTCATGTATTTCAATTGGCATTATCTGCTCAATTAATTACAAATTTTAATAAATATAAAATGAAACCTATCAATTTCAGACATAAATGAAGAAAGAAAATAATTAGGTCATTGTATGTCATTCAGTAAAATTTTATTGGCACTATAGGGACCCTTTCTTGTAACCAGTTTTGTTATGAGATAGTAGTGTCTATAATTTTCTTCCTTTTGTTTTAATATTTCAATGAAATGAAAGAATCTAGCAAAACCATTTAATTACCAGTGTCCATCAGGTCCAGCATGGAAACTGGAACCAGTATTGTATAAAACAACAAATTATAACGAACCTCACCAAATCCTATGGTATCATCATCTAATGTTACTCTCAATAGAAGTCCATCTCTTAATAAATCCTTTTTATCTTCATTTGTTTTTGCTGAAGTTGGCGGTGTAGATAGTTCCATTCTATAATGTATGAAAGAAAAAGAAAGTAAACTGAAAGTTGTGAAAAGGACACACATAATATTGTGAAGAGCATTTATTCTATTGCATTCTTGTGCTTGTTGCATGTTACCTAAATGCTTTATATTCTGCCTTAAGGATACTACAGACGGGCATGTGGTTTTTCTGATTGTCAAATTGGCGGCCCAACAAAATGTATTCCATTGCTTGGTTCATTGCTTCAGAAATAGATTCTCTCAGTAAACTGCATAAAGATAGAGAAAATTACGACCTTTAAATTAGAAAAAAAATTAAGGTAATACAATATTGCTTATATAAAGGAGGGGTGGAATTGAGACCAGTGAAACTCAGCATTTTTGGAAATGGAGCTCACAACTTCTACTATTGAGTCAGTCGATTCATTCGCACATCTTTGCAAAGCAATTTGAAGTTCTTGTTTTGTCCTTACCAATATATGTTTCACTCTGTAAAACAGAAAAGTTGATTGCATTGACTTGCGATTTCACATTAGTTCAAAAAAGGAAACCTATTGTAAGCTTCTTTTCTCGGTTAAACATAATAGAATGTCAAATTTTCATATAAGCAATATACTACACAAGTGAATTGGCTAAATTATCTTGAATATTTCTCGTCAGAACAGTATTTCTTTGGCTTTATAGGTCCAGTTTAATGTCAAGGAAGAACCAAAACAAGACAAAGTGCTCCTAAGAAAACAGATAGGTTATGAAAGACAGAAGACTAACTTATGTGCAGAACAGAGATCATAGAGAGAAATGTCATGGGAAGTATAGAAAAACTTGTTCAAAATATCCAATTGTGTTTTCTCCGCAACAGGTAGAAGACTGAAAATTGCTCCACCATGGTTATTCACCACAACAATAGTAATTGGCTCCCTCCTTGCACTACAACAACAACAACAAAGCCTTTAGTCCCTCCTTACTAAAAGAAGATTAAATAAAATTAGAACAAAACCGTCAAAAGTAGGGGGCCCAGAATCATGAATATGAATTCACCATTGATTAAGGAGAGACAATCCGTTTGTATCATGAAGGAAAGACACATCACCAACCAAGCAGTACACCTGACAACAACAACAACGACGACGACAACTAAGTCTTTTGTCCGAAAGTCAAGCAGTATAGCTAAAATTAATAAATTTGACCATCGAGAGCTCTCAAGATATCATTTGAGATTAGTGTGAATCAGATTGAAGCGACACTTGTGTCCAGGATGTGCTCCTGAGTTTGGGTAGAGAGGGTAAATGAGGAGGAAGGAAATGGAGGGACGAAAGAAGCACATTGACCTTGCTGTTGAATGGTGGAAAATGGGGAGTTCCCTCTACTCATTTCTTAAAAGTATTGTTCCCTCCAAATTTGGGGTGTAATAAATTTGACCTTCGCCTCATTCCATTCCCTTTTCTTTCAAGCTCAGGTGTGTTTTCTTCTACTTACTTTTGTTTAAACAATTTATTTTGAGGCAGATGAATCACCAAAGATAAGACTTAACTAGGCTCGAGTTAAACTGCACATACCCTCTTTTGGGAGCCAACTGAGAATCCGATAGCTGTGCTCACCAAACCATCAATACCACTTGCGCCTCTGTTTGCTGCAACTGGAATACCATGAAAACCTTGTTGCAAGTAATTCGTTTCATAAATGCTGTCATTACTAGAGGTCACTGAGCCTTTCGCATACATGTTCAAGTCCCTTATTACCATACTGTTACCAACAAATAATGCAGTGCTGGCACCAGTACCAACTGCTTCAGCAATCGCTTGAGCTACGTATGGCTCAGTCAGTGCACTATCAGATTGGATTTGAAGTCCAATCTCTCTTTCAATCTGAAACAAAGAATGAGACAAATAAGTCCAAACTTTCCAGGACCAATCAATGATGGCACAATGGCACAAGGCCACAGTAAAACTGTGAAAGTACAATTGGTCAGATAGAAGCCTGGTCTTTTAACCACGACCTGGAATCAGGATTTAGGAGTAGTGTCATAGGATTTAGGTCCTAAGTTTATTGCCTTTATGGATGTAGGACTTATGCTTTAGGCTTTTAAGTGTTACAGGGTGGGCTTTTATTGTTATTATTACTATTATTCCTATCATTAGTACTATTATTATTATTGTTATTGTTATTATTATTACTTTTTATGTTTGGGACAAGAAATGACCAGGGTCGGGGTGTCATTTCTAGCCTACCCCAACTTGTTTGGGACAAAAGGCTCTGACTTTATTACTTTTTATGTTGATTTCCATGACTCTGGTCTGGTTGGGTTTCATTTCTAGCCTACCCCAACTTGTTTGGGACCTGGGACTAAAGGCTTTGTTGTTGTAGGTGATATCTGTTGCTTTTTTCAGAAGGACAAAAAAAAAAAGTGAGGTATTTAAACTGCTCTTGAGATACAGCCTCGTACCACTGAATTGATTTCCTTTAAAAGACAGGTCCATTTTGTCCCCTTCTTAGAAAATTCAAATTCAAACATAATAGCCACAAATTGAGACACAGAGCTCTGAACGCGATAGGTGACTATGTGAGAAGGATCGTGCCGGTACGGGTGGCTGTCGACCAGTATATAAGGTATAGGTGCACATGATTCAAGAAACTGACTGATTCTTTTGCTAGTTAGGCTACCACCAATCTGTCATCAAGTATACAAGAAAGAAAGTAACATGCAATTTCTCTTTGAAGTTTCAAAATTCAGTTTTGCTAGAAAAGTTCAATTGGACATTGTTAATGTAAGTTGGTTTCAAGTCGAATCACTTCACAAGTACTGTCAGAGGGTAGTGTCGCATATATGTTATGAGTTTTTTTTATTTATATAGTCTTGCATTCATGAATTTTACAACCTGGCACCGGAAACGTGTAGAAAATTTATTATTGAATCACAAAGATCTATTTCCTTATAAAATGTGTACTTGAAACTTAAAAAAAAAAAAAATGATAATATAATGGCAAACAGCAAAAAGAGAAAAAAACCAGAGGCAAAGCTACCTGTAAAACCACATCTGGTTTCATGCGGTCCTTGAAAGTGTCTGAAAGCAACGCATGATCCATATAATCAACAAAAAGGTTCTCTGAATGTGACAAAAATAACCTCCTTACCCTCAATCCTGACAACACATCAGCCACAACAGGCCATGATAGTTGTTTTGCAATAAGAGTTAGAGCCCACATGTCAGCCTCACTAAATATTCTACCAATTATTAAAATACCCTTCCTTGCGTCCTTTATTATTTCCAAAACCTCCACTAGGGCATCAGAATTTGTACAAATGGAGAAATTTGGAGTATTAATGTATCTGGTATAGGGTTTCCCGTCAGTTAACCAATGCTCAAGGCCGGCCAAACACCGAGTAGACCAGGTCAATGGGGAGTCATGAAGGGGTTCTCGAAACTGACAATTTATGTGTGTAGGGCCCATAGGGTAGTTGGTTGAGAGGTAAACGGATGAGTCAATGGTGGTTAGCACAGTTCTTGAGAAGATTTCATCAGTCGGTGGACATAGATTGGAGAATTGTCTCACAAACTTTCCAAAATGGTTGACCTGAGAAGAAAGTTATGCACTTTCGTTAAATTCAAGATTCTGAAACAAATGATATGCGGAACACAAAATTTGGATTTGGGGCTGTTGAGAGGTATCATGATACAGACATGCGCTGATAATTGGTAATTAAGATTCTCTGAGACCCAAAATGATGAATTAAAATTAAAATACAGCCAATGAACATTAAAATAGAAGTCCCAACAAACCAGTGTCTCACCCAAACCAAATTTTGCCTATGAGTTGTTATTTTATACCTGATCAATGGCCTGGTTAGCCCCACAATCTAGCAACTCTGGTGGTCGATCTGCAGTCAATATTATAATTGGTATGAAATTCTGACTCGCCTCCACTACCTACACATTACACATAGATCATAATCAATCATCACAGCTACCACAACAGATGTATGTAGCAAATATAAAACAAAACATGAGACTCCGAAAATTAAAAGAAAAGTCTAAAAACCCGGTCTGCACGAAAAAACTAAAAACATGTTTGATACACAAGAAAAATTAAATAAACATAAGCATAATAAGAGTGTTACTGCAGGATGCAGATTGGAGACAGCAGTTCCTGATGAAGTGATGATGACAGCTGGCCTTTGGGACCCTTGGGCATAGCCTAGTGCATGAAATGCAAGAGACCTCTCATCATAGCATGAAATGCAATTTGTCAAGGGATGGCGTGTTGCATTAATGGCTAGTGGAGATGACCTTGATCCAGGTGCGATACAAAAATACTTCAAAGTCGTAATATAAAAAGAAAATGAGGTGAAACAAAGCAACCAACATGCGGCCAATGAGTTTCAAATTGCAAAAGAAAATAAGAGTCTAGTTGGTCTGGTAGAGTTTGCTAGCACTAAGAATTGGTGCACGATCAGTACAAAGAGTACATTAGGACTGCAATCTTTGTCAGCATCCGACTTGTAAAAATAGTCGCATAAATAGAACTGATATTTAAGCGGCTCTTTCATGTAGAAGTTAGAGAGAAATGGAGAGAAAGATTACATTGATACCAAGCCTGACAAGCTCCTCCACTATAAGAGATGCCCAAACCATGTTCAAATTAGAACACTCTTTTATTGAGAAGTCATCTTGGCTCAGAGAGTGACACTAGAATAGGAAGATAACAAAAAGAATAAGTACATGATGTTTACATTTTCAGTCTTAAATGATGATATAACAGATTGGTGAAGAATTAGAAAAACTGTACCATGTTAAAACAAAATGAGCAAGCCGGTGAAATGCAAACATAAGACTTATCACAGGTCAGAAGCTCCTCCTGGGGGAAACAAAACGAAAAAATTAAAATTAATTAAACTTATCATATACTGCCACCGACTGATGCCGTCTGTAAAGCAAAATAAAAAAAAAAAGGGAGAAAACATGCAAATGGAAAAAGAAAAATTTGAAAAGCACCAGTATTGAGAAACTTACCATTGTTACCTAAGTTTAGAAGATACCTTTTGCAAACATTTGTCTCTTGTATTATCTATTCCAGCAAGAACTACCGCATCCACGCACACCTAAATCAAAGTTTTGATTAAATGAAAGAATTATTTAGGGAAGTTCAAAATATGAATCTTGCTAGGAAAGTGTACATTTCTAAAGCAGTGAATTTACATACCAGATGAGAAGTATCACTCTGTAAAACATTTTCTTTTGCACAATTTTGACTCATCCATCTTTCTCTCTCATAAATGTTTTTCGATGAAATGTTATGCCCCATCTGTCAGATGTGTCAAGAAAAAAAAAGGGGTTTAAACTACATTCAAGAAATGTAACATCATGAATTAACTGAAATAAGAAGTGTAAAACTAGAATAATGAAAAGGTCTAGATGCTGCAATTGGATACCTGGTCGAGACACAACTCTAAAGAAGAAACCGCTCTCTCAAATGAAAAAGAAAATGAGTCATCCCAAATTAGAGTTGCAGCCAATACAGAGCACCCATCAATCTCTTTCAGTTGTATCTGTTTTAACATCAACACTTCTTACTTATGTCACTAGTTTTGATGTTCAATTACACAGCCAAGTCTAAAGTGGAGGCAAAGTTCCGGTAAAATTGGGAACACTGGGAACTTAATTTGAGTCATCTGGCAGTCAATCGATCCCAAACTGGACCAAGGACAAATTTCGCCCAGCTGATTGCTTTATGGGGCAGATTGGGAAAAGGCCCGATACAAGAGCATAGCAGACAGATTTGAAATTGATTGTGGATTTGTAATCATAAGGCCCACAGGATTCATTAAAGATGAAAAAATAACATGGAAACAAGAGCTGCCATTTGTTAGTTGTTACGAAATTGTTACCTGAGGAATGAATAAATAAAACAAATCTGACTCTTCTGCAAGCAACTGAGATAGGTTGCAGGGATTTAGGCCAGTGAAACCATAAGCCCGTATTGTTGATGCATCTGATGACAGATATCTGCGGAAACAATAAATGTTTTTCAGCAAATCTAATCAGTTGTTGATAAATTGAGAGAGAGAGAGAGAGACCTTGACAAGAGACGATATCCTTTGTGCCTGCCGCAAGTGCCATGGATGCAAAGGGCATGACCAAAGCTGGAGAGGGTTAGGAAATTGGTGGGGTGATGAGATGAGAAATAGAAATGAGGGTAAAAGGGTAAATGCGTAGGCCGAGAACAGAGCCAATCAAGGCCGATGGCGGACGGTGGCAGCAGTACCTGGTATTGGATGACACCACTGGTGGTAGTAGTAGTGGTGGTGGTCGAGGATGACAATTGTAAATAATGTAAAGATGGGGGTTGATGGTTGAGCTGTTGAATGGTTTGTTTCAATTGAGCAACAGCTTGGGAGATAGTGAGACAAGGACGGAGGTGGTGGTCTCTTGTGTAAATATGAGTGTGAGTGGAGCACGAATCGATACCATCTTCCTCTCCTTGCTCTTCTTGTACTACTACATCATCTGCACAAATGACCAATCCTCCTTCTCCTACTACTGCTTCTGGGTTGGTGCTGTGCTGGTGGTATGAGTGAAGAGGAGAAATGCATGAAAAGATAAATGGAGATGGAGGAGAGCCAGTGCCCCCTTGCTTTCTTTGTCTAATTTGTCTGATTTGAGGAGGACGGTACCAGTTCCAGTACCATGGTTTGCGAAATCGTCCGATTCCGAGCCGAATCGGAACGGAATTGGCGGTGGAGACCGACCCCATGTTAAGGGGTTTGGAATGGATATTATGCATTCAATTTTTGAGACGGAGGAGGAAATGAAATGAAATGTAGTTTAGAGAGAGAGAGAGAGAGAGAGTCGACGCACGCACTCGAAGAAACGAGAGAGAAACGAGGAGGTTTCACTGTTTCAGATAAAATGGAAACCTTAGCTAGCTAAGTGCTAAAGTTGCTGATAGATTTTGAAAAAATAAAATAAAAAGGAAATAAGAGGATGATCAACTGTTACGAGGAATTATGTGGTCAATTATGTTTCACTTTTCTTTTTTTTTCTTAAATTTCTAAATTAATCTTATGCATTATATATTATAATTAGAACTATATAATTATATTTATTATACGATTATCATACATGTTTTAAAATGGTCAACCATCAACTTGTGTTAGTTATGTTAAATATTTTTTTCTAATTTTGAAAACATAAAATATTTTTTTATTAAAAATTTGAGTTCTTTTTCTAATTCATTATTCATCCGATTTTGTTCCCTCAACCCAGTTTGGCCTGGCTCATCTAACAAATTCGTTAAGAAAATTGATAACTACCATCTGCATTTTTGTTATCTCTTGCCATTGCTAAACAGAAAGTGAACACATAAAATAAACAATGTGAACATATATAGTGATCAAAATAAACACATACAAACAAATAAGTTCAATAAAATAAGTTTAATGCGCATATAAAAATCTGAATAAGAGATGACAACGCTTATTTGTTTGTAAGTGTTCACTTTGATCATCTATATGTTCATCTTGTATGTTTTATGTGTCCACTTTGTGTTTAGCAATGGCAAGGGATGACAAAACTATAGATGACAGTTATCATTTTTGATTCGTTAAGTTCATCCCTTTGAAATATTTTTTTCTTGAAAGAAGACTCCCAAGGAAGGAGGCTTGCATTATCATTAACATAAATGCAATCCTACAACAAAAGTTTTAAGTCACACCTAGTGACTATCATGCTCCGTACAGGAGACTTCTACAAACACAAAAATATAGCATCTAGTCTTATCTAAAGAACATCACAACTGCCAACCATGATATCCTGAAGATACAAACATTACAACACAACATAGAGCCAAAATAACTAAATCTAAATCTAAATAAACACTGCTAATGCTGCGGCTTATTTGTATCTCCTCCTCCAGTACTTGCCTGCAAGAACTCTTGTTCCATACCTGTCATAGAACCTGTCCAAAACAAAAACAAGCTAAATATAGAGGCACACAGAGTTGTAGCTCTATACCCTGAACTATCATTAAAAATTCTAGCATTGCATTCTTTTCAGGCTATCCACATAAAAGCTGCACGATAAGTTAAAGCATAAGTTCTGGAATTGCCAGAAAGATTAAACATAGTTTCCCAAATTCCCTGAATTGAAGTGGCCTGAATTTGACATCCCCACTTTTTGTAAAGATTAAAAAGGACCCAAAAGTTCTTAATAAAACTACAATTAATAAAGAGATGATCTATTGACTCAGTTCCATCACAAAACACACAACTCTGATCTACTGGGCAACCCCTATGTAACAAAATGTCCTTAGTCAGAATTTTATATTTGAAAACTAGCCAACAAAAAAGTTTGATTTTCAAAGGAATCCTTAATTTCCAAAAAAGACTTAGCTGTATGAACCACCCCCCCCCCATGCATAATGAAGTCATAGAAAGATTTAACTGTATAGCTCCCTGAACTACTCCAATCCCAAGTAACCTTATCATGCTCTAAGGAAAGATGGTAATCATTTAACAGATTAAAAATCTGTAATTTTTCTGCTCTAAGATTATTAGAGGCCCCTTTCCTAAGAGATAATCTAATATTCCCATTATCCAAACCTTAAGAACAGTTACATTCTCCTTTTTAGTTTTTTGAAAAACCAATGAAATCTTTCTTTTAATCTACCCCCTGGTAACCAATTGTCTAACCAAAACAAAGTGTTCTGCCCATTGCCAACTTCTTTACTTGTACCTATTCTGATAATCTGATCTGTTTCATTAACTCTTTTCCAGAATGGAGAAAAGCTAGAAGGGACCCTATGGGAATATTTAACTCTGATAATATCTTTCCAAATACTTCTGTACTCAGCTGAGTCTATATTATATTTCCATTTTCCTAAAAGCGCCTTAGTCATGCTTTGTAAATCCAAAATGCCCCATCCCCCCAAATGGTTAGGTCTACATATTATTTTCCAATTCACCAATGCCATCTTTCGACTATTGGCATTCTGTCCCCAGAGGAACAATCTTCTCAAACTATCAATTTTCTGTATAACCCAACTTGGCATCTTATAGAAAGAAAGAAAATATAAAGGTATAGAAGAGATAACATAATTAAGCATTACTAGACTAAGAATGAATCCAGAAACGATTGTAATGCTCAAATGATACAAAAGAATTGCATTTTTTGCACTTTATATGCATAATAACCATGTATAATCTGATCTTTTTGAATAAATAACATATGAATCATATTCTAGACAAAATAAAGAGTTTAAATATAGATTATTGTGATGAAATAACTTAGAATGAATCCAGAAACGATTCAAATGCTCAAATGATACACAAAATTGCATTATTTGCAAATGATATGCATAATTACCATGTATAATCCAATATTTTTGAATAAATAACATATGTATCATATTCTAGAAATTACGGAGAGTTTAAATATAGATTATTGTGACGAAATGACTTAGAATAAATCTAGAAACGATTGAAATGCTCAAATGATACTAAGAATTGCATTATTAGGACTTTATATGCGTAGTTACCATCTATAATCCAATATTTTGAAATAAATAACAAATGAATCATATTCTAGACAGTATAAAGAGTTTAAATGTAGAATATTGTGATAAAATGACTTTAAATTAATACAGAAACGATTGAAATGCTCAAAGGATATCTAGAATTGCATTATTTGCGATTTATATGCTTAATTACCTAGTATAATCCAATATTGTTGAATAAATAACATATGAATCATGTTTTCAGATGGTATAAAGAGTTTAAATGTAGATTATTGTGATGAAAAGACTTAGAATGAATCCGGAAATGATTGAAATGCTCAAATGATACTCAGAATTGCATTATTTGCACTTTATATGCGTAATTACCATATATAATCCAATCTTTATGAATAACTAACTGTTTGACCCTAAAAATTAGCCTTGAAAACCAAACCCAAATTGCTAAAACCAAATTCAAATAACGAAAACCGAATTCGAACTACGAAAAATCAAGTTCAAATTGCAAAAAATACAAAACAAACTCCAAAAATTTCCAAAATTTACCCAAAAATTCCCTATGAATTATGATGAATTATCATAATTTTAAAATCTCAAAAATGTCAACAGAAATTCCACAATTTGCAAAGAAACCCCAAAACTCTGCAAAATTACCAAAAATAAATCTGTGAGGAATTTAGCAAAACCATTCAAACCATTAAATTCCTTATATTTTTGTGAGTCTACCCATAAAATTTCATCCAAAAATACCCAAGGGAAGGCCTCCAAACAATTTATTTTGGATTGACATTAAAGAATATATGAAAAATCAGTGGAAATTAAGCGAAATTCTCAGAAAAATCAAGGAGAAATGTCGGGTGCGTCCGTTGGAGGGGATCCCAGGGGGGCAAAGGAGGGCGCTGTCCCATTAAAATTTACTGTTTACAGTAAATTACCAAATGTGCCCGGTTCATACGCCGATTACACCAAACGTTATATCTTTTCACTGGCTCACAAGCGAAACGGGACCATCCATCCCACTCTCTCTTGCGCGAAGGCCCGCCGGTCAGAAGCTCCTTCTTCTGAGTAAAAATGGAGCCGCGATTTTTACCGAGGAAGCCGGGTAAAAGTGGGGAAAAAGGCGACGTAGCCTCCTCTTCAGCCACAAATGCAAAACCAGACTCGACCGCCCATGGTTTTTCAATACCCTAGCCCTAGCGCAGTCGATCCTCGGCCGTTGGATCAAAATCGAGAGAGGAGAATGTGCCGCGGCCAAGGAAATGTCGCCCTAATTCCTACCTATTTAAACCCTTCAATTGAAGCCAGAAAAAAAGGGGAGAGGAGGCCACAACCTAGGCTAGGTCCAATTGCTGTCAATTTGTATTCAATTAAGCTAGTGAGAGATCAAATCAGAGAGAGACATTTCATCGAGTGTTTGTAAAAGAGAGAAAGAAGGTGAAATTGGGTGAAAATAGCTTGTAATCTCCATTGTGTAAACGAAATAAATCTGTATCAAGTGGTAATTTGCTGTTTTGTTGTCTCCTTCCCTCCAACTCAGCCACCAAACAATGGTGTGCTTGAGTCATAGAAAAACAGTTCCAATGAGCCATGGTCTGCAGCGTAACATCAGTCATGGCTATGAGAAAGGTCCTACTAAAAATACCCATGGAGGTTTGGAGCATAGCTCCTTGCTTCATGAGGTATTCTCATGTCAAATATGAAAATCAGCCATGGCTGCCATGTAGAGGTCTTTAGCCTAGCTTTAGTCTCTCATGGCAGTATCAACTTGATTTGGCATAGGTCCAGAGCATGGCTCTGGTCTATCCATGTTCAAGAAACAATGTGATAAGAATAAAAGATATATATGTGATTAAATGTTCATATTAATCTTAACCAGTCTCTTCTCTGTGGAATTGCTCCAAATTCAGGGTTTAGATGTAGGTCCTAACATAAATTCTATGAGCATTAAGTTCCCATCATATATTATAACAAAAATACATATATATATAATCGTTCAAATCTGACCAGGAATGAAATAAATGAAAATATGGGGTTTTATTTGCATAAAAATATAAAAATATGCATGGACAGCAAGTATAAAGTTCACTGGGCAGCAGGGAACAAACTTTTCCATTTTTAGATTTTTATACAATTTTATATCCATTAAAGGAGGCAGCAGGGACATTTTCTAAATGATATGTTATTTATCAAAACTTTGGACCTCTCTGCAAAAGTGCATGTATGAAAGGTTTGTAAACATATTAAAGAACATTTGTACTAATTCTCAGAATTTCTGAACAAGCAAAAAGGTGTTTCATCCTTTATTTCCAATAGGGACAGAAAAGTATATCAATTTTAAAAATATATATATGTATATCATATAATAATAATAATAATAATATATCAAAAAAAAAAAAAGCTCTGGACTGCTGAGATACACTTCATACAATGTATTATGACTCCTGTAACTCACTTTTCAGCAATTGAGCAGCTCAAACAAAAACTTCATCAAAACAGTGACTAATTTGCATAAAAATGAGAAAACTAAAAATAGGAAAAGGTGCTAAATACTTTGCTCTTGTTCTTTGTGATGATTTGGACGCATGAAACAAGTTGAATTGATCAAAATTGGGCATTAAAGCAAACTCATCTGCTGTAAATCCACTTACATGCAAAACCAAAATTCTCAAAGTTCACTTTTCTGCCTCAATGTCTCTCGCAACCAACCATGCAACTTCAAGCTGAAAAAAAAGACACGAACAAGTCCAATCTGACCTCCCGAATTTATCCCACTCATTTCTGGCACAAAAGGATGGCTCCGCGGGCCCCACGAAGAAAACTCAAATCGGACTAATATTAAGCCGAGATGTCTCAGTCCATTTCACCTCGCTACAAGCTTATCCTTACAAAAATGTCCTCACAATGGGTTTCTATACATGCCCAAGAGTGTACTGAACCTCTCCCTGGCAGAAGAAGATGACCAGAACACTTCAAACGCCATTAATGGCCATTCGAAGCTTCTCAGGTTCCACGTGGCAAACCACGCTTCTACAGCTCCAAATAATTGCATTGGCGTGTTCTCCTTGAACTCGCGAATCCAACGAACCTAACCTCGACCGAAACGGTGGCCGGAATCGCTGTAATTTCACCGGAGAACAACCGGGGACTAAACTGCAAAAAAAGTCGCCTCTGTCGGATTTGAAGGAGGAGAAACCCGTGGCCACAGATGATCCGCTGTGTCTGAACCTCGTGTAGCGAGTCACTAACGCGAAAACAACTCGTTACACGAGCCAATCAAGGGGAGTCAGCGCCATTCAAACTTCATTTCGCGCTCTGCCGCGTCAGCATGCCTCGTCAGCTGCCATTTCAGCTCTTTTGCTGACGTGGACCAATCAGAAAATTACAAATAATCAGAAAACTTCAAAAATTCATTAAAAATAGAAGGAAACTCAGAAAAATTCAAATAAAATATCCAAAAATTTCTAAAAATCTAAATAAACCAAATTCACTGATATTTTGATATAAAATTCTGTCAAAATATGGGTCTTTTATATTTTTGAAGTATTTTCAAAAATTAAATGAATTTCATAAAATTCTAAAATAATAATGAAAAATTCAGATAAATTAAAAATAAAAATGTCCATAAAATTATAAAAATATAAATAAACCAAATTTACTGATATTTTGATATAAAAACTTGCCAAATCACTGATCCTTAGTATTTTTGAAGATTAAAGAAATAAAAAAAATGTTAAAATAATATTAAATAATTTTATGAAGTTCCAAAATAATGATAAAACTCATCAAAACTCTTCTAATAAATTTCCAAAATCAAATTGAGGTAATTTCAAAAATGAAAATAGTCTTAAAAGGAATGTGTCAAATATCAAGCATTTTCACAAATAAGCATGATTAAAAATATAAAAAGAAATTCCAAAAGTTTAAAATTAAAAATAAAAATAAAATGAAACTGTGAAAATGGTAAAACCAAAAGATAAATTTCAGAAAATTAAAAGTCAAAACAGGAGAAACCAAAGCCTTTGCCACAAATCTAAAAATGAGAACCTAAATACTAAAAGATCAAAAGCTAGAAACCTTGAAACTCAAACTCAAAATCCAAAAACCATGAAACTCAAACCCAAAAGACATGAACTTTGAAATTCAAATTCAAAGGCTGAAAACCCTGAAACTCAAATCCTTATTCTCACAAGTGGCCTAAAATAGCTCCGAGAACTCCCAAGTTTTGTTTTCACAAGTGGCCCAAAATAGCCCCGAGAAACCAAAATTCTGTTTCCACAAGTGACCCAAAATAGTCCCGGAAGCCCCTTTCTCACAAGTGACCCAAAATAGTCCCGAGAAATCCAAATCAAATCCAAAAAGGTCCAAAATAGCCTTAGAAATCCAAAATCAAATCCAAATTTCACGAAGGCCCAAAATAGCCTTAAACAACCCAAACCAAATCCAGATCCAAATGGCCCAAAATAGCCTTGATAAAATCAAAATCCAAATCCTACAAAGGCCCAAAATAGCCTCAGGACTGAAAACCACACTCCGACATAAGAAACCAAATCTGTTCCAAATGAAAGTCTAGAATTATTCAAGTGTCCTCAATTGAGTCCCGTCAATTAGGTTTGGTACCATCAATTGAGTCCGGTTTAAGCCAAAAGCAATAAATATCCCAGTTAAACACAAAATCATTTTAGAAACGATTTTCCTAGCCTGTTACATATAATTCTTTAGATCCCTTAATCAGAGGTTCTCGTAGGCAACTACGGGGTAATTAACAGTAGGGGCTTGCGCCTACTGGAGAGAAAGGACCCGCGAAATTAATAAACCCTCGTAAGAAGCGACTCTTGTTCAGGTTCTCTTGTCGTCAAGAGATACTCAGCGCAGAGATCAAACCTTAAGGGGGGTGAATCTAAGGCTTGTTCTAATTTCTCGAGGAAAACCTTTCATTCTTCGAGGGATGACGAAAAAGTTCACACAGATTCTCTGGCACGCCCGGTGGGACATCTTTCTCCTCTCATCTTTGGGCTCTAAAGACTATAATGTAAAGGCTAGGAAAATTGATAAATATATATATATATATATATATATATATATATATACATAAAACAAAGAAATAATAATAAATAAAAATAATAATAAATAAAAATAATAATAAAATAAAAAGTTAAAATAAAAAAGGGGAGAAAGAAAATAATAATAATAAAAAAAATGTAAATTGTTTGTTTCTTCAATTGCTTGAAATTCCAAATAAACATTTCTAACGATAACATGTGGAGATCTTTTCTTGCAGGAAATGGCATCCACAACCGTTGATATGAGCAAACCCGAAGGAGTGTTCACGATTGGGGCAGTTCCGATCTGCTACCAACACGAGTTCATGCTCGGCAACATGCCATATGGGTACTCCTATGTGCCTATAGTCCAAGTAAGTGATGGAAGTTTCCAACTTGCCAATGTCACTGAGGAACCACCGAATAAGCCAATGGTAGTCTCCCCAGTCCCTGAAATTCCCGTTGAGATTAATTCCAAAGAGGAAGAATGGGCTTTCATTCCTCAAAAGGGGGTCCACCCAAGCCTAAGTCACAAGAGACGCCAGTTTGACCACTGGTCCCCTCAAAAGAAAACGACGGTGAGGAAAGTCTATATGCCAGTCCCTCAAAGCACGAGGACTATCAAGAAAGTACAAAGGGCATATAAGAATGAATTGGACACAAAGCCTAACCTCCCAGTCAGCAACCCGTTCGCACCACTTCGGTTGGTTCGAAAGAACTCCCTTACAGCCGTATTGAAAACAATGGAGGAATTTCCTTCAGAATATCAGGTCCAGTTCCGGGGCAGAAATCCTCAAACTAGACATTCTGTGAAAGAAAGGCTTACCTTTCCCCGAACACCGGTCCATGAGAGATTAGGACCGAAGGGGCGAAAAAGAGAAGCAACTCCAGTAAAGGAAAGACTGGAGCAGAAAGGAAAGGAACGAGCAACAACCCCGGTCAAAGAGCGACTGGGACCTTTGCAAAACGGAAGAGAAGTCAAGAAAATGTGGGTGCCAAAAGATAGGACCCGATTTGTGGTTGAAGTGGCCAACCAAGAAACACAAAGCAAGCGAAGGCGCTTAGTGTGGCGTGAAAAGGATCCTATGATGCATGTTTATGTAAACATGATTAGAATAAGCGAAGAACATGAGATGCATGCGTTCGTGAACACGGCTAGCGATGAGGAAATTCCTCTAGTAAAAAAAGATGGCAAAGGGAAACAAGAGATCCCATCATCAAGTGGTCACGGCCGCCCTGAAGAGGAGCCAGTTGAGAGCGACCAAGAAGATGATGGTGATAAAGATCGATGGGATGAAGGAGAAAACGCTCGACTGATGAGTATACTAGAGAAAAATGAAAGGAAAATGTCTGAATTAATGAACGAAAGAGAAAAAGGAAGAGAAATAGTTAAGAAAATGTATAAATTTTTAGAAAAGAAGAATTTACTTGAAGAACTCGAAAGAGAATACCCTTCATCTTCTGAAGAAGAAGACAAACACAAGAAAAGAACACCTAAAGAGAAAAAGAATAAAAATAGGTATGAGCTCTCTGATGAAGAAGAAGAGAAAAGTAGAAGGAAACCCTTGAAAGAAAGAAAGAGTAAAAGTAAATATGGATCTTCTGATGAAGAAGAAGAAAAGGCTAAAAGGAGGCCTTCCAAGGGGAGAAGGAATAGACACAAATACGAGTTTTCAGAAGAAGATGAAGAAAGAGAATATAGAAGGTATCCTAAGGAAAAGAAAAATAGAGTCAAATATGAGTCAAGCGAAGAAGAAATCCCTAGAGCAAGGTCTCGGACAAGGGCAAGAAAGTCAGATTCAACGAAGCAAATCATCCAAGAAATGATAAATCAACAACTCCAAGCATCAGGAGCGGGCCGTTTGGTTAATTTTCGCAAGAGATGTGGAAGGCCATACCCAAGGGAGTATGAGCATATTCCCTATCCTTCAGGATATCAAGTCCCAAAATTCAACCTCTTTGATGGCACAGGAAGGGAAGGCATCACGCCTGATCAACATTTGGTGCAATTCAGAAATGCATGTGGCAATACAGCCCATGATGAAGCTTTGTTACTAAAACAGTTCTCCCAGAGTCTTACAGGTGCCGCTTTTGAGTGGTATTCTTCATTGGAGAATGACTCAATCGAAACTTGGGATGAAATGGAAGATCTCTTTCGAGCAAAGTTCGCCATGGTGATGCAAAGAATTTCTATGGCTGATGTTGCTTGTGAAAAACCAAGGTCGAGTGAATCGCCGCTTGACTACATCAACAGATGGAGAAATATGAATATACGATGCACTCACCAAATGCCAGAAAGAGAGGCTGTCGAGTTTCTAATAAGAAATTTGGATGATTGGATCCGTAGACCGCTCTCAGGGAGCGATATCTACACTTATGAGGATTTAGTGACTCGGGTTGCAAGGGTTGTGCATATCGGCCCGCCTAAAGAGACACAAACCTCATACAACAAAGGTGAACAAAAGATTAAGGGGCAAGTTCCTATTAAAATAGTGGGAGCCAACGAGACGTCAACTAGCCAAGGAGGCGGTGGCTATAAGAACAATAAAGGGAATGTCAATAACAATAACAATGGAACTAACCAACTCCAAGTAACTTTGGCGGAGCGCTTGAGCAAACCATATTCATTTAAGAAAGAGAAAACGGCAGCGTTGCTCAAACAATTGTTGAATGGAAAAGCCATAGAGTTACCATACTGTAAAAGGCCCGATGAGCAAAACAAGACAAATGATCCAAAGTATTGTGCTTTCCATCGAGTCTTGGGTCACCCCACAAGCGATTGTTATGTCTTTAAGAACATTGCAGAAAAGATGATTAAAGAAGGGGATTTGATCTTGCCCGAGAGCTTTAAACAAGAGCCAGCTCCACATGCGCAAGCAAATGCAGTAGCACAAAGAGGCAATCCAAGTCGTAACGTGGAGTGCAACGTCATAGTGATAGTGGATGAAGAATCTGATCAAGAAGAATATTATGTGCAGAAGGTATCAAGATTAAGTGAGAAGAAAATTGAAAACAAGGAAAATGTTGAGAAAAATGAGAAGAAAGATGCAAAAGAGGAAGAAGGAAAAAGGAAACAAATAAAGAAGGAAAAAGAAGAGGAAAAAGAAGAAGAGGAATTTGATACCTATTATTATGACGCTGAAGATGAAGATGAGGCACCATATGGAGGCCTCTTTGCTAAAGGCATGTTTGAAGAAGAAGACTGCCATGTGAACTTGCGATCGGGTACAAATATCCATGAAAGGCAAGCGTCCAAAGAAAATGAAAAAGAAGGAGGAAAAAACAAAGGCCGAGAAGTAAGTAATGAAGCGGGGCCAAGTCAAAAAACAAAAGAAACTGTTGGGGAATACAATATCTTGGCTCATTTAAGGCGCATGCCCGCACTAATCAGTGTGTTTGAGACGTTGATGATGTCAAAGGAATTAAGAGAAACAATGATGGAAGTATTGGAAGAGCCCGAGAAATTTCAAGCTTACTTAGCAGAAAAGCACATGACTGAGGCCCTATATGTAGAGCCACAAAGCCAAATCACATTCACAGATACAGACCTAATGATGGGGACGGCTCGTCACAACAAGCCACTCTACATTACAGGCCAAACCAATGGAAGTCAGTTAAATCGAATGTTGGTGGACCCCGGATCTTCTATTAATATCTTGCCACTTAAATCATTGAAACAATTAGCTTTAGGAGGAAGGCAACTCTCAGATGAGAATGTCTTTATCCATGGGTTCAACCAAAACTCCGAGCGGGCATTGGGGGCAATTGCCCTTCCCATGAAATTTGGAGAGCTTGAAACTTTGATTAAATTCTATGTAATCGATGCCGATACCTCCTACAGGGCTTTGCTAGGCAGACCATGGTTACATGAAAATTATCTTGTGCCATCCACCCTCCACCAGTGCATCAAATACATAAACGATGGTGGACAAAAAATCATCAAAGGAGATGCACAACATTATGAAGCACATGAAGTGGAATTGGAAGAAATAGATCGATTTTATACTCCAGCCTCTCAAAGGAGTACTTCTCCAGATTTGAGGCCAAGAGTAGAAAATCAGAAAGAGTGTGATAAGAAAATAAGATTGAAAGAAAGGCTTAAAACTTCATGTGTTGTGAAGACCCCATTTTATATAAGGTCATCTGATGAAGAAGATGAAAGTGAAAGTAAAAAAGAAAAACTGTGTCAGGACGGTGAACAAAAACCAAAACAAAGGAATGTAATCCATGTATATGATATTGGCTCAGATAAAGAGGAGTTCAATGAAAAGGAAGACTCGATGGCTATTGAACAAATTCCCTTTGGTTGCTTTAAAGAGTTAACACCAAAAGAAGTGAACCAGGTCAAAAAATTAGAAACCTTTTATGTACCACCTAAAACAGAAATGGTCCAAGGAAAATTGGTGGTTCATAAAGAAATCTTGTTCTACAAGGCGGAGAATATAGACCCATCTGGTAATGTGCCCGATTCCAACAATTGGGAGAAGTGGTTGAAAGAAGAAGAAAATGAATGTGAAAGGATAGAAATAATGGGTTACTACAATAAGAAGTTAATACCCCTCTTTGAAAAGACTCATTGTTTGGACCCGATCTCTAAACAGAAGGCTAAAGTTTTCCAAGATCTTTGGAGCGAGGAATCTCGATGGGTGAAGGGTGTAGACGGAAAATGGAAGCGCACAAAAGGATTGGGATTTAAGTCGCCCCCAGAAGAAGTTTCGATACCTTCCATCAATGGCCGCCACCTTAGGAAGTATTACACCTAAACCCACATCTTCCAACAAAAAAAAAAACAAACAACAACAACCAAAGCCAAAATGTCTTTCTACTCTTAAACCAAAAAAGCCAAGTCTAAAAATTTCCAAAACCTCAATAAAAAAACTATGCCAAAAACTACTAAGCCTATTAAATCCAAAACATATAGAAAACTAAGCCAATAAAACCCTTAATAAAATCCCAAATAAAACCAACAAAACCTTTAATGACTCCAAATAAAAAAAAAGGAACCTAAAACTCCAAAATCAAAAATCCAAAATCCAAAACCCAAAACCCTAATAAAAAATCCAATAAAGTCTTGAATAAGACCCTCAAGACCCAAAAACCCAAAGTCATAACAAACAACCAAAATCCAAGAAACAAGTCTCACGTCCTTCCGGGCTAAAGCTCGAAAGGGATGTTCCGTTCTTTTGAACGTTATGGAACATTCCTCTGCGAGGCCCTAAAGAAATAAGGTAAACACAAATTAATAAACCCGTAACCTCAAAAATCCGAATAAAAAAACAATTAGGATAAAATCCAAAAGAAATAAAACCATATTCATACCTTGTCCCGTCGGGCCTAAATTCGAAGGAATGTTTTTGTCCTTTTGGACATTCATAGAACATCTCCTTTACAAAAGGCCTACATTTAAAAAAAAAACGTCCCTAAGTTTTGTGCTTTGTACTTTGAACAAGGTACTAGGTGCCTGTTCATCTCACCGAACAAAAAGATGAACAAAAGTTCCGTGTCTTGAACTATAAATTAAGACACAAGGCGGTGACCTATCACACCAACCAAGAAAAAGATAGCAGTGTTGAGGAAGCCTGTGTGGTTTCTGAATACATGGAATGGTGAAATTTACCCTGAGCGTTGTGCTTTGTGCTTTAAACAAGGTACTAGGTGCCTGTTCATCTCACCGATAAAAAGGATGAATAAAAGTTCTGTGTCTTGAACTCTAAATAAGACACCAGAGATGACACTGGAACAAATGCCCACACCGAAGCAGACGAATAATAAAGACATGTTAACTAATCAAGCTGGGACAAGAGCCGATGATCAACCAAACCTGATACAAATTAAGGGGATAAGAGACAATATGAAAGAATACAAAGTGAAGTCAAGTGTTGAAGGAACTGAAATACTTCAAGGCCGACATTCAGAAGGGAAAATCAAAACAGGGACAAGGCCCGTGTAAATCCAAACTCAAGGAAATACAGGTGTGGGCCAAAATACCTCGACCTAAATTGTGGTGCGGACTTATGGGTGCCTTAGTCCTGAATGAAGAAAAACAAAAAGAAAGAAAAAGTCAAAGGTGGGCCAAAATACCCACATTCCAAAACAAGAGAAACGAGGCGGGAATAAGGTGACTCCTCACTTCAAAAGTTTGTAAGAAGGTCTCGAGCTCGGAAGCCCAATCAAACACAAGACTGACAAGTGTTAAAGAAACCAAACCACGACAAAGAACAGGGGGTCAAGAAGGGACCACCAAAGCAAGTCGTTCTGCCCAAGACCCTCACAACATGCATATCGGCCCGCCTAAAGAGACACAAACCTCATACAACAAAGGTGAACAAAAGATTAAGGGGCAAGTTCCTATTAAAATAGTGGGAGCCAACGAGACGTCAACTAGCCAAGGAGGCGGTGGCTATAAGAACAATAAAGGGAATGTCAATAACAATAACAATGGAACTAACCAACTCCAAGTAACTTTGGCGGAGCGCTTGAGCAAACCATATTCATTTAAGAAAGAGAAAACGGCAGCGTTGCTCAAACAATTGTTGAATGGAAAAGCCATAGAGTTACCATACTGTAAAAGGCCCGATGAGCAAAACAAGACAAATGATCCAAAGTATTGTGCTTTCCATCGAGTCTTGGGTCACCCCACAAGCGATTGTTATGTCTTTAAGAACATTGCAGAAAAGATGATTAAAGAAGGGGATTTGATCTTGCCCGAGAGCTTTAAACAAGAGCCAGCTCCACATGCGCAAGCAAATGCAGTAGCACAAAGAGGCAATCCAAGTCGTAACGTGGAGTGCAACGTCATAGTGATAGTGGATGAAGAATCTGATCAAGAAGAATATTATGTGCAGAAGGTATCAAGATTAAGTGAGAAGAAAATTGAAAACAAGGAAAATGTTGAGAAAAATGAGAAGAAAGATGCAAAAGAGGAAGAAGGAAAAAGGAAACAAATAAAGAAGGAAAAAGAAGAGGAAAAAGAAGAAGAGGAATTTGATACCTATTATTATGACGCTGAAGATGAAGATGAGGCACCATATGGAGGCCTCTTTGCTAAAGGCATGTTTGAAGAAGAAGACTGCCATGTGAACTTGCGATCGGGTACAAATATCCATGAAAGGCAAGCGTCCAAAGAAAATGAAAAAGAAGGAGGAAAAAACAAAGGCCGAGAAGTAAGTAATGAAGCGGGGCCAAGTCAAAAAACAAAAGAAACTGTTGGGGAATACAATATCTTGGCTCATTTAAGGCGCATGCCCGCACTAATCAGTGTGTTTGAGACGTTGATGATGTCAAAGGAATTAAGAGAAACAATGATGGAAGTATTGGAAGAGCCCGAGAAATTTCAAGCTTACTTAGCAGAAAAGCACATGACTGAGGCCCTATATGTAGAGCCACAAAGCCAAATCACATTCACAGATACAGACCTAATGATGGGGACGGCTCGTCACAACAAGCCACTCTACATTACAGGCCAAACCAATGGAAGTCAGTTAAATCGAATGTTGGTGGACCCCGGATCTTCTATTAATATCTTGCCACTTAAATCATTGAAACAATTAGCTTTAGGAGGAAGGCAACTCTCAGATGAGAATGTCTTTATCCATGGGTTCAACCAAAACTCCGAGCGGGCATTGGGGGCAATTGCCCTTCCCATGAAATTTGGAGAGCTTGAAACTTTGATTAAATTCTATGTAATCGATGCCGATACCTCCTACAGGGCTTTGCTAGGCAGACCATGGTTACATGAAAATTATCTTGTGCCATCCACCCTCCACCAGTGCATCAAATACATAAACGATGGTGGGCAAAAAATCATCAAAGGAGATGCACAACATTCTGAAGCACATGAAGTGGAATTGGAAGAAATAGATCGATTTTATACTCCAGCCTCTCAAAGAAGTACTTCTCCAGATTTGAGGCCAAGAGTAGAAAATCAGAAAGAGTGTGATAAGAAAATAAGATTGAAAGAAAGGCTTAAAACTTCATGTGTTGTGAAGACCCCATTTTATATAAGGTCATCTGATTAAGAAGATGAAAGTGAAAGTAAAAAAGAAAAACTGTGTCAGGACGGTGAACAAAAACCAAAACAAAGGAATGTAATCCATGTATATGATATTGGCTCAGATAAAGAGGAGTTCAATGAAAAGGAAGACTCGATGGCTATTGAACAAATTCCCTTTGGTTGCTTTAAAGAGTTAACACCAAAAGAAGTGAACCAGGTCAAAAAATTAGAAACCTTTTATGTACCACCTAAAACAGAAATGGTCCAAGGAAAATTGGTGGTTCATAAAGAAATCTTGTTCTACAAGGCGGAGAATATAGACCCATCTGGTAATGTGCCCGATTCCAACAATTGGGAGAAGTGGTTGAAAGAAGAAGAAAATGAATGTGAAAGGATAGAAATAATGGGTTACTACAATAAGAAGTTAATACCCCTCTTTGAAAAGACTCATTGTTTGGACCCGATCTCTAAACAGAAGGCTAAAGTTTTCCAAGATCTTTGGAGCGAGGAATCTCGATGGGTGAAGGGTGTAGACGGAAAATGGAAGCGCACAAAAGGATTGGGATTTAAGTCGCCCCCAGAAGAAGTTTCGATACCTTCCATCAATGGCCGCCACCTTAGGAAGTATTACACCTAAACCCACATCTTCCAACAAAAAAAAAAACAAACAACAACAACCAAAGCCAAAATGTCTTTCTACTCTTAAACCAAAAAAGCCAAGTCTAAAAATTTCCAAAACCTCAATAAAAAAACTATGCCAAAAACTACTAAGCCTATTAAATCCAAAACATATAGAAAACTAAGCCAATAAAACCCTTAATAAAATCCCAAATAAAACCAACAAAACCTTTAATGACTCCAAATAAAAAAAAAGGAACCTAAAACTCCAAAATCAAAAATCCAAAATCCAAAACCCAAAACCCTAATAAAAAATCCAATAAAGTCTTGAATAAAACCCTCAAGACCCAAAAACCCAAAGTCATAACAAACAACCAAAATCCAAGAAACAAGTCTCACGTCCTTCCGGGCTAAAGCTCGAAAGGGATGTTCCGTTCTTTTGAACGTTATGGAACATTCCTCTGCGAGGCCCTAAAGAAATAAGGTAAACACAAATTAATAAACCCGTAACCTCAAAAATCCAAATAAAAAAAAAAACAATTAGGATAAAATCCAAAAGAAATAAAACCATATTCATACCTTGTCCCGTCGGGCCTAAATTCGAAGGAATGTTTTTGTCCTTTTGGACATTCATAGAACATCTCCTTTACAAAAGGTCTACATTTAAAAAAAAAACGTCCCTAAGTTTTGTGCTTTGTACTTTGAACAAGGTACTAGGTGCCTGTTCATCTCACCGAACAAAAAGATGAACAAAAGTTCCGTGTCTTGAACTATAAATTAAGACACAAGGCGGTGACCTATCACACCAACCAAGAAAAAGATAGCAGTGTTGAGGAAGCCTGTGTGGTTTCTGAATACATGGAATGGTGAAATTTACCCTGAGCGTTGTGCTTTGTGCTTTAAACAAGGTACTAGGTGCCTGTTCATCTCACCGATAAAAAGGATGAATAAAAGTTCTGTGTCTTGAACTCTAAATAAGACACCAGAGATGACACTGGAACAAATGCCCACACCGAAGCAGACGAATAATAAAGACATGTTAACTAATCAAGCTGGGACAAGAGCCGATGATCAACCAAACCTGATACAAATTAAGGGGATAAGAGACAATATGAAAGAATACAAAGTGAAGTCAAGTGTTGAAGGAACTGAAATACTTCAAGGCCGACATTCAGAAGGGAAAATCAAAACAGGGACAAGGCCCGTGTAAATCCAAACTCAAGGAAATACAGGTGTGGGCCAAAATACCCCGACCTAAATTGTGGTGCGGACTTATGGGTGCCTTAGTCCTGAATGAAGAACAACAAAAAGAAAGAAAAAGTCAAAGGTGGGCCAAAATACCCACATTCCAAAACAAGAGAAACGAGGCGGGAATAAGGTGACTCCTCACTTCAAAAGTTTGTAAGAAGGTCTCGAGCTCGGAAGCCCAATCAAACACAAGACTGACAAGTGTTAAAGAAACCAAACCACGACAAAGAACAGGGGGTCAAGAAGGGACCACCAAAGCAAGTCGTTCTGCCCAAGACCCTCACAACATGCTTTGGTGGGGGGCATTTGTTTGACCCTAAAAATTAGCCTTGAAAACCAAACCCAAATTGCTAAAACCAAATTCAAATAACGAAAACCGAATTCGAACTACGAAAAATCAAGTTCAAATTGCAAAAAATACAAAACAAACTCCAAAAATTTCCAAAATTTACCCAAAAATTCCCTATGAATTATGATGAATTATCATAATTTTAAAATCTCAAAAATGTCAACAGAAATTCCACAATTTGCAAAGAAACCCCAAAACTCTACAAAATTACCAAAAATAAATCTGTGAGGAATTTAGCAAAACCATTCAAACCATTAAATTCCTTATATTTTTGTGAGTCTACCCATAAAATTTCATCCAAAAATACCCAAGGGAAGGCCTCCAAACAATTTATTTTGGATTGACATTAAAGAATATATGAAAAATCAGTGGAAATTAAGCGAAATTCTCAGAAAAATCAAGGAGAAATGTCGGGTGCGTCCGTTGGAGGGGATCCCAGGGGGGCAAAGGAGGGCGCTGTCCCATTAAAATTTACTGTTTACAGTAAATTACCAAATGTGCCCGGTTCATACGCCGATTACACCAAACGTTATATCTTTTCACTGGCTCACAAGCGAAACGGGACCATCCATCCCACTCTCTCTTGCGCGAAGGCCCGCCGGTCAGAAGCTCCTTCTTCTGAGTAAAAATGGAGCCGCGATTTTTACCGAGGAAGCCGGGTAAAAGTGGGGAAAAAGGCGACGTAGCCTCCTCTTCAGCCACAAATGCAAAACCAGACTCGACCGCCCATGGTTTTTCAATACCCTAGCCCTAGCGCAGTCGATCCTCGGCCGTTGGATCAAAATCGAGAGAGGAGAATGTGCCGCGGCCAAGGAAATGTCGCCCTAATTCCTACCTATTTAAACCCTTCAATTGAAGCCAGAAAAAAAGGGGAGAGGAGGCCACAACCTAGGCTAGGTCCAATTGCTGTCAATTTGTATTCAATTAAGCTAGTGAGAGATCAAATCAGAGAGAGACATTTCATCGAGTGTTTGTAAAAGAGAGAAAGAAGGTGAAATTGGGTGAAAATAGCTTGTAATCTCCATTGTGTAAACGAAATAAATCTGTATCAAGTGGTAATTTGCTGTTTTGTTGTCTCCTTCCCTCCAACTCAGCCACCAAACAATGGTGTGCTTGAGTCATAGAAAAACAGTTCCAATGAGCCATGGTCTGCAGCGTAACATCAGTCATGGCTATGAGAAAGGTCCTACTAAAAATACCCATGGAGGTTTGGAGCATAGCTCCTTGCTTCATGAGGTATTCTCATGTCAAATATGAAAATCAGCCATGGCTGCCATGTAGAGGTCTTTAGCCTAGCTTTAGTCTCTCATGGCAGTATCAACTTGATTTGGCATAGGTCCAGAGCATGGCTCTGGTCTATCCATGTTCAAGAATCAATGTGATAAGAATAAAAGATATATATGTGATTAAATGTTCATATTAATCTTAACCAGTCTCTTCTCTGTGGAATTGCTCCAAATTCAGGGTTTAGATGTAGGTCCTAACATAAATTCTATGAGCATTAAGTTCCCATCATATATTATAACAAAAATACATATATATATAATCGTTCAAATCTGACCAGGAATGAAATAAATGAAAATATGGGGTTTTATTTGCATAAAAATATAAAAATATGCATGGACAGCAAGTATAAAGTTCACTGGGCAGCAGGGAACAAACTTTTCCATTTTTAGATTTTTATACAATTTTATATGCATTAAAGGAGGCAGCAGGGACATTTTCTAAATGATATGTTATTTATCAAAACTTTGGACCTCTCTGCAAAAGTGCATGTATGAAAGGTTTGTAAACATATTAAAGAACATTTGTACTAATATGATTCATATGTTATTTATTCAAAAATATTGGATTATAAATTGTAATTACGCATATAAATTGTAAATAATGCAATTCTAAGTATCTTTTGAGCATTTTAATCATTTCTGGAATTTTTCTAAGTCATTTCATCACAATAATCTACATTTAGGGTCTGCTCCAGGCAGCGATTTTTGATGGAAAGGAACGGAAAGTAAGGGGGAGAGTAACTTGTTACTTGCTCCAGTTTCAAACCGAGAGGGGAACGGAAGGAGAACCAAGGTGAGTCAGTTCCATCAAAGTTCTGATTTTTGTTACTCCCAAATCGGAGTGTACAGAGAGTAAGAGCTGTTAAATTACAAAAATGTCCTCAAAGCTATTAGAGCCGTCAAAAGAGATCTCAAAGGGCAAAATGGTTACTCAAATAGAACTTATCTTCTTATTTTCTCTTCCCTTCCGTGAAGTACTGGAGCAAGTAATTTGTTCACTTTAGTTCTATCCATAACCTTTCTCTTCCTCTCCGCACCTCTCCATTTCCTCCCCTTCCTTTATTACTCGAGTTCTGGAACACAGCCTTAAACTCTCTATACTGTCTCGAATATAATTCATATGTTATTTATTCAGAAATATTGGATTATACATGGTAATTACGCATATAAAATGCAAATAATGTTATTCTGAGTATCAGTTGAGCATTTCAAACGTTTATGGATTTATTCTAAATCATTTCACCACAATAATCTACATTTAAACTCAATATACTGCGTAGAATATGATACATATGTTATTTATTTAAAAATATTGGATTATACATGGTAAATACGCATATCAATTGCAAATAATGCAATTCTGGGTATCATTTGAACATTTCAATCGTTTCTGGATTAATTCTAAGTCATTTCATCACAATAATCTACATTTAAACTCTTTATACTGTCTATAATATGATTCATATGTTATTTATTCAAAAAGATTGGATTATACATGGTAATTATGCATATAAAGTGCAAGTAATGCAATTCTGAGTATCATTTGAGCATTTCAATCATTTCCAGATTCATTCTAAGTCATTTCATCACAGTAATCTACATTTAAATTCTTTATACTGTCTAAAAACATGGTTCATATGTTATTTATTCAAAAAATTGGATTATACGAGGTTCTTAAACATATAAAGTGCAAATAATGCAATTTTGGGTATCATTTGAGCATTTCAATCGTTTCTGGATTCATTCAAAGTCATTTCATCAAAATAATCTATATTTAAACTCATTATACCGCCTTTAATATGATTCATATGTTATTTATTCAAAAAGATTGGATTATACATGGTAATTACGCATATAAATTGCAAATAATGCAATTCTGAGTAACTTTTGAGCATTTTCAATCGTTTCTGCATTCAGTCTAAGTCATTTCATCACAAAAAATCTACATTTAAACTCTTTATATTGTCTAGAATATGATTCATATGTTAGTGTTTGACCCTAAAAATTAGCCTTGAAAACCAAACCCAAATTGCTAAAACCAAATTCAAATAACGAAAACCGAATTCGAACTACGAAAAATCAAGTTCAAATTGCAAAAAATACAAAACAAACTCCAAAAATTTCCAAAATTTACCCAAAAATTCCCTATGAATTATGATGAATTATCATAATTTTAAAATCTCAAAAATGTCAACAGAAATTCCACAATTTGCAAAGAAACCCCAAAACTCTGCAAAATTACCAAAAATAAATCTGTGAGGAATTTAGCAAAACCATTCAAACCATTAAATTCCTTATATTTTTGTGAGTCTACCCATAAAATTTCATCCAAAAATACCCAAGGGAAGGCCTCCAAACAATTTATTTTGGATTGACATTAAAGAATATATGAAAAATCAGTGGAAATTAAGCGAAATTCTCAGAAAAATCAAGGAGAAATGTCGGGTGCGTCCGTTGGAGGGGATCCCAGGGGGGCAAAGGAGGGCGCTGTCCCATTAAAATTTACTGTTTACAGTAAATTACCAAATGTGCCCGGTTCATACGCCGATTACACCAAACGTTATATCTTTTCACTGGCTCACAAGCGAAACGGGACCATCCATCCCACTCTCTCTTGCGCGAAGGCCCGCCGGTCAGAAGCTCCTTCTTCTGAGTAAAAATGGAGCCGCGATTTTTACCGAGGAAGCCGGGTAAAAGTGGGGAAAAAGGCGACGTAGCCTCCTCTTCAGCCACAAATGCAAAACCAGACTCGACCGCCCATGGTTTTTCAATACCCTAGCCCTAGCGCAGTCGATCCTCGGCCGTTGGATCAAAATCGAGAGAGGAGAATGTGCCGCGGCCAAGGAAATGTCGCCCTAATTCCTACCTATTTAAACCCTTCAATTGAAGCCAGAAAAAAAGGGGAGAGGAGGCCACAACCTAGGCTAGGTCCAATTGCTGTCAATTTGTATTCAATTAAGCTAGTGAGAGATCAAATCAGAGAGAGACATTTCATCGAGTGTTTGTAAAAGAGAGAAAGAAGGTGAAATTGGGTGAAAATAGCTTGTAATCTCCATTGTGTAAACGAAATAAATCTGTATCAAGTGGTAATTTGCTGTTTTGTTGTCTCCTTCCCTCCAACTCAGCCACCAAACAATGGTGTGCTTGAGTCATAGAAAAACAGTTCCAATGAGCCATGGTCTGCAGCGTAACATCAGTCATGGCTATGAGAAAGGTCCTACTAAAAATACCCATGGAGGTTTGGAGCATAGCTCCTTGCTTCATGAGGTATTCTCATGTCAAATATGAAAATCAGCCATGGCTGCCATGTAGAGGTCTTTAGCCTAGCTTTAGTCTCTCATGGCAGTATCAACTTGATTTGGCATAGGTCCAGAGCATGGCTCTGGTCTATCCATGTTCAAGAATCAATGTGATAAGAATAAAAGATATATATGTGATTAAATGTTCATATTAATCTTAACCAGTCTCTTCTCTGTGGAATTGCTCCAAATTCAGGGTTTAGATGTAGGTCCTAACATAAATTCTATGAGCATTAAGTTCCCATCATATATTATAACAAAAATACATATATATATAATCGTTCAAATCTGACCAGGAATGAAATAAATGAAAATATGGGGTTTTATATGCATAAAAATATAAAAATATGCATGGACAGCAAGTATAAAGTTCACTGGGCAGCAGGGAACAAACTTTTCCATTTTTAGATTTTTATACAATTTTATATGCATTAAAGGAGGCAGCAGGGACATTTTCTAAATGATATGTTATTTATCAAAACTTTGGACCTCTCTGCAAAAGTGCATGTATGAAAGGTTTGTAAACATATTAAAGAACATTTGTACTAATTCTCAGAATTTCTGAACAAGCAAAAAGGTGTTTCATCCTTTATTTCCAATAGGGACAGAAAAGTATATCAATTTTAAAAATATATATATGTATATCATATAATAATAATAATAATAATATATCAAAAAAAAAAAAGCTCTGGACTGCTGAGATACACTTCATACAATGTATTATGACTCCTGTAACTCACTTTTCAGCAATTGAGCAGCTCAAACAAAAACTTCATCAAAACAGTGACTAATTTGCATAAAAATGAGAAAACTAAAAATAGGAAAAGGTGCTAAATACTTTGCTCTTGTTCTTTGTGATGATTTGGACGCATGAAACAAGTTGAATTGATCAAAATTGGGCATTAAAGCAAACTCATCTGCTGTAAATCCACTTACATGCAAAACCAAAATTCTCAAAGTTCACTTTTCTGCCTCAATGTCTCTCGCAACCAACCATGCAACTTCAAGCTGAAAAAAAAGACACGAACAAGTCCAATCTGACCTCCCGAATTTATCCCACTCATTTCTGGCACAAAAGGATGGCTCCGCGGGCCCCACGAAGAAAACTCAAATCGGACTAATATTAAGCCGAGATGTCTCAGTCCATTTCACCTCGCTACAAGCTTATCCTTACAAAAATGTCCTCACAATGGGTTTCTATACATGCCCAAGAGTGTACTGAACCTCTCCCTGGCAGAAGAAGATGACCAGAACACTTCAAACGCCATTAATGGCCATTCGAAGCTTCTCAGGTTCCACGTGGCAAACCACGCTTCTACAGCTCCAAATAATTGCATTGGCGTGTTCTCCTTGAACTCGCGAATCCAACGAACCTAACCTCGACCGAAACGGTGGCCGGAATCGCTGTAATTTCACCGGAGAACAACCGGGGACTAAACTGCAAAAAAAGTCGCCTCTGTCGGATTTGAAGGAGGAGAAACCCGTGGCCACAGATGATCCGCTGTGTCTGAACCTCGTGTAGCGAGTCACTAACGCGAAAACAACTCGTTACACGAGCCAATCAAGGGGAGTCAGCGCCATTCAAACTTCATTTCGCGCTCTGCCGCGTCAGCATGCCTCGTCAGCTGCCATTTCAGCTCTTTTGCTGACGTGGACCAATCAGAAAATTACAAATAATCAGAAAACTTCAAAAATTCATTAAAAATAGAAGGAAACTCAGAAAAATTCAAATAAAATATCCAAAAATTTCTAAAAATCTAAATAAACCAAATTCACTGATATTTTGATATAAAATTCTGTCAAAATATGGGTCTTTTATATTTTTGAAGTATTTTCAAAAATTAAATGAATTTCATAAAATTCTAAAATAATAATGAAAAATTCAGATAAATTAAAAATAAAAATGTCCATAAAATTATAAAAATATAAATAAACCAAATTTACTGATATTTTGATATAAAAACTTGCCAAATCACTGATCCTTAGTATTTTTGAAGATTAAAGAAATAAAAAAAATGTTAAAATAATATTAAATAATTTTATGAAGTTCCAAAATAATGATAAAACTCATCAAAACTCTTCTAATAAATTTCCAAAATCAAATTGAGGTAATTTCAAAAATGAAAATAGTCTTAAAAGGAATGTGTCAAATATCAAGCATTTTCACAAATAAGCATGATTAAAAATATAAAAAGAAATTCCAAAAGTTTAAAATTAAAAATAAAAATAAAATGAAACTGTGAAAATGGTAAAACCAAAAGATAAATTTCAGAAAATTAAAAGTCAAAACAGGAGAAACCAAAGCCTTTGCCACAAATCTAAAAATGAGAACCTAAATACTAAAAGATCAAAAGCTAGAAACCTTGAAACTCAAACTCAAAATCCAAAAACCATGAAACTCAAACCCAAAAGACATGAACTTTGAAATTCAAATTCAAAGGCTGAAAACCCTGAAACTCAAATCCTTATTCTCACAAGTGGCCTAAAATAGCTCCGAGAACTCCCAAGTTTTGTTTTCACAAGTGGCCCAAAATAGCCCCGAGAAACCAAAATTCTGTTTCCACAAGTGACCCAAAATAGTCCCGGAAGCCCCTTTCTCACAAGTGACCCAAAATAGTCCCGAGAAATCCAAATCAAATCCAAAAAGGTCCAAAATAGCCTTAGAAATCCAAAATCAAATCCAAATTTCACAAAGGCCCAAAATAGCCTTAAACAACCCAAACCAAATCCAGATCCAAATGGCCCAAAATAGCCTTGATAAAATCAAAATCAAAATCCTACAAAGGCCCAAAATAGCCTCAGGACTGAAAACCACACTCCGACATAAGAAACCAAATCTGTTCCAAATGAAAGTCTAGAATTATTCAAGTGTCCTCAATTGAGTCCCGTCAATTAGGTTTGGTACCATCAATTGAGTCCGGTTTAAGCCAAAAGCAATAAATATCCCAGTTAAACACAAAATCATTTTAGAAACGATTTTCCTAGCCTGTTACATATAATTCTTTAGATCCCTTAATCAGAGGTTCTCGTAGGCAACTACGGGGTAATTAACAGTAGGGGCTTGCGCCTACTGGAGAGAAAGGACCCGCGAAATTAATAAACCCTCGTAAGAAGCGACTCTTGTTCAGGTTCTCTTGTCGTCAAGAGATACTCAGCGCAGAGATCAAACCTTAAGGGGGGTGAATCTAAGGCTTGTTCTAATTTCTCGAGGAAAACCTTTCATTCTTCGAGGGATGACGAAAAAGTTCACACAGATTCTCTGGCACGCCCGGTGGGACATCTTTCTCCTCTCATCTTTGGGCTCTAAAGACTATAATGTAAAGGCTAGGAAAATTGATATATATATATATATATATATATATAGAGAATGGCTAAAGTGCCACGGGTGGCAATGCCACCCATTTTTCTTTTGAGTCATTTTTCAATATCCAAAATTCAAATGGTCGATCCAATTCGTTCAAGTTGATCTCTATATTGGAATATCCTTGGAGACCAAATTTTATATTTTTTTGAATTTTTTTGCTATTTATTATGATATTTTCAAAAAACATTATAATTGGAGTATTTCAGGCCCTCCAATTTAAAAATATCATAATATATAGCAAAAAAATTCGAAAAAATGTAAAATTTGGTCCTCAAGGATATTCCAATATAGAGATCAACTTGAACGTTTGGATCGACCATTTGAATTTTAGATATTGAAAAATGGCTCAAAAGAAAATGGGTGGCATTGCCACCCGTGGCACATTAGCCATTCTCATATATATATATATATATATATATACATAAAACAAAGAAATAATAATAAATAAAAATAATAATAAAATAAAAAGTTAAAATAAAAAAGGGGAGAAAGAAAATAATAATAATAAAAAAAATGTAAATTGTTTGTTTCTTCAATTGCTTGAAATTCCAAATAAACATTTCTAACGATAACATGTGGAGATCTTTTCTTGCAGGAAATGGCATCCACAACCGTTGATATGAGCAAACCCGAAGGAGTGTTCACGATTGGGGCAGTTCCGATCTGCTACCAACACGAGTTCATGCTCGGCAACATGCCATATGGGTACTCCTATGTGCCTATAGTCCAAGTAAGTGATGGAAGTTTCCAACTTGCCAATGTCACTGAGGAACCACCGAATAAGCCAATGGTAGTCTCCCCAGTCCCTGAAATTCCCGTTGAGATTAATTCCAAAGAGGAAGAATGGGCTTTCATTCCTCAAAAGGGGGTCCACCCAAGCCTAAGTCACAAGAGACGCCAGTTTGACCACTGGTCCCCTCAAAAGAAAACGACGGTGAGGAAAGTCTATATGCCAGTCCCTCAAAGCACGAGGACTATCAAGAAAGTACAAAGGGCATATAAGAATGAATTGGACACAAAGCCTAACCTCCCAGTCAGCAACCCGTTCGCACCACTTCGGTTGGTTCGAAAGAACTCCCTTACAGCCGTATTGAAAACAATGGAGGAATTTCCTTCAGAATATCAGGTCCAGTTCCGGGGCAGAAATCCTCAAACTAGACATTCTGTGAAAGAAAGGCTTACCTTTCCCCGAACACCGGTCCATGAGAGATTAGGACCGAAGGGGCGAAAAAGAGAAGCAACTCCAGTAAAGGAAAGACTGGAGCAGAAAGGAAAGGAACGAGCAACAACCCCGGTCAAAGAGCGACTGGGACCTTTGCAAAACGGAAGAGAAGTCAAGAAAATGTGGGTGCCAAAAGATAGGACCCGATTTGTGGTTGAAGTGGCCAACCAAGAAACACAAAGCAAGCGAAGGCGCTTAGTGTGGCGTGAAAAGGATCCTATGATGCATGTTTATGTAAACATGATTAGAATAAGCGAAGAACATGAGATGCATGCGTTCGTGAACACGGCTAGCGATGAGGAAATTCCTCTAGTAAAAAAAGATGGCAAAGGGAAACAAGAGATCCCATCATCAAGTGGTCACGGCCGCCCTGAAGAGGAGCCAGTTGAGAGCGACCAAGAAGATGATGGTGATAAAGATCGATGGGATGAAGGAGAAAACGCTCGACTGATGAGTATACTAGAGAAAAATGAAAGGAAAATGTCTGAATTAATGAACGAAAGAGAAAAAGGAAGAGAAATAGTTAAGAAAATGTATAAATTTTTAGAAAAGAAGAATTTACTTGAAGAACTCGAAAGAGAATACCCTTCATCTTCTGAAGAAGAAGACAAACACAAGAAAAGAACACCTAAAGAGAAAAAGAATAAAAATAGGTATGAGCTCTCTGATGAAGAAGAAGAGAAAAGTAGAAGGAAACCCTTGAAAGAAAGAAAGAGTAAAAGTAAATATGGATCTTCTGATGAAGAAGAAGAAAAGGCTAAAAGGAGGCCTTCCAAGGGGAGAAGGAATAGACACAAATACGAGTTTTCAGAAGAAGATGAAGAAAGAGAATATAGAAGGTATCCTAAGGAAAAGAAAAATAGAGTCAAATATGAGTCAAGCGAAGAAGAAATCCCTAGAGCGAGGTCTCGGACAAGGGCAAGAAAGTCAGATTCAACGAAGCAAATCATCCAAGAAATGATAAATCAACAACTCCAAGCATCAGGAGCGGGCCGTTTGGTTAATTTTCGCAAGAGATGTGGAAGGCCATACCCAAGGGAGTATGAGCATATTCCCTATCCTTCAGGATATCAAGTCCCAAAATTCAACCTCTTTGATGGCACAGGAAGGGAAGGCATCAGCCATAGAAATTCTTTCACAAGCAACATCAGCCATAGAAATTCTTTGCATCACCATGGCGAACTTTGCTCGAAAGAGATCTTCCATTTCATCCCAAGTTTCGATTGAGTCATTCTCCAATGAAGAATACCACTCAAAAGCGGCACCTGTAAGACTCTGGGAGAACTGTTTTAGTAACAAAGCTTCATCATGGGCTGTATTGCCACATGCATTTCTGAATTGCACCAAATGTTGATCAGGCGTGATGCCTTCCCTTCCTGTGCCATCAAAGAGGTTGAATTTTGGGACTTGATATCCTGAAGGATAGGGAATATGCTCATACTCCCTTGGGTATGGCCTTCCACATCTCTTGCGAAAATTAACCAAACGGCCCGCTCCTGATGCTTGGAGTTGTTGATTTATCATTTCTTGGATGATTTGCTTCGTTGAATCTGACTTTCTTGCCCTTGTCCGAGACCTTGCTCTAGGGATTTCTTCTTCGCTTGACTCATATTTGACTCTATTTTTCTTTTCCTTAGGATACCTTCTATATTCTCTTTCTTCATCTTCTTCTGAAAACTCGTATTTGTGTCTATTCCTTCTCCCCTTGGAAGGCCTCCTTTTAGCCTTTTCTTCTTCTTCATCAGAAGATCCATATTTACTTTTACTCTTTCTTTCTTTCAAGGGTTTCCTTCTACTTTTCTCTTCTTCTTCATCAGAGAGCTCATACCTATTTTTATTCTTTTTCTCTTTAGGTGTTCTTTTCTTGTGTTTGTCTTCTTCTTCAGAAGATGAAGGGTATTCTCTTTCGAGTTCTTCAAGTAAATTCTTCTTTTCTAAAAATTTATATATTTTCTTAACTATTTCTCTTCCTTTTTCTCTTTCGTTCATTAATTCAGACATTTTCCTTTCATTTTTCTCTAGTATACTCATCAGTCGAGCGTTTTCTCCTTCATCCCATCGATCTTTATCACCATCATCTTCTTGGTCGCTCTCAACTGGCTCCTCTTCAGGGCGGCCGTGACCACTTGATGATGGGATCTCTTGTTTCCCTTTGCCATCTTTTTTTACTAGAGGAATTTCCTCATCGCTAGCCGTGTTCACGAACGCATGCATCTCATGTTCTTCGCTTATTCTAATCATGTTTACATAAACATGCATCATAGGATCCTTTTCACGCCACACTAAGCGCCTTCGCTTGCTTTGTGTTTCTTGGTTGGCCACTTCAACCACAAATCGGGTCCTATCTTTTGGCACCCACATTTTCTTGACTTCTCTTCCGTTTTGCAAAGGTCCCAGTCGCTCTTTGACCGGGGTTGTTGCTCGTTCCTTTCCTTTCTGCTCCAGTCTTTCCTTTACTGGAGTTGCTTCTCTTTTTCGCCCCTTCGGTCCTAATCTCTCATGGACCGGTGTTCGGGGAAAGGTAAGCCTTTCTTTCACAGAATGTCTAGTTTGAGGATTTCTGCCCCGGAACTGGACCTGATATTCTGAAGGAAATTCCTCCATTGTTTTCAATACGGCTGTAAGGGAGTTCTTTCGAACCAACCGAAGTGGTGCGAACGGGTTGCTGACTGGGAGGTTAGGCTTTGTGTCCAATTCATTCTTATATGCCCTTTGTACTTTCTTGATAGTCCTCGTGCTTTGAGGGACTGGCATATAGACTTTCCTCACCGTCGTTTTCTTTTGAGGGGACCAGTGGTCAAACTGGCGTCTCTTGTGACTTAGGCTTGGGTGGACCCCCTTTTGAGGAATGAAAGCCCATTCTTCCTCTTTGGAATTAATCTCAACGGGAATTTCAGGGACTGGGGAGACTACCATTGGCTTATTCGGTGGTTCCTCAGTGACATTGGCAAGTTGGAAACTTCCATCACTTACTTGGACTATAGGCACATAGGAGTACCCATATGGCATGTTGCCGAGCATGAACTCGTGTTGGTAGCAGATCGGAACTGCCCCAATCGTGAACACTCCTTCGGGTTTGCTCATATCAACGGTTGTGGATGCCATTTCCTGCAAGAAAAGATCTCCACATGTTATCGTTAGAAATGTTTATTTGGAATTTCAAGCAATTGAAGAAACAAACAATTTACATTTTTTTTATTATTATTATTTTCTTTCTCCCCTTTTTTATTTTAACTTTTTATTTTATTATTATTTTTATTTATTATTATTTCTTTGTTTTATGTATATATATATATATATATATATGAGAATGGCTAATGTGCCACGGGTGGCAATGCCACCCATTTTCTTTTGAGCCATTTTTCAATATCTAAAATTCAAATGGTCGATCCAAACGTTCAAGTTGATCTCTATATTGGAATATCCTTGAGGACCAAATTTTACATTTTTTCGAATTTTTTTGCTATATATTATGATATTTTTAAATTGGAGGGCCTGAAATACTCCAATTATAATGTTTTTTGAAAATATCATAATAAATAGCAAAAAAATTCAAAAAAATATAAAATTTGGTCTCCAAGGATATTCCAATATAGAGATCAACTTGAACGAATTGGATCGACCATTTGAATTTTGGATATTGAAAAATGACTCAAAAGAAAAATGGGTGGCATTGCCACCCGTGGCACTTTAGCCATTCTCTATATATATATATATATATATATATATCAATTTTCCTAGCCTTTACATTATAGTCTTTAGAGCCCAAAGATGAGAGGAGAAAGATGTCCCACCGGGCGTGCCAGAGAATCTGTGTGAACTTTTTCGTCATCCCTCGAAGAATGAAAGGTTTTCCTCGAGAAATTAGAACAAGCCTTAGATTCACCCCCCTTAAGGTTTGATCTCTGCGCTGAGTATCTCTTGACGACAAGAGAACCTGAACAAGAGTCGCTTCTTACGAGGGTTTATTAATTTCGCGGGTCCTTTCTCTCCAGTAGGCGCAAGCCCCTACTGTTAATTACCCCGTAGTTGCCTACGAGAACCTCTGATTAAGGGATCTAAAGAATTATATGTAACAGGCTAGGAAAATCGTTTCTAAAATGATTTTGTGTTTAACTGGGATATTTATTGCTTTTGGCTTAAACCGGACTCAATTGATGGTACCAAACCTAATTGACGGGACTCAATTGAGGACACTTGAATAATTCTAGACTTTCATTTGGAACAGATTTGGTTTCTTATGTCGGAGTGTGGTTTTCAGTCCTGAGGCTATTTTGGGCCTTTGTAGGATTTTGATTTTGATTTTATCAAGGCTATTTTGGGCCATTTGGATCTGGATTTGGTTTGGGTTGTTTAAGGCTATTTTGGGCCTTTGTGAAATTTGGATTTGATTTTGGATTTCTAAGGCTATTTTGGACCTTTTTGGATTTGATTTGGATTTCTCGGGACTATTTTGGGTCACTTGTGAGAAAGGGGCTTCCGGGACTATTTTGGGTCACTTGTGGAAACAGAATTTTGGTTTCTCGGGGCTATTTTGGGCCACTTGTGAAAACAAAACTTGGGAGTTCTCGGAGCTATTTTAGGCCACTTGTGAGAATAAGGATTTGAGTTTCAGGGTTTTCAGCCTTTGAATTTGAATTTCAAAGTTCATGTCTTTTGGGTTTGAGTTTCATGGTTTTTGGATTTTGAGTTTGAGTTTCAAGGTTTCTAGCTTTTGATCTTTTAGTATTTAGGTTCTCATTTTTAGATTTGTGGCAAAGGCTTTGGTTTCTCCTGTTTTGACTTTTAATTTTCTGAAATTTATCTTTTGGTTTTACCATTTTCACAGTTTCATTTTATTTTTATTTTTAATTTTAAACTTTTGGAATTTCTTTTTATATTTTTAATCATGCTTATTTGTGAAAATGCTTGATATTTGACACATTCCTTTTAAGACTATTTTCATTTTTGAAATTACCTCAATTTGATTTTGGAAATTTATTAGAAGAGTTTTGATGAGTTTTATCATTATTTTGGAACTTCATAAAATTATTTAATATTATTTTAACATTTTTTTTATTTCTTTAATCTTCAAAAATACTAAGGATCAGTGATTTGGCAAGTTTTTATATCAAAATATCAGTAAATTTGGTTTATTTATATTTTTATAATTTTATGGACATTTTTATTTTTAATTTATCTGAATTTTTCATTATTATTTTAGAATTTTATGAAATTCATTTAATTTTTGAAAATACTTCAAAAATATAAAAGACCCATATTTTGACAGAATTTTATATCAAAATATCAGTGAATTTGGTTTATTTAGATTTTTAGAAATTTTTGGATATTTTATTTGAATTTTTCTGAGTTTCCTTCTATTTTTAATGAATTTTTGAAGTTTTCTGATTATTTGTAATTTTCTGATTGGTCCACGTCAGCAAAAGAGCTGAAATGGCAGCTGACGAGGCATGCTGACGCGGCAGAGCGCGAAATGAAGTTTGAATGGCGCTGACTCCCCTTGATTGGCTCGTGTAACGAGTTGTTTTCGCGTTAGTGACTCGCTACACGAGGTTCAGACACAGCGGATCATCTGTGGCCACGGGTTTCTCCTCCTTCAAATCCGACAGAGGCGACTTTTTTTGCAGTTTAGTCCCCGGTTGTTCTCCGGTGAAATTACAGCGATTCCGGCCACCGTTTCGGTCGAGGTTAGGTTCGTTGGATTCGCGAGTTCAAGGAGAACACGCCAATGCAATTATTTGGAGCTGTAGAAGCGTGGTTTGCCACGTGGAACCTGAGAAGCTTCGAATGGCCATTAATGGCGTTTGAAGTGTTCTGGTCATCTTCTTCTGCCAGGGAGAGGTTCAGTACACTCTTGGGCATGTATAGAAACCCATTGTGAGGACATTTTTGTAAGGATAAGCTTGTAGCGAGGTGAAATGGACTGAGACATCTCGGCTTAATATTAGTCCGATTTGAGTTTTCTTCGTGGGGCCCGCGGAGCCATCCTTTTGTGCCAGAAATGAGTGGGATAAATTCGGGAGGTCAGATTGGACTTGTTCGTGTCTTTTTTTTCAGCTTGAAGTTGCATGGTTGGTTGCGAGAGACATTGAGGCAGAAAAGTGAACTTTGAGAATTTTGGTTTTGCATGTAAGTGGATTTACAGCAGATGAGTTTGCTTTAATGCCCAATTTTGATCAATTCAACTTGTTTCATGCGTCCAAATCATCACAAAGAACAAGAGCAAAGTATTTAGCACCTTTTCCTATTTTTAGTTTTCTCATTTTTATGCAAATTAGTCACTGTTTTGATGAAGTTTTTGTTTGAGCTGCTCAATTGCTGAAAAGTGAGTTACAGGAGTCATAATACATTGTATGAAGTGTATCTCAGCAGTCCAGAGCTTTTTTTTTTTTGATATATTATTATTATTATTATTATATGATATACATATATATATTTTTAAAATTGATATACTTTTCTGTCCCTATTGAAATAAAGGATGAAACACCTTTTTGCTTGTTCAGAAATTCTGAGAATTAGTACAAATGTTCTTTAATATGTTTACAAACCTTTCATACATGCACTTTTGCAGAGAGGTCCAAAGTTTTGATAAATAACATATCATTTAGAAAATGTCCCTGCTGCCTCCTTTAATGCATATAAAATTGTATAAAAATCTAAAAATGGAAAAGTTTGTTCCCTGCTGCCCAGTGAACTTTATACTTGCTGTCCATGCATATTTTTATATTTTTATGCATATAAAACCCCATATTTTCATTTATTTCATTCCTGGTCAGATTTGAACGATTATATATATATGTATTTTTGTTATAATATATGATGGGAACTTAA